>JAQNBH010000014.1:23026661-23619161 GCA_028752905.1 Cladorhizidae sp. MBARI D1340-BT2 | reverse complement strand
CCGCGTGAGACTGCTGTAGTTACAGTTGAAGTACACTGAGAGATCCATTCTAATTTTATTTGAGCCATATATACATACGTCGAGTGCATGCGAGCACTGCAGGATTGTGCTGCAGAGGTTGCCCTCATTAGGGACATCCCAGTATAGTCCTTGATCTCAACATGTTTTAGGAATTATGGCAGTACTTACTGGACATCCACCAGCTATATAGCTGTGTGTGTACATGAATATTTCCCTCCCCCCAAGCTCATTGGAGGAGTTACCTGCTCAGTGCTGCTTTAAACCTTGCCCTCTTTCTTGGTAAACTCTCAACAAGTAGTGCAGATTGGGAGGACTTCACAGATCACCAAGACACCACAGAGGCCAAGTTTTTATTAATGAAGTCTATACATTTTATGTGGTGATGACGCAAAACATATATGATGCACACTTGGTACTACGCTAACTACACCAAAACCTTTCCTTCCCTCCCTATCCATCCATAATAAGGTAAAGGGGTATCAATACCAGGCTCCACCCAATACCTGGGCCGGGGGAAGGGGGGTTAGGGTTTCTCAAATTCCCGTCCTAGTTTCTAATGCTGCATGTACATGTTTGTTTGGACAACCCTGGGATCATCTACGGATGAAAAGTGAAATAATGGAATTGTTTTGCTCTTATATAGCATATAATTATAGCAATTGTGTGACGACTTTTTTTGCCATTGAAAAATGAAGTTTTAGCATGCAATAAACCAGATTGTATTTATATACTATTTTGTGATGCAGGTGTCAATGTGCACTCCTTTAAGAACGACCCCCCACTATCTCCAAGAAATGGGACAAACTACAGTGCTAGTCAAGGCTCTAAAGGTCACGGCAAGATGATCAACATCAACGAAAAGGAAGTTGCATTGTTTTGCTACCAAAATAGCTTTTATGCTGTGGATGAAAAATGCCCTCATTTAGGTAATCCATACAGTAGCTTTTCAGCATAAAAGGCTGATAAAAGCAACACCCACGATGCAAGGGATTTAAGGGATGGTGGTCCATCAAAATCAACTTTTTTCTCGTCCCATTTCAATCAATGATTACCCATTCTGTAGCTTAAAAACACCACCACTAAACTATCCAGAGTTGCAGCTAATCATAGCAACCCTCAGATCAAGTCAACTAAAGCCCTCATGATCTCTTTTAATGATATATACCCCCACTTCGATTGGGTGCATGTAGGTAACTTTCTCATTCCTCATTCTACACTTCCACTTCAGGGGGACCTCTGCACCTAGGGGATATAGAGGACATGTGCTCTGGTGCCCACATCAAGCAACCTTGTGTCATCTGTCCCTGGCATAAGTGGACGTTCAACCTAAAATCCGGCAAGCAAGTTCATCCAGCCGGGAAAAACAACCAAGTGCAAGTGTACCCTGTGAGGACCTCAAGCTCGGGACAAATATCCATAGGGTTTTCTAGCATTGATCCGGCCTATTTCAGTAACTGGAAACTCATTGATCTTTGATTTGTCTGACCCTTTTCCTTGTGTACTCGTGTGTGTTTCGTTGTGCTATTATATTACTGTTTGGCTTCATCGGGGCACTTACATAATTCACATTAAAAATTGGCAAAGCAATGTGGATGTTTGATCGTGTACGATCTCTCTGTTGCACATATCCTGTTACTGTCATGATTCCAGTTACAAGTAGATAACTTGATGTAAAGCAGTGTGTGTTTGATCATGCACGATCTCTCTGTTCCACATATATCCTGTTACTGTCATGATTCCAGTTAGATATCTTGATGTAAAGCAGTGTGAATGTTTGATCATGTACGACCTATGTTGCACACATCATGTTACTATCATGAACATATCTTCCCATAACTGAACCTTTTAGACCAGGACTATACACATGCAAAACTATACAGATTTTACTAGGAGGGATATATATATATATACACTATTTTGCAAAATCATTTCCTCGATAATAAACTTAGCAGAATTATTTTAATTTATGTCAGAGGTGTGTGTGTGTGTTCTGGTAGTGTCGGGTTCGGAGATACTTTATTAGTGACCAATAAAACTTTAATCACATAAACATGGCATGTGAGCAGAGACTATGATAATAATTTGGTAACAGAAATGTCATGTACATCTAGTGTAGGTAGTGACAGTGTTGCCATTTCTTGTGGTAACTGTTTCGCAGGATTGTCCTGGGAAGAGAAAGCAACATTGTCATGATACAGTCTACCTCTCTATCTTTATCTAGTACTGCATGTCACCTGGCACAGGCTCCATGGTACAGTATGTGAGCTGGAACTATAATTACCTGTCTATTTAGTAAGCATGCAAAAAAAAAAGTATTAAAATACAATTTTTATAATGATACCAGAAGTTGATACCACCAGAAGTAGAATAGGCTCAACGTATTTCACTTCACTATTCAATAAAAGCGATACTATTCGAGGAGTACTGCCTATTTGACAAAATTGTGTGGTGTGTGCATGCATACAAAAGGTCATTTATACCCGTCAAAAAGAAAGGAAAGAAGACTTTAACCATGCACACCACAACAGGATAGATGACCCTTTACCATTTAAAATCATGTATACTGGCTTGAGGTTACATGTTGTTTTATTGTTTTGTTTAAATAATAATAAAAAATCGTTCTTATCTCAAGCTTTGTATGTTTGTGATATTAAAGAACAGGATAATGTTTGGTAAATACATCATTATATCATTAAATGGTAAAGGGTCAGCTATCTGACACAGTCTATAGGGGTAATATTTTCCTTGATCATAGGTAAGCACTATTTAGTTGTTTAAAAACATTTTTTGATCTTGTTTCAAGTCGTTGCTATTTCCAGTTGAGGTGATGACTGGAGTTCCCCAACTCAGAGCTGGGAATCCAGCACTCCTAAAACTACTTTCTTTTTGTACACTACTACACATATCAGCACACACCATGTCTTCATGCTACTGTTGACTATACCCATGCTATGGCTTCGTTGAAGGATTTGGAAACAGTTGCACAGGATAACTCCACTAACTAAAGGGCAGATGTTATGGTGGAGGTTCAGCTATAACCTCATTTGGACTAGGTAACTGTTTCCCAGGAGCAAGAGCCACACAAACCCAACAACAGACTCTAGCGTAGGTCATTTATAATACAGCACATGTGCTAGCTCGACTGCACCATCTGCTATGCCATTCTAGATGGATGATCTTTCACGCATGACGACGTTTAATCGTATTTCTGCAACTGTGAAACTGATCAGTTGTTTGAAAAGTTTGGAGTCGTCTGGTACTAAAATGATTGGACCTGTTGTACGCAAGTTATGCTAAATGGTAAAGGGTCATCATGCGGTCTACATGTGGTCTACATGGATACAATCTTGTTTCCTAGTTTGTTTTTAAATGATCTTGTGTACATGTACATGTATGTACACATATCACAGTTATAAACATTTCGTGCAACATTGCAAGGAGATTGGGATTGGAAGAAAGAGGGTTTGCATCCAGATAATGGGTCAAGACCCAGTTCCATAGCTCCAGTCAGTGAGCAATGACAAGAGCTAGCTAGCTACATTCAGTGTGCAATGACAAGAGCTAGCTAGCTCCATTCAGTTTCCAATGACAAGAGCTAGCTAGCTCTATTCAGTGTGCAGTGACAAGAGCTAGCTAGCTCTATTCAGTGTGCAGTGACAAGAGCTAGCTAGCTCTATTCAGTGTGCAGTGACAAGAGCTAGCTAGCTCTATTCAGTGTGCAGTGACAAGAGCTAGCTAGCTCTATTCAGTGTGCAGTGACAAGAGCTAGCTAGCTTCATTCAGTGTGCTGACAAGAGCTAGCTAGCTCCATTAAGTGTGCAATGACAAGAGCTGGCTAGCTTCATTCAGTGTGCGGTGATGCTGGTGGCAGAGACAATAGAATCACCACCACCATCAAATGGGACTGGTGTTTGGACTTGAGGTCAGTAATGGACAACCAAGAAGACAAACTTTACACCTGGACCGTCACAATAGTTCCAACGAGTCCTTGGGTGTAATGTCGTTGCTGTAGACGTTACTATGACTGACCGTCAAACACACATACACACACACAACAGACATTCACTACACACACCACACACACACACACACACACACACACTCAACACTTGTTGTGGGCCAAGTTCTACCTCATCCCAGCAAATCAACAATAACAACATCCTTCCTCTACATGAAACAATGGCAACCACTAGCAACTGATCTCAAAACATACCTTCCGACTGGTGAAAAATACCAGAAAAACCGCTAAACATGTCTGGATGAAAGGCACTTTCAAATCCTCCGCCATCGTCAGATGAGAACATGTAATCATCACCTGCTATATATACACACACACATATATTTATATATATATATCAACATATATATACAAGTCATAAAGGAATTGTCAACTGCTTACAAGACACACAACACCAACCAGTTTCACCCATTGACTCCACCTACACACGAGCAGCGTGAGGAGGGACCAAGGGTCCTGCAAACACCCACAGGGCCTGCGCAAGGTCTTATAACCATCTCCCATGCCTTCCATGCATGTGGTTTTGGTTCCAAAAGATACCGTAGATTTCTCTACCCAAAAATGATACGAAAATATTGGGGAGGGGAAGATGGGCATGGGGTCAGTTGTATGCGAGAAAGAAGAGGTCACCGATATTCAATATTTTGGCTGAGAGAAGATATCTGAACAACACAACTATACTTAGTCTTCAAATAAGACATGGATTATGGTAGGTTAGTGACTGGTAGGAGGAGTAAAGGGTGGTAGTGATCATGACAGAGCCGAGGTCTGCAGTGTCCTTCTATCCTTGACCATGACATTTACTGGACCTCTTGCAAGGGGTCACTACCCTCGCCACAGTGGTCAGTGGACAAAAAGTGACCCTCTACCCCCTCAGTCAAGGATCGCTGGGTAACCTACATAGTTGTGTCGTACAGGGCAAGGGATACCATACCGGTCGGGCTGGTCACATTTGAGCTTTGAGCCTGATCACATCGCGACTAATATAGCTAGAGATAAATGATAATTGATCACAGGAGAGTAGAGAGGACTGAGATGTTAAGGGAGGACTATGCGTCAAAACCACAAAATAGTTGTACCTATTTCTAATTGCCATCACTTTTTTTCTCTTTCGTCTACACAAGTATTTATGGTACCAAAGTCTTTATTGTGTGTTTGTTTTAAAAAGTGCACATACTTGTTGCTTTATTTTTTATTTTTTAATCTTTTTTTAAATTTTTGTAAAAATATTAATACCACGCCTAAATTGCTTCCTAAAACACCGCAGACGCCTGTGGCTATTGATGTGATATTTCACAGTTGTGGGACAATCAGAACACTAAGCCAACTGGTAGCGGTGAAAAAAGTGAAATTGCAAGTGTATGTAAATCATACCTGAATTGCTTCCTCTACTAAAATGCCATAGCTATTGACGTGATGTTTCATACAGTTGTTACCCAATCAGAACACTATTAGACTTTTATCAGCAGTAGTACGGAATTTCGATTCTGAATGTAGTAGCTTGATAACTATGTCAGAGCAATTAATAATTAACTACCGGAAGTGTTTTTTCTCCACCCATTCTTATTGTATGATATTAACCCTCTCACCATCGCAGGAGCCATATGACCCCACAGCATTATAGAAACAAAATAAAATACGGAGATTCATCTATTGTCCATAATTTATATATCAGTAAATAGCTGATATGATATTCTATTCAATCTCCAAATCTTACGGTAAATAGTCGGAGGAAAGTTGGGCAAACAAATCTTGAAACGTTAATGAATCGCATTCTCAAAATAGCTGAGTGGGTTAGAGTGGCAGACTTCAGCAGTCGCAGGTGAAGTGAGGGATCGCTCTGATCATTAATTAAGTGAGGTTGAAGGAGAAGGCATTCATATTTACTAGGAAGCAAGGTCTTTTCACTGTGCAGCAAAGGAATATTTGGTGGTTGTGGCTATCTGACAACAACACACTAGCTGACAGCGATGTCCCCCTATCTGATGGGGAAAACATGGATGGAGAAGGTTTCTAATGTTTTTGAAGGAATCTAGCATGTTAGAAATGTATGGTGATCATTTATAAACAATAGAAAGAATAGATAAATTAAGGGTTTGTGGTAAGTAAGAGTGAAAAAATGACTGACTGCATCTGACATTCGTATGCTTATAATTATACCACCATTCTTTGAGAGAAAACAGAGCACATAGATAGAGCTATCACTTGAGCTAATATCAGCTAATATCAAGTCTTTACAATGAAGTAATTGGCTACAATGAAGCTAAAGGCCAAGCATATTTGTTTATAATCATATTCATATATTGTGACAGTTTGGAAATTTGACCACAATGACTGTAAACTAAGATACTAACAGGTAACCTAATTGCAAGGGGTACGAGTAAATCCCTGATTTTAAATTAATTTCAGTTTTCAAGATTGAAATAGTGCTCTACAAACCCGACGGTGAAAGGGTTAACACGAGATAGCATGGTTTGTTTGGTATAATATAGCGGGGACGGCAATTGCACTCGGCTTCCCCTCATGCAATTTTTCTCTCCATCCCTGCTAAACTAATCATCCCTGCTAAACTAATCTCACTACAGTCCATGCTACTTCCTATAGGAACAAGTAGTAGTGGTATTTATACCACATCTCACTACAGTCCATGCTACTTCCTATAGGAACAAGTGGTAGTGGTATTTATACCACATCTCACTACAGTCCATGCTACTTCCTATAGGAACAAGTAGTAGTGGTATTTATACCACATCTCACTACAGTCCATGCTACTTCCTATAGGGATCAAATATATTCTAGTACCTATTGTCCCAAAGTTAACCCTATACCTGTATATACACAATATAGCTATATCTTCAAACTGATTAGAATGCATAAGCTGTAGTTCAGTATAAGAATCAGCCCATTTAGTTAAGCAGCTCGCTACACTCTATGACTGCAACAAAAAGGAAAGATATCTATCAAGGAGGAAATCCTTTCTCAAGGGAAAGAAATTTAGAGAAATTCCAGGTAAGCAAAGGTGCCTGTGCAGCTTTCCTCTGCAGAAGGGCCTCCACAAACAGCAGTCCGGCCTGGAAGAGCCCATTCATGCCTGGCAGTTGCAACTAACGGCCACTTTCTTTCTCTACTGGGCATGTGCAGGCGGGAAAAAAACTGGTACGATCGACCCATTTTTATTTTGTGTCAATGGCATCCAAGTTTGCACCTGTAGGCACTGATGGAGATTAATTGGTTCAACCATTTTGACTGGCAGGAAAGATGCAGTAACATCCATTGCAATGGCACTAAAGATAGTTGCTACGTATGCATAATTAAAACTAACACAGGTAATACCAGGCACATTTAGTTGTGCCATTGCTGTGTGTCACTGCTGAGCATGGATCAGGGATTCAGAGCCACAGATAATACCAGGCACATTTAGTCGTGTTAGTGGTGTGTGTCACTGCTGAGCATGGATCAGGCCACTGAATGTCCAACAGTTTTGGGCGGCTTCTGCTAACACTTCATCCACTGCCCTGCTGCCTTTGGCAATTTCCCAATTCTTGAGAAGCCAGGGGGTGCTTGTACTTGTACAAAATGAATTGGTATATTGTAACTATGCAGGAGTGTGGATGCCATAAAGAGGTCGATGTTTTTCAATGACTCCGTGTGAGAGAGAACATCCCACCCATACACTCTCCACCCTCTTGATGCGGCCTTCGGTCACTTGCTAGCTGTTACTCCAAAATATTCTTGCATGCCTTGACTAATGTCACGAGCCAGCCCCTTTGATCTCTGAACCTCTATACTCGTACTAATATGGTTCAGGGGTCAAAGGGACTGATCTGCAAGACTATTAGCATGGCCACCTTATTTCAGCTGGCACCTACCTCTAGTGCTTAGTTCAGCTGGTTCTTGCCCTGTACTGCCTCTAGTGCTTAGTTCAGCTGGTTCTTGCCCTGTACTGCCTCTAGTGCTTAGTTCAGCTGGCACTTGCCCTGCACTGCCTCTAGTGCTTAGTTCAGCTGGTTCTTGCCCTGCACTGCCTCTAGTGCTTAGTTCAGCTGGCACTTGCCCTGCACTGCCTCTAGTGCTTAGTTCAGCTGGTTCTTGCCCTGTACTGCCTCTAGTGCTTAGTTCAGCTGGTTCTTGCCCTGCACTGCCTCTAGTGCTTAGTTCAGCTGGTTCTTGCCCTGCACTGCCTCTAGTGCTTAGTTCAGCTGGTTCTTGCCCTGTACTGCCTCTAGTGCTTAGTTCAGCTGGCACTTGCCCTGTACTGCCTCTAGTGCTTAGTTCAGCTGGCACTTGCCCTGCACTGCCTCTAGTGCTTAGTTCAGCTGGTTCTTGCCCTGCACTGCCTCTAGTGCTTAGTTCAGCTGGCACTTGCCCTGCACTGCCTCTAGTGCTTAGTTCAGCTGGCACTTGCCCTGTACTGCCTCTAGTGCTTAGTTCAGCTGGCACTTGCCCTGCACTGCCTCTAGTGCTTGGTTCAGCTGGTTCTTGCCCTGTACTGCCTCTAGTGCTTAGTTCAGCTGGTTCTTGCCCTGCACTGCCTCTAGTGCTTAGTTCAGCTGGTTCTTGCCCTGTACTGCCTCTAGTGCTTAGTTCAGCTGGCACTTGCCCTGCACTGCCTCTAGTGCTTAGTTCAGCTGGTTCTTGCCCTGCACTGCCTCTAGTGCTTAGTTCAGCTGGCTCTGATTGCCTCTAGTGCCTAGTTCAGCTGGTTATAAACAACACAGTAGTATAAAAAATATTAAAAAGCTAGCCACGAAGGAGACTTGTGCTGCAGAACAGAAAGAGGGTAGAGCTAAGGCAGTTATCACTAAAGGATGATAAAGGAGGCATAAGCTAGCTATAACCATAGCTTCAGCATACAGGTTAGTCTAGATTTAGCTACTGTATGTTGACAGATTCTAGCAAGTAGTTATCAGATTAGCACTTGTCTCCCGAACTCTGACGTGCAGTTCTATTTAACACACACTTACATAATTATTATATCACCTACGTGTTTGCATTGATGAATCCATTTCTCGAAGTGCATTGGAACACAATCTCTGAATTTTAATTACATTGAACCGTCCGTAACCAACGTGCTATAAATGTGCAGCTCATGCGCATAGAGGATATCCCCTTATGGACCAATGTGCTACAAAGCCGGTTACCTCACTTTCACAAATCTACGCTCACCTCACTTTCACAAATCTACGCTCATGATTTGGAATCAATCTACTTATTCTGATGATGCCAGAATTCTGCATGTTTAATTGAAGCTAGATGAAAGCTAGAACCACTCTATGGGCCAAGCCTAGACCTGTAGCACAGCTTTTGCTCCAGATAGAACTAGCTTACTTGAGTTTCCTCCACCTAGTAGATGCGATCATGGACACATAGCTAATGAAAATCACCATCGCCATGTAGCTAAGCAGCTTCCTCAGGCAAACTGTGTCTAGCTGGCACAAAGGGAGGAGGAGAAGGTAGAATAGCTATATATGATTACAATAAGAACTCAAGACAAAGCTGTTGATGAAGCCTGATTCCTCAAGGAATCCATAATTATGAATAGCTCTATTGTAAAAGTGAAATCCACCAGATAAAAAACATCAGTGACATAATCAGCATAATCAGAACCCCCCCTTTAATGTTAATATGGGGGGCAACACCATGAAGTAGGACAAAGAACGCAAAAAAACAACTTGCGGTAAAGATTTTGAAGCTCAATAGATTCTGCACACTTCACTGTATGAACGCGCTATATATAGCTCAAATGATTTGCTATATATACCTCAAAAGATAGGTCTCTCTGTGTGCTTTCTTTTGATACTAAGAATGTACAAAGATATGCCAAAGTTACCTCAGCTAAAGTGGGGGTACGAGTGCCCGAATTTGCTGCAATTATGGCTTTTGATGAGAGGGCTAACCAGTTCAAATTAGTATCTGTGGCAAGAGAAGTCCTACTCTATACAATGATTAGGCACTAAAAAGTACAAGAGGAAGCCCTACTCTATAATGATTAAGCACTAAAAAGTACAAGAGGAACATGAGGAAGTCCTACTCTATAATGATTAGGCACTGAAAAGTACAAGAGGAAGCCCTACTCTATAATGATTAGGCACTAAAAAGTACAAGAGGAAGCCCTACTCTATACAATGATTAGGCACTAAAAAGTACAAGAGGAAGTCCTACTCTATAATGATTAAGCACTAAAAAGTACAAGAGGAAGCCCTACTCTATACAATGATTAGGCACTAAAGAGTACAAGAGGAAGCCCTACTCTATACAATGATTAGGCACTAAAGAGTACAAGAGTAAGCCCTACTCTATACAATGATTAGGCACTAAAAAGTACAAGAGGAAGTCCTACTCTATACAATGATTAGGCACTAAAGAGTACAAGAGTAAGCCCTACTCTATACAATGATTAGGCACTAAAAAGTACAAGAGGAAGTCCTACTCTATACAATGATTAGGCACTAAAGAGTACAAGAGTAAGCCCTACTCTATACAATGATTAGGCACTAAAGAGTACAAGAGGAAGCCCTACTCTATAATGATTAGGCACTAAAAAGTACAAGAGGAAGTCCTACTCTATAATGATTAGGCACTAAAAAGTACAAGAGGAAGCCCTACTCTATAATGATTAGGCACTAAAGAGTACAAGAGGAAGCCCTACTCTATACAATGATTAGGCACTAAAAAGTACAAGAGGAAGCCCTACTCTATACAATGATTAGGCACTAAAGAGTACAAGAGTAAGCCCTACTCTATACAATGATTAGGCACTAAAAAGTACAAGAGGAAGTCCTACTCTATACAATGATTAGGCACTAAAGAGTACAAGAGGAAGCCCTACTCTATAATGATTAGGCACTAAAGAGTACAAGAGGAAGCCCTACTCTATACAATGATTAGGCACTAAAGAGTACAAGAGTAAGCCCTACTCTATACAATGATTAGGCACTAAAAAGTACAAGAGGAAGTCCTACTCTATACAATGATTAGGCACTAAAGAGTACAAGAGTAAGCCCTACTCTATACAATGATTAGGCACTAAAAAGTACAAGAGGAAGTCCTACTCTATACAATGATTAGGCACTAAAGAGTACAAGAGTAAGCCCTACTCTATACAATGATTAGGCACTAAAAAGTACAAGAGGAAGTCCTACTCTATAATGATTAGGCACTAAAAAGTACAAGAGGAAGCCCTACTCTATACAATGATTAGGCACTAAAAAGTACAAGAGGAAGCCCTACTCTATAATGATTAGACACTGAAAAGTACAAGAGGAAGCCCTACTCTATACAATGATTAGGCACTAAAAAGTACAAGAGGAAGCCCTACTCTATACAATGATTAGGCATTAAAAAGTACAAGAGGAAGCCCTACTCTATAATGATTAGGCACTGAAAAATACAAGAGGAAGCCCTACTCTATACAATGATTAGGCACTAAAAAGTACAAGAGGAAGTCCTACTCTATAATGATTAGGCACTAAAAAGTACAAGAGGAAGCCCTACTCTATACAATGATTAGGCATTAAAAAGTACAAGAGGAAGCCCTACTCTATAATGATTAGGCACTGAAAAGTACAAGAGGAAGCCCTACTCTATAATGATTAGGCACTAAAAAGTACAAGAGGAAGCCCTACTCTATAATGATTAGGCACTGAAAAGTACAAGAGGAAGTCCTACTCTATAATGATTAGGCATTAAAAAGTACAAGAGGAAGCCCTACTCTATAATGATTAGGCACTGAAAAGTACAAGAGGAAGCCCTACTCTATAATGATTAGGCACTAAAAAGTACAAGAGGAAGCCCTACTCTATAATGATTAGGCACTAAAAAGTACAAGAGGAAGCCCTACTCTATAATGATTAGGCACTAAAAAGTACAAGAGGAAGCCCTACTCTATACAATGATTAGGCACTAAAAAGTACAAGAGGAAGCCCTACTCTATAATGATTAGGCACTAAAAAGTACAAGAGGAAGCCCTACTCTATACAATGATTAGGCACTAAAAAGTACAAGAGGAAGCCCTACTCTATAATGATTAGGCACTAAAAAGTACAAGAGGAAGCCCTACTCTATACAATGATTAGGCACTAAAAAGTACAAGAGGAAGCCCTACTCTATAATGATTAGGCACTAAAAAGTACAAGAGGAAGCCCTACTCTATACAATGATTAGGCACTAAAAAGTACAAGAAGAAGCCCTACTCTATACAATGATTAGGCACTAAAAAGTACAAGAGGAAGCCCTACTCTATAATGATTAGGCATTAACCCTTAGACCGTTTAGCTGTTATTGTTAAAAATACCCCAGACGCTGTGGCTGTTTCCTCCCCAATAACGCCGTTTTTTAATTAATCAAAAAACCACCGATTTTTAATCAACGCCTTTTTTTTGTCGGTCGGCTGATTTATCACCAGATCTAGGCAGGATGCAAGTCGATCATTACCATTTACAGAACTCAAAGCCCTAAAGAAGTAAAGCTTCTCCAAAGTAAGTTGAGTACTTTGATATTAGTTATTGGGTCAGTTTAGCTTGTGTATAGGCTTCTGCCAACTAGCTAGCTAGCAATGGAGAATTAGCGCTATCTCTGGGATGAACTAAAGGTTCCTAGTTACAGATACTGTGTAGTGTAGATAGCTATGCTAAGCTAGACACGCTAATTATAGGCTTCTGCCAACTAGCTAGATAGCTATGGAGTATTAGCGCTATCTCTGGGATGAACTAAAGGTTCCTAGTTACAGATGCTGTGTAGTGTAGATAGCTAAGCTAGACACAATAAGCGCTAGCTCCTTCTAGTATTTAGAACTGTTGTACAGAGATACAAACACTAGCTTGTCTATAGGCTTCTGGCATCTAGCTATGGAATATTAGCCTCTGAGATAAACAAAGGGTTCCTAGCTACAGCTGCTGTGTAGTGTAGATAGCTATGCTAAGCTAGACACGCTAATTATAGGCTTCTGCCCAACTAGCTAGATAGCTATGGAGTATTAGCACTATCTCTGGGATGAACTAAAGGTTCCTAGTTACAGATGCTGTGTAGTGTAGATAGCTAAGCTAGACACAATAAGCGCTGGCCATATGTTAGCTCCTTCTAGTATTTAGAACTGTTGTACAGAGATAGAAACACTAGCTTGTCTATAGGTTTCTGGCATCTAGCTAGCTAGCTATGGAATATTAGCGCTATCTCTGAGATAAACAAAGGGTTCCTAGCTACAGCTGCTGTGTAGTGTAGATAGCTACGCTAAGCTAGATACACTAAGCTAGATACACTAAGGGCTGGCTGTATGTTAGCTCCTCTGGTTTGTTTTACGTAGAGAGAAACACTAAGCGCTGGCATTTTCTTATCTCCTACTGATATTTTGTGCTCTAGCACTGCTAAATACCAGCAGGAGCTATATAGGAAAATGCCAGATCATAGTTTAGCTCATGAACTAACCTATCATTATTACTTCATTGTATACTTTGTGGATATCATTATAGTGATGAAGATATAGTCTGATTAGACTGCTGGAGCTGGAAGAGGTCTGGCTGACAGTTGCACTGCTGGAACTGGAAGAGATACTGCTAGCGGCACTACAAACCCTAACACAACCAACACCACCCTCCACCAACACCACCACTATCAACACCACCATCCACAGCACCAATAGCATCATCGTCACTACCACTATAACCTTCTTCATCATATCCATCAAAATCTTCATCACTGTCTTCAGCATCTAATAATCTTATAACATCATCTCTATTAGCTATATCTGTCCATCATTTGTAACTTACTTCAGGGTACTTGCCTACTTCAAAGAATATCTATATAAAAACAAAACACAACAGCCAACTAGCTGTCTGTATCCTATGTCAAAAGAAGAATAACAGATCTCTCAGATCAACTACAGCTGTAAGAATAAGCAGCTGCGCAATAAACCAATAAACGCTAATCTAAATCAATTACAACGCTCTTCAATGTACTTGCCTACTTAAAAAAATGTTTTTAAAAAACATACAACAGCCAGCTGGGTCATTCCGTGCCAAATCACCTAGTTTTTGGAAAAGTTCCCAGGTGACCCTCTCAGATTTTGATTAAACTTCATCAAAATGTTAATTTGTACAGATAATGAACACACAAATTAAATTAGGCCCAGAGTCCACGTCTTTTTGAAGTTACGCCCCTCTGAAAAATGTGCCACGCCCACCTTTCGAGTCCCATCAGCAGTTTCTTGTTACTTTGAGAAGCTTGTACTTTTTTATTGGAAAAAGATACGAAGCTGAAAGTTGGTACCCTGGTTAATTTATACTCTATCATTCCAAATCTGCCATCAAAAATAGGGTATCTTACTTTGTTTTAAGGTTAGGGGCATATCAAAACACATGTTTTGCTGGAAAAACTGATTTTTTACAATTTTCATGTTTGCCTAGTGGCTATATCGTGAACCTGAGGAGGCTTAAATTACAGATGCGCTATCTCTAGGTACAGGTGTGTAAGCCCAAGCAAGGATAGACAAATTCAACTATTAATAAAGGAATGGCTGTGGCCCAAAGTCAGACCGACATGCAAAAGTCTAAATAATGCCCATCTTCAGGTGGACGGTTGACCACGTAGACAGTTATCAGGGGTACTGAAACTTACACCACAGGAATATATGTATCTGATCTACATATGTACCAAATATCAAGTATGTGATCAAACTCCTTCATGGTTTGGCAGCTCTATGAAAATTATTGTTTTATACATTGCGATCTTTGAAACGGGTCATAAAATGACTTTCATATTTCAATTAATAGGACGTGCTTTGGTAACTGTACTTTCCTTGACCTTGATATCATGTTCTATCAACATATACTTATGAGGAAAATATATATAGTCAACTTCTCGACCTGATTTCCTCAAAATTTGCTCCTTTGTAATAATTCTCTTTGGACTCAACAGTTGCTAAATATATATATACTACAAATGGAAAATATGACTTGGTTACTAAATATAGCACTATTAGTACTTACACAATAATCATTTGAGGGAAAACCTGGGACAACTCAGCCATCCTACTCAAGTTCATTAATTATTTCATGAATTCACATGGACTGGGTGGGAGCAATAGTTTGTGGTGATGTGTTTTGTTGAGTGGGAGTATAAAACAGAGATCAAAACATTGATCCTTGAAGATTTAAAAAAAAAATCACATTTTGAACAGCTTTTTGAGGTATGCTTGGTGTCTTGTTTAGAGTTAATATTGGCTGGACCATTTACACAGTTATGAAGACCAGATATTAATTTTAGATAATTATATGAGTTGTAGTTTCTTAGGATTTTTCTGCCTATGTACCATTTTATAAAGTGTGTCAAATCAATAGTGCTACTGGAATACCCAAGCATTCTTAAAAAGGATGTAATCAACTATATCCTGTCCTGGTAAAAACCACTTTCATACAAAATATCAAAACGTAAGAGACTGCTTAGAAAACACCATAAATGCTCCAATTATGCATCACTCTAGTTATGAATCAGAATTATTTTCTTTCCTAGCTCAATTGTATTGACTTGCAGCCCCATCACTGTAATAGATCATTCTGGTTTTGGTTGGCAGCTCCTCTTTCAAGTGTGATAACAACCGTGTAATGAAGGCATGAACCGTAGTTGTGTCATGTACCATGCTGTCCGAAATGATTCAAATTTATTGCAAGAATTTTTAGACATGTTCTGCGATATATTTGAAGTCCTAAGACAACATCATTTTATCGCCAAATCACAATCTGCCTACCTGAAATCAATAAAAGAAACTCTACAACATGACTCGGCAATCATTCTACTTGATTTTGCAGAGAATTACAGCTCTGTAGTACAAGATGCAGTGCAGGAATTTTATTGTCATTTGTCATCTATTACAAGGAAGAACATGAACTCAAGTGCATGAGTGCGTGCATCATTTCGGACAGCATGGTACATGACACAACTACGGTGCATGCCTTCATTACAAGGTTGTTATCACACTTGAAAGAGGAGCTGCCAACCAAAACCAGGATGATCTATTACAGTGATGGGGCTGCAAGTCGATACAAGAATCACAAAAACTTTGCCAATCTATGCCACCATCAGATTGATCATGGACTCAAAGCTGAGTGGCATTTCTTTGCTACAAGCCATGGAAAGAGTCCTTGTGATGGAATAGGGGGGACCACAAAACGACTAGTTGCCAGAGCAAGTCTGCAAGCGACAGAACAGCATCAAATACTAACTCCTCATACTTTTTTGTCGGTAGTGATGATGTGCATAGAAATGCAAACAGGTACCAGCTAGAGAAGCGTTACTCCATGTCAAAGACTGTTTCAGGTACACGCTCTCATCACAGTTTTGTACCTACCTCAGAAGGGGCACTGGAAATGTGGCGGCTATCTGCAGATGACATTTGTACCAATGTATTACTGGGTGACTGCAACCCTGAGTTAGACACTCTTCCCAGCAAGGCACTTTCTTGCTCTAATAACTTTCAACCTGGCAAGTACATAGCTTGTATGTACGATCAAGAGTGGTTCATTGGGAGCATTATTGAGCGTTCAGAGGAACACAATGACGTGTATGTGAAGTTTACTAAACAATCTCACAACACAACCCTGTCATGGCCACAAGACAGGAGAAATCATTGCTGGGTACCTTTTCAAGACACCCTGTGTGTTATCAGTGCTCCAGAACTGCAAGGACATGGTGGTCGCCAGTATAAATTGTCTTCTATAGACTATGATGGTATAAATGCTCTTCTGCCAACTTTTTAGTATTGTATTGTTATGAATTTGTTATGATCAATCAAAATCTGAATTAACTTTACAGGTGTTGGGTATGCTCAATTTAAGTAAAAAGGAGACAATATTATGCCATATTAAAGGCCAAAACAACTTTTAAGATACACCTGGCTGCTATCACTTGGATAAAATATCCACATAAAATTCGTTAAGAATAATATGCATGACATTAGCTACATTGGACGTGTTCTAAATAATAATTTTCATAGAGCTGCCAAACTATGAAGGAGTTTGATCACATACTTGATATTTGGTACATATGTAGATCAGATACATATATTCCTGTGTTGTAAGTTTCAGTACCCCTGATAACTGTCTACGTGGTCAACCGTCCAACTGAAGATGGGCATTATTTAGACTTTTTGCATGTCGGTCTGACTTTGGGCCACAGCCATTCCTTTATTAATAGTTGAATTTGTCTATCCTTGCTTGGGCTTACACACCTATACCTAGAGATAGCGCATCTGTAATTTAAGCCTCCTCAGGTTCACGATATAGCCACTAGGCAAACATGAAAATTGTAAAAAATCAGTTTTTCCAGCAAAACATGTGTTTTGATATGCCCCTAACCTTAAAACAAAGTAAGATACCCTACTTTTGATGGCAGATTTGGAATGATAGAGTATAAATTAACCAGGGTACCAACTTTCAGCTTCGTATCTTTTTCCAATAAAAAAGTACAAGCTTCTCAAAGTAACAAGAAACTGCTGATAGGACCCAAAAGGTGGGCGTGGCATATTTTTCGGAGGGGCGTAACTTCAAAACGACTCGGACTCTGGGCCTAATTTAATTTGTGTGTTCATTATCTGTACAAATTAACATTTTGATGAAGTTTCATCAAAATCTGAGAGGGTCACCTGGGAACCCCTAGGTGATTTGGCATGGAATGACCCAGCTAGCTATCGGTATACTTTCTCAAAAGAACAAGAACAGATCTCTCAGATAAAATACAAAGTGCAGCTGTAAGAATAAGCAGCTACGCAACAAACGCTAATAAAAATTTACAGATTTAGGAGCGTGTATATACGCCACCGGCGTGTGAGAGTAGATTTCAATTGGCGTGTATAGACGCCACCGGCGGTCTAAGAGTTAAAAAGTACAAGAGGAAGCCCTACTCTATAATGATTAGGCACTAAAAAGTACAAGAGGAAGCCCTACTCTATACAATGATTAGGCACTAAAAAGTACAAGAGGAAGCCCTACTCTATAATGATTAGGCACTAAAAAGTACAAGAGGAAGCCCTACTCTATAATGATTAGGCACTAAAAAGTACAAGAGGAAGCCCTACTCTATAATGATTAGGCACTAAAAAGTACAAGAGGAAGCCCTACTCTATAATGATTAGGCACTAAAAAGTACAAGAGGAAGCCCTACTCTATAATGATTAACTCTTAGACCGCCTTAGCTGTTATTGATAATTATACCCAGCCTCCTTGACTGTTTCCAACCCAATAACCGCCGGTTTTTAATTAACCAAAAAACCACCGATTTTTAATCAACGCCTTTTTTTGTCAGTCAGCATATCTAGGCAGGATGCAAGTAGATCATTACCATTTACAGAACGGGAAGGTAAACAGTCCTAAAGAAGTAACGCTTCTCCAAAGTAAGTTGAGTACTTTGATATTAGTTATTTGGTCAGTTTAGCTTAGCTCATGTATAGGCTTCTGCCAACTAGCTAGCTAGCTATGGAGAATTAGCGCTATCTCTGGGATGAACTAAAGGTTCCTAGTTACAGATACTGTGTAGCTATGCTAAGCTAGACACGCCTTCTGCCAACTAGCTAGATAATGTAAATCAATTATAACGCACTTCAATGTACTTGCCTACTTAAAAAAATATCTAAAAAAAACACACACCAGCCAGATAGCTATCGCTATACTTTCTCAAAAGAACAAGAACAGATCTCTCAGATAAAATACAAAGTGCAGCTGTAAGAATAAGCAGCTACGCTAATAAAAATTTACATATTTATGAGCGTGTATATACGCCTCCGGCGTGTGAGAGTAGATTTCAATTGGCGTGTATAGACGCCACCGGCGTTCTAAGAGTTAAGCACTGAAAAGTACAAGAGGAAGCCCTACTCTATACAATGATTAGGCACTGAAAAGTACAAGAGGAAGCCCTACTCTATAATGATTAGGCACTAAAAAGTACAAGAGGAAGCCCTACTCTATAATGATTAGGCACTAAAAAGTACAAGAGGAAGCCCTACTCTATAATGATTAGGCACTGAAAAGTACAAGAGTAAGCCCTACTCTATACAATGATTAGGCACTGAAAAGTACAAGAGTAAGCCCTACTCTATAATGATTAGGCACTAAAAAGTACACGAGGAAGCCCTACTCTATAATGATTAGGCACTAAAAAGTATAAGAGGAAGCCCTACTCTATAATGATTAGTCACTGAAAAGTACAAGAGGAAGCCCTACTCTATAATGATTAGGCACTAAAAAGTACAAGAGGAAGCCCTACTCTATAATGATTAACTCTTAGACCGCCTTATGTTATTGATAATTATACCCAGCTTCCGTGACTGTTTCCAACCCAATAACCGCCGTTTTTTAATTAACCAAAAAACCACCGATTTTTAATCAACGCCTTTTTTTGTCAGTCAGCACCATATCTAGGCAGGATGCAAGTTGATCATTACCATTTACAGAACGAAGGTAAACAGTCCTAAAGAAGCAAAGTAAGTTGAGTACTTTGATATTAGTTATTCGGTCAGTTTAGCTTAGCTCGTGTATAAGCCAACTAGCTAGCTAGCTATGGAGAATTAGCGCTATCTCTGGGATGAACTAAAGGTTCCTAGTTACAGATACTGTGTAGCTATGCTAAGCTAGACACGCCTTCTGCCAACTAGCTAGATAATGTAAATCAATTATAACGCACTTCAATGTACTTGCCTACTTAAAAAAATATCTAAAAAAAACACACACCAGCCAGATAGCTATCGCTATACTTTCTCAAAAGAACAAGAACAGATCTCTCAGATAAAATACAAAGTGCAGCTGTAAGAATAAGCAGCTACGCTAATAAAATTTTACATATTTATGAGCGTGAATATACGCCTCCGGCGTGTGAGAGTAGATTTCAATTGGCGTGTATAGACGCCACCGGCGTTCTAAGAGTTAAGCACTGAAAAATACAAGAGGAAGCCCTACTCTATACAATGATTAGGCACTGAAAAGTACAAGAGGAAGTCCTACTCTATACAATGATTAGGCACTAAAAAGTACAAGAGGAAGTCCTACTCTATAATGATTAGGCACTAAAAAGTACAAGAGGAAGCCCTACTCTATAATGATTAGGCACTAAAAAGTAGGTGATTAGGTGACTGGAAACGATGATGGATGTGGCTACTTGGTTCATCAACATGCTCTAGCTTTTTTTCTTTTTCTTTGCTTGCCACTCAATGCCTAAGATTCGCTATTAACATAGAGTAGGGCTTCCTCTTGCAACAGATTTCAGCTGGTTGGCACTTTCCAATCAGGAGCCACAACTACAGCAAATTCAGGCACTCAGAGGTACCCTACTTTAGCTGCCAACTTTGGCACAGTCAAACATTTTTAGTACCAAAAGAGAGCACGCAGAGAGATCTATCTTTTAAGCTATATATCAAATTTATACAGTGAAGTATACAGAATCTATGGAGCTCCAAAGTAAGAAAGACAATTTTTTTTTAATGGAGCCCTCCTAAAATTGAGGGATAAAATTATAAAAGGAGAATGGAAAAAGCACTCCGCTCCCTCCTTCAACACACTTATATTAGCCCAACACTTATATTAGCCCAATATACCTGCTTGATTTGAAGGGTGATCGAAATCAAAAGAAAAGAATTCATCTCCAAAAAAGTTATCATAGCCGTCACCATCACCACCACTAGCTCTACCTTGATGAAAGAAACTATCGAAGTCGAATGAAGGTCCTTGCTGGTTAAGGCCACTCTCACCAAACTGATCGTAGTGTCTCCTCTTCTCTGAATTGGACAGCACACTGTAGGCTGTAACACAAGGAAAGATTAATAATAATAATAATAATAATAATAATAATAATAGTAGTAGTAGTAGTAGTAGTAGTAGTAGTAGTAGTAGTAGTAGTAGTAGTAGTAGTAGTAGTAGTAGTAGTAGTAGTAGTAGTAGTAGTAGTAGTAATAATAATAATAATAATAATAATAATAATAATAATAATAATAATAATAATAATAATAATAATAATAATAATAATAATAATAATAATAATAACAATAAAAAAATATAAAATAATATAATATAATAATAATAACACTATTAAAAATGCACTATTAAAAATGTAATAATATGATAATAGTAGTAGTGGTAATAATATGCAAGAGAGAGACAGCAGGCTATGCGGACCAGGATCTCCTGGCACCAGCTGCAAGAATGCTTACTCTACTTTTAATTACAAAAGGATCTCAGGAATGAATCTGTTAATATGATTTTTTTTGCAGAAAAGGTAACAGAAGTTTAAACCAGAAATGACCTCATAAAGTTCAGCTGTTATCATGGTCTCCAAAGCTTGTCCACGGATGTATGGATGACAACCTGGTCACCTTACCACGAGAAAGGCCCAACACAGAGGCAACTACTATACTAATATTCTGTTGGTAAATTATAGCTTATGTTTTGCTGTTGTTTGCAAAGCACTTTGAATAACGGAGAAAAAAGTAAGCAGTTAATTCAGGAAAATAAACACATCAGCAAGAGTGGGTCACATGGGGGGGGGAAGGAGGAAGGGAAAAAGAAGAACATCCCCGCCCAACAGAAGTAACCCCCCAGCCCAGACAGGTCATCAATTAATTATTGTCATGTAATAATTATTATGAGTTGTTTTTTCCCTAATTTTGTAAACCTCCAAAATGGGGCTATTAGAGCGGAGGTCCACTTCTTGCGTGACAGTACAAGGAATTAGTCTCAGCAAATTTTTCAAACCACGTACAAAATTTTGTTTCTGCATAGTCAGCGTTGTTGAGAGGACCACGTGCTGCTCGACAATGATCGTGGTAAGAACTTGGTACATGCCACCATATGGTCTCGTTTAATAGCACACAGTAATTTTTTACAGAATCCCGAAGCAGCCAAACTCAGCCATATCCATGTTGTTATCTGGTGCATCACTCTCGTGCACCATGACATAAGGTATTGCCAAGTAGAAGATGTCTCTAGATTGCGGTGTCTACCATTAATGCTGAAATTCTCTCTACCATTAATGCTGTAACCTAGGTATTCTGTCTAGCAAGTTCCTTTTCCTGCAGTCTGTTGGCAAGAAGCTTGTCACTGTGGCCAACATCATCAACATCTTTGGAGGGATATCCAATACCACCACACTGTTTCCTAGTACACCCAGGGATTCCCCGGGATACTTGGGACTATCGCACGATGTCCCTAGTGAGGGTCACTGACAATAAATCACGATTCCTGAAATACTTGTATCTTGGGATAGTCAGGACTATCTGGATTCCTACCCCTGACTCAGACTACCTCAGAGCTTACGGAGCTCTTTGCCAGGTGCTGCTTGACTAGTTTGTCGAGATGTTCCTGGAGCGCACCACTGAATTGGTGTGAGCCTAGTCTACCTCACGCAGTGGAGCTCCAGCGCTGGTTGAAGTGTAGCGATGCTACATACAAGTTGTTATAGCGCGTATTCTTCATCACCATTACACGAAATAGACTATGCTCATGCCCATTCAGTCAGGGACAATGAAACTAGCTGTTATTTCTTCTCAAAAGGCAGGCTCAGTGCTAGCATCACTTTGATTCTGCCTCTAACGTTGTTCTTGATCCATATTTATAGTCACAGAACATGTAACGCTCATGCAAAAATCCAATCAAAAATAGGTGTGGTCAAGCTCATTTCCAGAGTCAAGACACAAGTCCATGTTGCTAACTTTCCAGACCCATTCCCAGCGGGTGCAAATGGGTGTGGACTGCAACACTAAATGCCAACCTCATGTACTTTCCTAACTGTTATGTCGACAAGTACACCAGCACAGGATACGGATTGCCATATTTACGTAGCCAAGGAAGACACAGCAACTTTTAATATTGAAAACATGTGAAGGACTACAAAAGCTTGGCCATGAATTTCTCTTTGTGTGTGTGCACACAGGGGGTAGTGCCCATTTCTAGAACTTTCTGTGCGTCTGGATTATTTATTTATTTCCTTCTTGCTCGGGAAGGAAGACAGGTTTTACGTGCGAGCCCAGAGGACCAGAGGAAGATTTCATATTAGCACTTGTAGCATACATAAGACAAACTTGAACATTATGTGCAACTAGTGTAAATACAGGTTTAAATCTTTCGGTGTGAAAACGTAATTTGATGCTACAGCCCCGGTGGCAGAAGTCCAACTATACAGCGACTGCTGCAGCCACACCCACAAAGAGGACGAGGGGTTGGCTATATATGACTAGGGATATGTGGTCTTACTATACATGCGTGTGCATTTCAGCGTGTGTGCACGTGCATGCATCTCTCTATTGGACTTTGAATTGAATTGTATTCAGCACTCCCACCTTCCCTAGCCTTGCTCGACTACGACACTCGATTGGCAAGGTTAGGTGGGATACGATTATCCCTAGGCGACAAACTCTGAGACTAGTACCTTACCCTAAACTCAGCCTAAAACTCAGCCTAATAACAAATTTATCGTAAAAAATAAATAAATAAAAACACCAAACATTACAAACATTACAAGACGGGTTTCAATTATGCCAGCGGCCAAGTGGCCCGACAGAGCGAGCTACACCATAAAGTTTATATTTTATATTTCGCACACGCATAGTACCTTACTGGCCAGATATAGATTGGGAGGGGGGGATATATCTATCCGGCTATTAGCCAATTAAATCACAAGAAACGACTTGAGGGTATGATAATTATGTATGTGTGGAAAGAGAGAGAGAGGAAGGGGGGGGGAGGGAGAGAGAGTTTGACCAGCCTCCTTCCAGACAAAAAGGTGCAGGGCGTAACATATCAATTACACTCAAGTGCCTTACCATTTGCAATCTTCTCAAACTTGACCCTGGCTTCCGGATTAGAATTTTTATCAGGGTGGTACTGAACAGCTAGCTTTCGAAAAACCTTCTTGATGTCTTTCTCTGTGGCACCTCTAGGCACACCAAGCAACTGGTAATAATCTTCTTCGTCGCATTCCAAGAGTGGAAGGAAAGACAACAACAGCGTCAACACCAGCACAAACACAGACAGGTTGACAGGTATCGTGTCTCTTCTCCCCATTATTCTATCCGCCCTACGTAGAACTACGCGTACTTCATTGTAGCGTAGATGGTTATGGAGTTCTAGTTTCCTCCTTTTGCACGATCAGCAACTTAGTGGCTGCCATGGAACCGTACCACGTGATACATACACACCCAGTTGTGTCACGTAAGAATTTAGTTCCTTTAGTTAAGAAGTGTGTGAGATGAACGGACCGTTTATACAAGCAGTTATATTACTAAAATTATATGTTCTTCTCCTCCTGCTGCTTCTTTCCCTCATACCCCTTCCTCCGTAAATTTTACCACAAAAACCTCTTTTGTCAGTGAATCTGAGCTCTCAAAAGAGAATGTCTTTAAAACGAGAGGGAATATAAAACGAGAGGGAATATAAATGGGAGGAGGAAAAAAAGAGGCAGAGGTCAGTTAACAAATCTTTAAACGACCTCTGAGACAAAATTGTAGGCCATTCTTGGCTTCTTTAGGGCAGTCTCGCTAGCCAGACTAACAAGCACCGAATCTCAGCCCTGCAGCAGGAAAAATGGAATCGGTAGATGTTTAAAATATTTGATTGTTATTTTACATATTATTATTATTATTATTATTATTATTATTATTATTATTATTATTATTATTATTATTATTATTATTATTATTATTATTATTATTATTATTATTATTATTATTATTATTATTATTATTATTATTATTATTATTATTATTATTATTATTATTA
Source organism: Cladorhizidae sp. MBARI D1340-BT2 (assembly GCA_028752905.1). Classification (NCBI taxonomy): domain Eukaryota; kingdom Metazoa; phylum Porifera; class Demospongiae; order Poecilosclerida; family Cladorhizidae; species Cladorhizidae sp. MBARI D1340-BT2. Next base: position 23,594,375 of record JAQNBH010000014.1, on the reverse strand, counting down.
TTATTATTATTATTATTATTATTATTATTATTATTATTATTATTATTATTATTATTATTATTATTATTATTATTATTATTATTATTATTATTATTATTATTATTATTATTATTGTTATTGTTATTGTTATTGTTATTGTTATTGTTATTGTTATTGTTATTATTATTATTATTATTATCACATCATTATTATTATTATTATGGTCCAGTCTACAAAAGTCCATCAACCATGGGGGATCTGGTTAACAACCGACCAATCCACATGGTTGCATTCCCCCTCCAGAGGCAGATCGACAGCCTTTGAAAGAGGTGTGTGATGCAGTCTTCTGGGAGGGTGTCCAATCTCTGGCCTTGCATTATTATTATTATTATTATTATTATTATTATTACTATTATTATTGTATCCCCGCTCCTCCTTTTTCCTTTCCCAGCGGATTGCAGTAGCCGTGCAGCGAGGTAACACTGCAGCTGTGCTGGGCACCAGCTTTAGTTGTAATGACGATTATTTTTTATAAGTAGTGTATTAAGATTTTTCGTTTTAATGTTTTTGTTTGTTATTCTGTTTATATATAATATATATATTAAAATTGTTTTATATAAAAAAAAAATTATTATTATTATTATTATTATTATTATTATTATTATTATTATTATTATTATTATTATTATTATTATTATTATTATTATTATTATTATTATTATTATTATTATTATTATTATTATTATTATTATTATTATTATTATTATTATTATTATTATTATTATTATTATTATTATTATTATTATTATTATTATTATTATTATTATTATTATTATTATTATTATTATTATTATTATTATTATTATTATTATTATTATTATTATTATTATATTATTATATTATTATAATAATATATACTATATATTATTATAATAATAATAATATATAGTACTTATTAAATTATTATTATTATTATTATTATTATTATTATTATTATTATTATTATTATCATGTTCATTAACACCTAATTAACACATACTTATATAATAATCAATTACAAAAATACCTAAATAATACTGAAATAATAACTAATTAACAATAAATAAATAAATAACTAAAAAGCTAACACGTTCAAGACCTCAAGACCCCAAAACAGACAAGGCATTATTATTATTATTATTATTAATAATAACTGCCACTGAGAGACGCTGAAGGAGGTAAGCACGGGCATTCACCTTCCCAGTTATTATTATTATTATTATTATTATTATTATTATTATTATTATTATTATTATTATTATTATTATTATTATTATTATTATTATTATTATTATTATTATTATTATTATTATTATTATTATTATTATTATTATTATTATTATTATTATTATTATTATTATTATTATTATTATTATTATTATTATTATTATTATTATTATTATTATTATTATTATTATTATTATTATTATTATTATTATTATTATTATTATTATTATTATTATTATTATTATTATTATTATTATTATTATTATTATTATTATTATTATTATTATTATTATTATTATTATTATTATTATTATTATTATTATTATTATTATTATTATTATTATTATTATTATTATTATTATTATTATTATTATTATTATTATTATTATTATTATTATTATTATTATTATTATTATTATTATTATTATTACTATTACTATTACTATTACTATTACTATTATTATTACTATTATTATTACTATTATTATTACTATTACTATTACTATTATTATTACTATTATTACTATTATTATTACTATTATTATTACTATTATTATTACTATTATTATTACTATTATTATTACTATTATTATTATTATTACTATTACTATTACTATTACTATTACTATTACTATTACTATTATTATTATTATTACTATTATTATTATTATTATTATTATTATTATTATTATTATTATTATTATTATTATTATTATTATTATTATTATTATTATTATTACTACTACTACTACTACTACTACTACTACTACTTCTACTACTACTACTACTACTACACTACTACTACTACTACTACTACTACTATTATTATTATATTATTATTATTATTATTACATTGCTATTACTATTACTATTATTACTATTGTTGTTGTTGTTGTTGTTATTATTATTTTGTAAAAAAATTATTTTCTTATTGTTGTTGTCGTTTTTAAAAATTATTTCAATAACCTTCTCAATGATAATTTTGAAATGGTATTCTCTCGACGTTTCAACTAAATGCTCTAGCCTTCATCAATTATTCCTGATGAAAGCTAGTCGAAGAGAAGGTTATCGTAATGTTTTTACAGCTGCTAGATGTGTGTGCCTGGTTCACGTGTTGGACACGTGTGCTGGTTCCGTGCTGGTGCCGGAAGCACGTGTGGATAGCTAGCTAACAGCTCACACATGCCTCATTATTCCTGATGAAAGCTGGAGCATCTAGTCGGAACTAGGAGCGAATACAATTTCAAGTTGATAATTGAGAAGGTTGTTGTAATGTTATTATTTTAACTGAGAATTCATTGAGAATAACTTCAGTCGTAATCAAGGCAAATAAAATTAAAAAATAATAAAATATATATATACAAGATAAATTTGGCCTGATTAAATCTGAAGTAATCTGGTTGAAATATTTGGCTTGAAAACTAAAAAGTTAAAGCGTTTTTCTCCTTACTCTCTTTCCCTCTTTTCCCCCTTAAAGGTAGAAACTTTATTTTATGTGAGCAAGTTCTAAATATAGACAGCCCAAACTGTATTATGTAGTTAGATAGTTGGACAGAACCAGACTACATATCAAGATATTCACAAGGCAGCAAGTGCAGTGAGCTGGCAATAAAGATATGTTTTTCTTCTTTCTTGGACTGGACCTAATAAAATGAGCAAAGGAGTGTAGCTAACAGTGTGTGGTCTTCTGATTTTATGAAATAATTCACCAAAACAATATTAAAGCTGATGACAGCTACACCATAATTATACAATGCATTTATACAACCAGTAAATACTCACACAGTTCTAATACAGACTGCAACATGACAATTCTAATTATATATATAATTAACCATGTCAGGCATGTACAAAGAAGGGTAAAGTTACAAAGAATGGTAAAGTAACCGAGTTGTGTGCAGGTTATATATATACACATATATATATTATATTTTTTGTCTGACAGAAAGGATCATGAAATTTTCACTTTTCCCTCATCTATATATATGAAATCTTGAGGGAATTTGACAACTGTCACAATATCATTTAGCAGCATTATCCATCATTGTCAGGAACTATGATCAAAAGGAAGCGCTGATTCTAAATACAAATGTTACACATTAAGATGAAAAACCACCGACAACACAGGTCATGGTAATTCCCGTCATCTAAGTAGTATACTTATACTGTAATCTTTATATCTCAATATTGGTTCTACATATTCATCAGTGTAGAAGATGAAGTACATGCTGTAGTATATCCGTGTACATTATATATTACAATGCCTTTCTCAATATTCAACTTGTAATTTACTGTCCAAATGTTTAAAGTTAGTTGCTCCGTTGAGAGTGTAAATTTCAAGCTGATTATCGAAAAAGCCGTTGTAATTCATTAATTCAACTGATCATTGAGAGTTAATATATATAATAATATTATGTGATACAACTAAGCATGAAGTAAAGATGACTTATGCAATCAGTTGATGGATAAAACTACTTCAAAACTTGATACAAAATGTTACAGAGAGAGTGCAATTTATAGTGATGCCTGTGGGCTCAGTAAAACGCTGCTCCACAGTGGCTGGCCAGATGATGTAGCATGTGCAGTAGTGAAGGCCTTCACTCTCTTCAAGTGTAGCTGTCACCAACAAACCTGTAACATTTGGACCACTCCAGCTAGCAGAGTACTCACAATGAGTACTTTCAAAGCTAGACTGGCTTGGTCAATATAAAAATAACAATTAAAAAATAGCAAAAATTGAGGGGGGAATATTCATGGATCGTGTAAAGTAGTGGCAGCCCACAACAATTTGATGCTTTTTATTGGACTACTCCCACAGATTGGATTCATTAGACCACTCCAAAGCATCCAGCCTTAAACTAATACATTCCCCTCGAGATATATACCTGGCACAGGCTACCATGGTGCAGTGTGTAAGCTAGATAGCCAAGTAATTACAGTACTAGCTCACACACTGTACCGTGCCCATGCCAGGTTGCATGTATGACTTAACCCCATTATTGATAATAGATGCTAGTCTTCTAAAATATTAAATGGGAACATAGTCGAGAAATGGAAATCTAATTGGGGTAGTCATGTTCAAATTTTTATAGGAGCTTAAATTCTGCTGATGTAGTATATATTCAACAGTAACAAACCAACCCACTCCTGCATTGATTTGATCATTTCCATATCATTTAATTACACACACTTGACTTTCTCTTATATATCAGCTAAAATAACTAGAATCCTATTTTCCCATCAACTTGCTTCAGCCTTCCAGTATTTATGTATTTTTGTCATCTGTTGATAATTACAGCTAATGTGCTATTTGGTAATATTGCAGGTTTCTGCTTGTGGAATGAAGCAGCTTACCAAATGCAATAACAACAGCAATACAGCAACAACAACAAAACGAAAAAGTGGTAATACCTGTTTATAATTCCCAGCATTTGTTTGGTTTTGTCCTGTTGAGATGTACAATAAAAGATTGCTTGATTGCACTACTTTGCTGCCTCAATCCCAGGATGATGTTAATAAGAAGTGTGTAACCTCATAGAGCTATATTTACCTACAACCCTCTGTAATATTGGTCGAGTATGTGTTACCATGGAGCTATTGTCACCTACTTCAACCTGCCTTGACCCATTGTGATGTTATTCCAGTATTTGTCTCCAAAGATGTTTTCAATTTAACTCGACCTGTATTAAGCCTGTGTGATTTTGAGTCAATATATGTTGTCCTAAAGTTTTTGGCAACTTACTTCAAAATGCATCAACCCATTGTAATGTTAATCCAGTGGGTGTCCTCATAAAACCATTGCCAACCTTCCTGAACACAGCATGTGCATACCTATGTGTGTTATCATGCAATTGAGGCAAATTCAAGTAGGTTGACAAGATATCTATATTTGATACCGTAAAAGAAATTGCAAACAGTTCAAATTCAGGTGTGTAGATGCTCTTCCCATATCTAGATATATTTTTTACCCTCAAGTTATGTTTCATGTCCTGCATTCCATTTACAGTGATTTTATGACTTATAGTATTAATTTTAAAAAACCCTCTAGAATTTAGCCTTAATTACCTCTGGGACCTCTGTGTTTGGAAGTGTAGAGCAGGTATTGTTAGAGAGCAACCACATTTTGAGATTATTCTCTTGGACTTGAGGTACTACGACACTTGCTGTAATTTCACAAGTGTTCTTTTCAGTGAAGTGTTCGCATTCTTGTATAGATCCAAAACTCAGCACTGCTATAACAAGAGCAGCAACTGCTACAACAGCAATTGAAGCAGAAGCGACCCAACAAGCTACGTAGTGTAGTGTGCGTGTGTTAGCCCAATTCACTTGCATCTGCATTATACCAGGCTCCCGGCGATCTATTGTAGTCCTCTGCTGTGGTTTCGGTAGAGGAATGGGTGGTGTTTTCATTACTGGACATAATGGATCTGCACGTCTGTCTTGATTCTCTGTCACTTTGCTTGCTTCAGTCACATTTGGCATATTTATCAAGACATCAGTGTAGTTGAATCTCCGAACAGTTCTAGACGTATTTGAGTGAGATGTGTTTTCTTTCGATTTTGGAGAATTATTAGGTTCCGTCTCATCTTTTAATGCAGAATATTGATTGCTGGTTTCTACTTCACTTTCTACCACAATCTGGTATGGAGTCTGCTCACTTAGCTCGATCAAACTCTGATACAAAATTGACTCAGATCTCTTAATATTTTCGTAGACAGGATTCTCAGAAGCCATCTTACACATTTAGCAAAAAACACTTGCAGAATATCTAATATCTAACAGCAATAACATCAGATCCTTACAGAATCTTCCCAAAAGAAAATGATCAAATATTCCCAGAAGAAAATGATCAACATTGTTTTCCAAACATCACTTCTATCGTACAACTTCTTTCCCAAAAAAGAAAAAAGAAACACTGATAACTGTATCATATTAGTTATAGCTCAGCAACTGAAAACTGAATCATAACACATTGGAACAGAAAGTAAATAAAGTTCTGTCAATTTTGACTGAGCCATATGTGGTTATAGAACTAACCAACTTCCAACCCTAAAATGAGATTTATATATTTCATAGGTTTGTGGAGGGAACAGTTAATACAATGTGTGTTTTGAAAATTTTGCATCCAGAATTCATTGTAGATCGGTAAATCCACATGACGCTCACTATAGCAGGATAATCATTCATGAGGTAACAACATTACAAGCTGGGAAGTTTTTACACATATATAGGTAGGAAATACAATGAGTTGGATGAAGAATTTTTTTAATGTCTTGTGAGTAAATCCAACTATAGACTAAATGCAGGAGCCATTGTGCTTAGTCCATTTGTCCACAATCCCAATTTTTGCAAACTCGTTGTGTGCATGCAAGAGGTTGGTGATTTTTTTGATGCAAGTCTACACATATCCATCCTAAATGATGCAAAAGAATAACTTTAATGCATATTACATATTGTTATAGACTTAGCTATATAGAGTCAAGATAAGTTCACGGCAGTATCTGAGATAAAATATTATGCTTTTTTCATATTCTTCGACAATTCTGTTTCCCAAATCCTCATCAAAATTACTTGCTTTGCCTCATGTCTGCTGTAAAAATGGCCTCTGACTCCCGAACTTCCTGACTTCTGTGCTGAAAGAGGAACAAGTTTGGCTCATAGTTTATTTTCAGTATTTCGATATTATCATATTAAAAATGATATCAACAGAAGCACATTTCCCCCCACATGTGTAGCTGAAGTCTGGATTTAACCCGACCTGAAACTCCATCATGAAACTCTGAATGCATATTAGTGACCAAAATTCTCTCTATCTAAAGTGAAATTTACATTGCATTATAAATTTGAACATATGTTTCTGTGAGAGCAATGACCAAACTGTTAAAAACACAAACACACATCATCCGCCTGTAATGACCACCTCGCCATCATCATATTTTCCACAGTGACTGTCAACATCATGTTATCATGGACTATGCCCACCTCTTCCTTTAGTTTAATTACAACTAGCCTTTTGGATTGAGTTGCAAACTAAATGACTTTCCAGCTATTTGAGAGAGCTGCAATATTCCATTAAGACATCTGAAGGATCTTTTGCAGTGAGAAATAGACCATCATAATGGTGAAAGGGGAAATTTCATGATTTTTTGATTGACAAATTTATAATAATTGATTGAAACTTGATTCTGCTTTGCTCACCATAAGGGGTGGGGAGTGAAAAAGGCATTCTTCAGTGAGTAAAAAACAACAATAAAATGTACTTTTTATCATGCAGTAATTTGATTAACCTGTAAAAAAAAAAGAGCAGTAGATCACAAGTTTGATGATCCTTTACCATTCAAAATCGACAAATTGTTTTGTACTTGGATCAAATTTTCTTCTTAAAAAAAAAATCAATATAGCTGTTTGTTTAAATTTGTTTAGAAATATAATATATTTTTGTTCTTTTTTTCAAGTTGTTGTTTTTTGGTTGTTTTTCTGGTATATTAGTTGAGCAGAGTGGAAGACCACATTAAGGCAGAGTTCTACCAAAGTCCAACTCGGTGTTTCTAGGTCTCCCGACTTTTAAACATTTTTTCGCTTCTCAATGACCTTCTCAATGACCTTCTCGATAATTAACTTGTATTTTACTCTCTCGATATTTCGACTGGACGCTCTAGCCTTTTGTACTCTCATATCACCACATGCCATGTCTTGTTGGAATGCTTGTGAATTTCAATAATGCACGTCATTTTTCCAAGTCTTTCCACCATGAATCTCTACTAGCAACTTACGAAGTCTGGACTATCTAGAAAGAGTTTCTTAGAATTAAGATATTCCAGGTGTTTCACAGCAAACAATTTTGCTATTATAAGTATTATCTTATGCAGTCTCTTGCAGTTTCTACTGTGTAGACTCCATAGATTCTGCACACTTCATGGTATGGACTTTATACATAGCTCTAAAGATAGGTCTCTCTCTCTTTTGATACTAAACATTTTTCGTAACTATACCCAAGTTAGTGGAGATAAAGTGGGGTGAATTTTGCAACAAATTTTTCAGCAGATTGCCAAGTGCTAAAGAACTGAAATTAGTACTAGTGGCTGCGCACAGTTGGAAAAAAAATGTAAGGAATTTTAAGCATATTCATTTTCCAACCGCACGCTTGACCACTTACAAGTTCGTTGTATGCAGTAGGGCTTCTTCTAGCTACTCGTGCTAATTTGATTCTCTAGCACTTGGCAATCTGCTGGAAACTACACATTAGCTCCAGTAACATGGGTATAGTTATACCAATGAAATATTAAACAAGTGCATAATATTAAATAAGTGCACATAGAGAGACCTATATTTTGAGCCAAATACCAAGTCCATACCATAAAGTGTGCAGAGAATCTATGGAGCTATAAATTGGTAAACACAAAGTTTTTTTAATGCCTACTGGTTCATCGTTCCTTTTAATTATGAATTATAGAAAGTTTTAGTTGTGGAATTGGCATTGGTCCATTAGAATATTTAACTTTATGATACTTGAAGTTTAGCTCAGAATGCACCAGAATTGATCTCAGAGCCATGCAAAATTAAATCCCAGGGGAACATGCATTTAGGCTAATGGGGACAGGCTATATGCTTACCCACTCATTAGTGAGCAAATTTAAGTTGATAATTGAGAAAGTCACTGTTCAATACTATGTCAACTGAGAATTTGTTGAGAATATTACAATGATATTTATATATGTGCAGTCCATTGCATAGCACAACACTTCAATTCAGGTGCTATCATGGGATATATGAGATCTATTAACCTGTCATTTACTTATGTCTTCAAGGTAGCATTTCCAGCAAAATAAACAGTTCACTTTGTCTGTGACGTGATCAATCGACTGCTGTTTCCTATTAACTAGGAAAACATTATACATGCATTTTCCTTGTTGTAGGGATAAAATTTAGCATTGTTCAGATACACAATGAAAGTTGTGTTTCAAATCCCTACAGTTATGATACTATAGACTGTAATGTTGATAGAATGAGGAAGTGAAGGAAAACTTACTTGCAAGGAACGAGGAAGGTTTCAGTCCAATTCAATCCATTTCCTTCACTTCCCTGTGTATAGACACCAACAATACAGTTATTGCAAATCCAGATTGACATTTAAAGAACAAAAGTTCGACTCACAATCACCGTGAGGTCTCGGAGGTGTGAAAGGTGAATAGTTCTCTTAACTTAATTGTACAGATAATGTGGGAGAGCAAGAAATGCACAATATGTTTATCACATGCTGACACTGTTCTGCACATGTATATAAATTTATGCCAAGGACTCTCTACTCACTAATGCGTAGACAACTAAGATTGTCATTCCTGAGCTATTTTCGCAAGAAAGAACCCTGTAACCTTTGCTTATTTTTGCCTGAAATGGTGGACAGTGAAGCCTTACATAGCAAAGCTGTTGCGAGCGCTAACTGTTCATGTTGGAGAGATGGCATCTGAATTGGAAAAGGAAAACAGCACAGCACACCTACAACTCTGAGAAAAGAGGCAAGTGTGCATCATTTCATGGAGCAGCAGCAGCTGCTGTGCAATACTTGATAATGGTTGTCTTAAACTGTAACAAAATTTCAGTGGTATGCAAACTGTGTTACTAACAACTCAAGTCTGGAAAATCAGCTTATGACATTAAAATTGCACTTAAATATATCATGTAGTGGTGTCCTGTATTTTGTGGCGTGGCAGTTATAATGCTATTTACATTCATTAATGATTATCATCCTATAACTGCATCTTTAAATATCCCACACATTGTAAATAGTGCGTGTGTTAGCCCTTCCGTACAATATTAGTCCTGCACAATTATCTTCCTTCTTGTAGAGTAAACATTTCTGGGATCCTTATAAGGAGCATCTACATATATAACTGGTGTATCCTGGTACACTGAGCTCAGCATCATATTTGTGTAATGACTTTCCCAATAATCATCTTTATGGCTATAAGGCACTAAGATCGCAACTTGTAAGGTATTGTTCTGTTGAGCCTTGAGATAGGCCATCACTACGTACTACAAACAATAAATGACAATGACCACTAGAAAGAAAAAAACATGAATTAACTATTTAATGATTATTACAGCAAAATACGAGTTTGTTTGGGGATATGATGATGGGGGGGGGTGCCAAAGACATAGGACCCTAGGTGCCAAACATTAAGTATTTCTTCTTCTCCCACCATTTGAGCACATTTTCCATTACAATTCTGTCTACCCTATCTTCCTTCAGCTCTGCTACTGATCTACCCAACATTAGGCCTACTCTTCGTCTTCATTTCTCCATTCTACCACCCACTCTTTAGACCCTTCAATGCCCTCAACCATATCCAATAATCTTTCTTGATCACCAGCAAACTCCCCACACTACAACTAGAAGTGCACATCTTCCACAACACCTTCATCTCATAGCTCACATGTACCATCCCGCACATACTACACCTCACCTTGTCACCCAAGAGTCCCACTGATGCTGTCCTTAGCCTAAATCTCAGCCACACTTCCCCTGTGTTACTTAATCCTCTTACATATCTTTCTTGTCCAAACTCTTCTTTAGCTAACTTATACCACTTGAGACTTGATTTCCCTCCTACTTCTTCCCGCCACTCTTCCTTATGAACATCCCTTAGACAATTCCTCCATGTCGTACTTGAGCATACTATCTATTATCTAAAAGCCTCACAAGAGCTCACACGGTGAAATCCGGTTGACTGGCAAGACTGCGTCAACTAGACTCGACTAGAATAGCATATCAGTTGCTGAAATGCAAGGTTCATGGTGGCAAGCGTCATCGTCTTTGTTAAGCAAAGAAAAAAGGAGCAGCTATATTGCCAGCTCTAGCTTATACTCTTCTCCCGGTGAGTTTATTTGGAAAATAATTAAAAATTGACCATTAAGTACAAATAAATTGATATTAAATCAGAGGTTAACAATAGTCCCTAGCAACCATATACCACAAGATAGCTCTACTGTTGGACATTATTGTGGTCAATTCATGTTGCTAGGTAACCAAACCACACATATATGAATATCATTATAGTGTTGTTTAATAAAAAAAATAAAAAATTGTATATTATTGTATTGTAGATTATAAATATCCTTAGATTATAAATATCCTTCTATTTTCAGCCAACTTCAGCCAACTTTAGGAACAACTGAGATATGCTGTGGTATGACAGACGTTTGCCTGACTAACAGAGAGGATATAATTTCTACTGTATAGAATTCCCACCAATATTATTGATACAATTCCCATAACCAATAATATTGATACAATGTACACAGAATCAAAGAGCAATTATACAATAAAATACTCTGTAATGACATACTCATAGTCTGATATACAAGTGTCCTCGTGCAGTAAGACTAGCACTGGATGAAGGTAAGGGGGAGAGTTGGACACTCCTACTTCTGAGAAAAGTACGTCCTCGTGTAGGTCTACAAGACGAGCGCCCTCGTGCAGTATGGATGAAGAGAGTGGGGTAGGTGTGTTTGCATCACTATCTTTTATCAGAACTCATCTGAACCTGGGGAAGCTGTGCCATGGTATTATCTCCGTCATAGTCCATCACTTGCTCCATCAAACCTGAACATGATAGAGTTGTTATTCGTCAACTTATTAGACAAGTCAAGGAATCAAGTACAGCTAGAACTATAAAGGAAAGTAGGCTATTACATGGGTGTAGCTAACACCATGATTTAGCTAGCTCCTCAGACTATCAGGCTTTATATATAGCTAGCAAAGTACATTGACTTACCAGGAGGACTGCCAGGATCAATGCTTTCGCCTCCAACAGCCATAGCTTCGTCCATACTGCCATGGTTTCGATTGAAAAAGTCTCTGCCAAGTAGCTCTACTTGGTCACTATCCAAACTGGGCTGTCCACGGTAGGCATAGATAGCTTCACTCTCCCCTTCCTCAGATTCATCGTCAGATAACCCGAAGTCGTCGAAGTTGTCGTCGCCTCATCAAAAGATAGCCTTTTGACCATTTTAAATTCTAGGGCAGAATTGACCCCTTGAACTTTAAGGCGGGATTTCCCTAGTTCCCATGGCGCTATTGCCGTATAATTTTGAATGTAGCTGCAGCTATTTTATGATATTATTTTTGTTTTACAAAACAACCCAACGATTGATTTTTTATGATTTTTCAAAAGCAATTACGCCATATGGCGCTTACACCGGGAAAAGAGTTAAGATGGCAAATGGGTTTACATATATATAACATGGGCGGATACAGGAGGGGGCCCAGGGGGCCCAGGCCCCCCCTAAAATATGTAGTAAATTATTTATCCCATTATTATGATCAAAGCTAGTGTCGGTCACTATAGCTTACTACAAGTTAGTGGTTGATCATACTGATAGTGATTGTAATAATCAATTAACAAACTCAGTCTATGTATTGATGAGTTGACAGCTGCAGCAGCGTGTGTGATATTGACAGCTGGCCTGCCATTCAGTTTCTGACCCTTGACTTTCTGAGTGCAAGATGAAAAGAACACTTATTACTGATTTCTTTGTTGTGCCACTGGAGAGGTTGCTGAGAAAAGATGGAGACCTGATGATGACCCTTTAGCAAATCACAACCCTGGCTCAGTTGGAGGTACATGTAATGCAGTTCTCACTGTTAGGACAGAGCCTGAGGGTCCTATTGATATCAGCGACTACTTGGAATGTGCTAGCCTACCAGAAAAAACTAAACTCTTGCTACTCAAAGAGAGATGTCCTGACAAAACTTTCAAATTTCCAGATAAAGTTTATAAGGACAAAAACAGTTCTATGGGTATTAAGAAGCGGTATTGCCAGCATGAATGGTTTAAAATCTACCCATTTATTTCTTACTCCACTAGGGAGGATGGAATTTACTGCCTATCATGTGTGCTTTTTCCTGTCAAACCTGTACACATGGGCAAAGAGGATCATTGTTGATAACCAAAGCTTACCAAAATTGTTTTAAGGTGTTAATTTCCTGCAATCAACACATATATTACTTGGAAATTAACACCTGAAAAGCATTATCTGGTGTCACCTGATGATGCCCAGCCTAAGACATGCCCAAGGTCAAGAGGTTTTTAAAAATGTGGGTCATGCCATGGAAGCACCCCCAGGAGCAGATTCTATTGGCTATAATTATAGATAGTATATCAACTCTTGCACAGAAATGTACGGGTTAGTATCAGTGCCCACATAGCAGGCCTGATATTGCTAGTTATATTAATATGCTCACTTTTACATTTACGGTATGCCTCCCACACCCTCCCTGATGCAAGATCCTCCAAATTTCCAATATTAATGGGCCCCCCCAATTCAACATTCCTGGATCCGCCCCTGTATAATATATATATATAACGTGGAAGTGCTCTGAGAAAATTATTGCCTGCCTTAGTTAAAGCTAAAATGACTGCTATGGTTTTGGGCCTAAATGCTAGTGTGCTAGAAAACAAACAAAAAATACTCCACGTGTTTTGTTGACGTTTTGGCTAGATGCTCTCGCCTTAATGAGTTGCTAAGACACCATGTGGAGATTGTTGCTAGGATAGCTAGCATAGCAATAGTGCTTACCTGATAGAGCCTCCAGGCCATGAAGATGGCACCCTTGACATTTGCTGTTCCTACGTCACATAATTTTAAATAAATTCATGCATATGCATGTGTGTGATTTTTTTAAATTATCAACCCCAATGAGTTAAACTTGCTCCTTGACATTTCTAGATGCTCTTCATGTGAAGGCTAGAGTATCTAGCCAAAACATTGTGAAGCAAATTTAAGTTAATTATTGAGATATATTATCATAATTGTAGGGACATGCAACGTATTGATAAAGTGTGAAATTCGGATTAAAAGATAGGCAGTCCTTGAACAAAGTTGAATGAGATCACACTTAGCCTTAACTTCACAATTACCAGTCCAAACATTGATCAGATTACAGTCAGAAATCGTATATTAGCATGAATATTAGATGCTCCTTATATGTCAGGGGTGTTCTCTGCCACTCTGGAATTTGTGCCCATGCAATTTTTTTTTTAATGGGAATAGAACAACATTTCTCGATAATCAACTCATTTGATGTTTCGACTAGAAGCTCTAGCTTTCATCAGGAATAATCAAGTTTTACTTACCATGGTGGTCTAGCACTGTGCTTACTTCACCTATTGATGGAGTTGATATAAATGGTAGCTTCATATAATCAATGGAAAGGAGAGGGAAGTTCCAGTAGCAAGAGCCATCTTTCTCATTGCATAGGCTAAAATATAGAGGCTTGCTATTTATGTGTCAGTGCAGATATAGAAATTACAGATGCTACCAATGACACATTACTGAGTCCTGAGCATAAAAATATAAAACTACATAATTAGAATAATGCTAAGTTAAATGCTGTAAATATACTCTCTCAAGTTGCTACAAAAATTGGATGCACAATGAGAAGAGTTGGATCTAGTTCTAAATTAGATGTCAATTAAATGTTCCAAGCTGACTACTCTGAGGACTGCACTCTTTCTGTTGATCAAATTTCACAATAATGATTTAATTTCTGAAGATGCCATGGTATCAATCTTGAATTTGTCAGAGCCTATATCTGTTGTAGTGAATCTCTATTGCAACTGAAATCAAGAATTTGGAGCATAATTTGGAGGAGTCTAGCAGATAGTTATCATGTATAATCTTCCCAACTTGAGCTCATGTGAAAATATGGTAGTTGAGCAACCCCCCTAATGATATAGCATAAATACTTAGTATGACATTAATTTGCTATGATCAATTGTTATGGTGTAGCTAGCTAATGTATTAAAAAAATTATAAATAGTTAATTCTGAAAAAATATCACTTTTTAGTGTTTTTGTGTGTGTGGGAGGGGATTAGGGGTGAGGGGGTAACAGTATACCTTAATTGATTCCGGCGAGCATGCACGATGTTATGTAGAATCTTTTGTTGTTTGCAAGCCGTGGTTTGATCCAACTGACTTCCACCTTCTGAAACAATTCTTGAAAAGTCATTTCACAGGGTGGTGTTAAAAAAAGAAGAGCTGAAATGAATCTCCTAGTTGGTAATAAGCCAATACTAAGGATCGATTGACAATTATACTTTCTTTGAATTTCAACATAAATGGCTTTAATGGTTCTTTCTTCAATCCACGTCTGAGTCTTACTTACATATGAAAAGTACTGTCGTGTATCTGGATGCAGTGCATCCCCCCTGCCTTTCTGTTTGGATGAAAAAGCTCGTCTTTTAACAAGTGAAGAAAGGGGATTGAGACTAGATGTGTTTCTATATGCCAAGGAATCTGGAAATGATTTAGAGTATTTGTTGGGTGAAGAGGAAGACGATCTTTTTTCTACTGCTTCATTGACATTCCTTATCACCCTATGCATAAGCCACGTCTTTATCTGGCTGGAGTTAGTGAAGTAGTCTCTCATCTCTTGAGACAATGCATCTCTCCTGCCTTTGGGTTTAGAGTATGCATGTCGCTTGGAGAATGCCGAGTTGGGATCTACTATTGGCGGCAGAGATTGGGATTTTCTAGTTGGAGAAAAACTAGCATTAACACGAGATCTTGATTTTCTTTTCTTTGTAGAACTTTGGCCAGCAGGTGCTGTCATAGAATAAGCAATTCTCTTCGCCAGTACGGAGCCAGGTGTTAGAGCAATCAAGGTAATTACTCTTGTCACTCTATGGTGATGTCTTGATGATTGTTGGGATCTGTCAACTGTAGAGTCATTTGAGTCGGAGGGCAGAGGTACCAAAATTGAGGCTTGCTTTGGCCTCTCTGGGATCTGTACATTTCCAGGCCGACTTTGCATCGGTTGTCTGGATCCATTAATAGTAACTATTTTGGAATTCATACTTTTTGCGGCAAGTTTCAGTAGTAGCTAATGCAATTGGGCAGTCACATTCATGGGAGATTGAAATATTTTGCCAGAGTTAAAATTTTCACACCAGGGAGAGAGGTGCAAAAAAAGATGTTAAAGTGTAAATAACTTGCATTACCAAGTTCAAGGTGAGACATTTTTGTGATTTTAGCTGGTTGATGGGTTATTGATGATGTGGATGAATTTTGATTGGGTTTACATGTCTACTTGCCCACTTATATTCTAAGTCTCTGAGCTGCCGAGCAAAGCACAGGAGGAAGGAAATCCCCCTCCCGCTTGCACGGTAACTCAGAAAACTCAAACCCCCACCGCCATCCCCCCCACCCCAATAATGTCAAGTAGCTACACTGCATTGGCTCTAATCTTATCATCTTTAACACATTTGGTTGAAGATTACTAACACTTGCATACAACCTACATAGCATATTCCATCAAATGAAACCCACTCTTGGATTTTCAGAGCGATGTGAAGAAACTTGGAGAGTCTTACTTTGAAAATGATGTAGTTATCTTCTTCATGTTGTATCCACACCAGAAGTGAAAGTTATCACTTTAGTACATACTATTGTGATGCTGAGGTATTATTTATTGCTGCTAACTACTACTACTACTACTACTACTACTACTACTACTACTACTACTGCTGCTACTACTACTACTACTGCTGCTGCTACTACCATTATTATTATTATTATAATTTAAAAAAAAACTAGTTATTATTTAATTAAGTAAGTAATCAATTACTAAGTAATCAATTACTTAATTAATTATAATTAGTTTTTTAAACTTAATTTTTTTAACATTTACTAATAATAACTAATTAACTAAAGGCAATATAAAGGCAATAACAGAGTCATTAATGCCTAATTAACTTGTGAATTTATTAAAAAAATTAAAATAATAATAACAATATAATAACAACAACAAGAATAATAATAACAACAATAATAATAATATTAGAAATAATAGACAACAACAACAACAGCAATAATAAGTTAAAAGCAGCCTGAAGTTTCCTGCATGCAAAATGTTCCCAGCACCTTTAATTCCTCTTTTTTTCCACATCAGGTTCACATGCTTGGATGCGTGTGCCAGGGTGTGGTATTGTGGCACGAGGTGGCTGTACTCACGCAAGTCTTGCATCTCAGATAGATCTAGTCGTAACGTCAATTTCAAAGTTGATTATTGAAAAGGTCATAGTAATATTGCCGTTGAATTTGCTTAATAACATAACTGCAGCTCAAAGGTCATTTTCTGCCCTGAAGCATGTTTATGCCAACTTGGTCAACAATGACTGAGAGGCCAAATAACGGCTCACTTCACATAGGTAAAAGGAAGTTAGAGATAATTAGTTTACATAGCTCAAAATTTGTAACCAGGAATGATGACAGGAATTTTTTTTATTGACCATTAAAATTACTGTTTGCATTAGACTATGTAGCATTTCTGTGCCACCCCCATCATTCCATTGAGCTCCCCCCAACCCCCTCTTTTAATGTGTTGTCTCTGCCACTGTTCTGTTCATAATCCTAATGCTAACTGTCCCACCCTTCATACTTCATATAATCAGTTATCTGCTCACTATTGTGATACTTAATAAAAAAGTTCGGCCAACACATCGTCGTAATTCATTTACCACGATTATGCAAGTCTGATGGCCTAGTTCCTGCACAGCCACAATTATTCAAAGAAGATATGTTCAATGTATTATATATGATCTCTTCAAGATTAATAGTAAGCACAAACAGCTTCCTGCCAAAAAATTAATAGCAGGAAATTAATTTTACTGTGATTGTACCTAGCTAGTTGAAGAACGTTGTCACCAGAATTCAAGTGGCCACAGAAATACCATCCAGAAACGCTAAGTGCCAATATATTTACGTTGCATCAGAATAACATTCTCAATTATCAACTTCTAATTGTATTCTCTCGAATTTCGACTAGATGTCCTTCATCAGAAATAACAGCTTTTGCACCAGTTCCATTGAGCTTGCTCTCAAGTAAGATTAACACCTGCTCTCAATGGCTGACCAGTTGTAAATTGTTTATTCTTGGGAAGGATGGAGGTCACACATAATATTTAAATGATGTAATGTTATAATTTTATCCACTTTAGCCAAAAATTGGACAAAATTGACTTCCCTGGTATATATATATAACTACCTTATGTATAGGATAGCCTATACAAAAGAGTCGGTTATGCGCCTCCGAGTTTGCGGTTACCCCGAGGCGAAGCCGAGGAATGTAACAGCAAACGAGTAGGTTACACTGGCGCATAACCAACTCTTTTGTTATACTACATTGCGCATGCGCTAAACTACATGCGGTTTTTAAAAAAAGTGTAGGTTACGCGCCTATGTAACCTATAGTTATTAACCAATCAGATTAGCCACAGATCACGTGATGTAGTATAAATGTTTATACTACATTACGTCATCTGTGGCTAATCTGATTGGTTAATAACTGTAGGTTCCTACACTTTTAACCGGATGTAGTTTAGCGCGTGCGCAATGTAGTATAAGTAAGATAGCCAGTGTAAACCTACTCGTTTGCTATTAATGTTCACTGTTCATGAAGCTTTAATATCATGATAATATTCACTTGATATAATTTATATAGATGTTCTGTGCTGCAGTGTAACCTACTCGTTTGCGCGTAACACTGCAAAATATCTGGGCTCATAAATCCCTGAAGTTGAAGGAGTTTTTGATTATAAGTTGAAGGAAGTTGTTCTGCGTGTTTATCTAGCAGTACTTTGTCAATAGCTGGGGCGCCTTGAGTAAAAAATTCTTCCATTTCTAGTTGCTATGTAGTTTAGCGCATGCGCAATGTAGTATAAGTAAGATAGCCTATACAAAATTATGCGCCAGTGTAACCTACTCGTTTGCTGTTACATTCCTCGGCTTCGCCTCGGGGTAACCGCAAACTCGGAGGTTACATAGGCGCATAACTATCCTATACATATAAATAATATTCCAGGTGGGTATACCCTTGGATCCTTCCTAAGTGGCACACTCCCCAGAAACCGTCACCACTTTTCAAAAGCCTGCTTATGGGACTGAACATAGCACACACATAAGCTTGCCACAAGCCAGCCATGCACCACTCAGTTCTTCCAGCATTCACAAATTACCGATGTACATGGTACGTATATCGCAAAACATTTTATTTGGATATAAATTAAAAACTACTTAATAAATAAAAAAGACAAAAATTGATGATGAAAATGTTTAAAATCATACTTCAATGAATGTATATTTACTCTTATAGCTAATGTAAGGTTTAGTGGTCTTTACGTGCCAGACAAGAACCTGTATTTGGAGGAAGGGGGGAACAGAGGAAAGGTGGTGAGAAAGAGGAAGATAAAAGGAGGTGATTGGAAGAGGCAAAAGCAAACAAAAACAACAATTTTGGTTATTCTCAATGAACTCTCAGTTGACATAATAACATTAAAATCACCTTCTCAATAATCAACTTCATATTGTATTCAATCAATGTTTCAACTAGATGAAGGCTAGAGCATCTAGTCGAAACATCGAGTGAATACAATTTGAAGTTAATTATTGAGAAGGTGATTTTAATTTTAATTTTAATTATGGTTCTGTAAAGATTAAGATTGAAATATTACTCATGTATATTTCTACTTACAATAGCATTTAATTACAGAGCTGGAATGTTTGAGCTGGAATGTTTGTAATATACAATCCTTTTCATAAGGAAATGTCGAGCTTCACATTAGGAGTGACCTATTACTCTTTACTTGTGTTTAAGCACTGAAGTGCTGTTGGAAGTGTGCATGCAAATATATGCATAGATCTAAATCTAGTCTAAGTATGAATATTGGTCGACGTGTGTAAGCAAAATGCAGTAACACGATATTCACACCACATCAATTACATTAAAAAGCTGCTGCATCTCTGTGATGGCTCAAATTATGACTACATCCACAGCAAATCTGGTCAGGTAGGTGTAGCAGCCCATGTAGCAACAGCTATCACTGATGAACAGCCAAATTGCACCTAGAAGACATGGAGAGCCTGATGCTGATGCCTTGAATCTGGCCTAGCAATAGCAGTTGATAAATTATCACGGAAATAAACATCTGATCGAGATCTAGAACTTCATATATGCAGCTAAAATAATTCGAGTGTATCCTCAATGAGTGTGTCCTCAATGCAGCTCATGAAATTAATGCACGAGTGGTGTAATCAAGGATTCAGGGTATACTCAGTTTAACAATCACTCCATAGTTCAAAGGCGAGGTTATTAAATACGTACCTCATTTGCTACACCTCGACACTCGATCATATCTCGTGAACTGCCAATGCTCTTAATCAAGTCTGATTCCATAAATCCTCGCTTTGAACGCCTCCTATGTATTGGAGGTCTATAGCCAACCTTCACATTGGGCTTCTGGAGAAAGAGCTCCACATTAATGGCAAATGCTGCCATGTCTACAGGAATATGTCTGCATACAGGAAGAGCACAAAGTACATGTGATAACCTATATTGAAAGTATTGCCTGTGATTTTCCCAGATTTGTACAATCCCCCCCCCCCCCCCCATTTTTAAAGAATGTAGAATGCAGGTGTTTAATTAATGGTTAGGCACAATGAGATCTATGGCGTATATATCTACCATGGGTGATGAATACACCCTGAGGGTCTGTAACTAACTTAGATCATGCAGTCGAGGGGGCTGGCTTATTTAGACAATAGTCATAGCAACTGCATACAAATATTGAAGAAGAAAAACATGAATTTTAACCGAACCATCAAATTTCTCCATTCAAATCACAAGGTCGTAATTAAATCACAGCTTTTCTAAATGCTCAGAGTATAACCACAGATGCCCAAGTTAATTTTTTTGTCAATTAATTAATTAACAACTTCATTCTGACTAGCTATTGTAATATACATGTATGTTGCTTTTAACAGTCAGATGTGCTAAATGAGAGGCAGATGGAGTGTGACTCATGGTTATTACCACGCTAAAGAGGAAAACCTGACACTTTTACTCTTTTCCTGAATGTACAGTTACTCTTCCCTCTTTTCCTGTTTATAATACAAATACAGCAGCTACCATAAAGATGGGCTGATTGCATGTATGCAGTGTGCTGCATAAACTTCCACGTCACAAGTGGGTTGTAGTGCAAGTTGTGTCATGTGTATGTTTTACGTGAAAGCAGCCACGTATTCTTTGCCTACCAGTTTGTTTTTGACACATCCTGCTGAAGTTAGCATATAAAGGGGCAAACTCTGGCAATTGTTGGAGTAAGAAACGAGTTCAAAATAGTTCAGAATCGTTCAGATCACAACAGAAAACCATGAAGGTCTTGCTTAGCTTGGTTGTGGTGGTGGCTTGCCTGCATACAAGCCTGGCATTTCCCATTTCCCAAGAACCACTAAAGGGCGACAGGACACCCAGGGCTGAACTAGAAGACAATGAAAAAGATCTGAATCTGGATAGTGATGAAGAAATGCTGGACAGCCAGGAGTACAGTGAGGATGAAGAAGCCCCTAAGCAAACAATTGATTCTGCAAATGAAATGGAAGATGAAGATGTTGACTTGCAGGATGAGGATGAAGATGCTGACTTGCAAGACAATGATGAAGATGCAGACTTGCAAGACGAGGAAAAAGATGAAAATGCTGACTTGCAAGATGAGGATGAAGATGCTGACGAGCAAGATGTCGATAAGCAAGATAAGGATGAAGATGAAAATGCTGACTTGCAAGACGAGGATGAAAATGCTGACTTGCAAGATGAAGATGAAAAGACTGATTCGCAACGCAATGATGAAGATGCTGACTTCCAAGATGAGGATGAAAATGTCGACTTGCAAGACAACAATGAAGATGCTGACTTCCAAGATGAGGATGAAAATGCTGACTTGCAAGACAAAGATGCTGATGTACCAGATGTAGATGAAAATGCTGACTTGCAAGACAACGATGAAGATGCTGACTTTCAAGACGAGGATGAAAATGCCGACTTGCAAGACAACGATGAAGATGCTGACTTTCAAGACGAGGATGAAAATGCCGACTTGCAAGACAATGATGAAGATGCCGACCTGCAAGACGAGGATGAAAATGCCGATTTGCAAGACAACGATGAAGATGTTGACATGCAAGACGAGGATGAAAATGCCGACTTGCAAGACAACAATGAAGATGCTGACTTCCAAGATGAGGACGAAAATGCTGACTTGCAAGACAAAGATGCTGATGTACCAGATGTAGATGAAAATGCTGACTTGCAAGACAACGATGAAGATGCTGACTTTCAAGACGAGGATGAAAATGCCGACTTGCAAGACAACGATGAACATGCCGACTTGCAAGACAACAATGAAGATGCTGACATGCAAGACGAGGATGAACATGCCGACTTGCAAGGCAATGATGAAGATGCCGACATGCAAGACGAGGATGAACATGCCGACTTGCAAGACAACGATGAAGATGCTGACTTGCAAGACGAGGATGAACATGCCGACTTGGAAGACAACGATGAAGATGCTGACTTGCAAGACGAGGATGAACATGCTGACTTGGAAGACAACGATGAAGATGCTGACTTGCAAGACAACGATGAAGATGCTGACTTGCAAGACAACGATGAAGATGCTGATTTGCAAGACGAGGATGAAAACGCTGACTTCCAGGACGAGGATGAAAACGCTGACTTGGATGACCTGATGAACTGAGAGAAAAGGAGACATTTATAGCTGATTAATCCTCTCCTCTGATCCCAAACTCATTATTTTGTGCATGTACCTCTTGGTTTATGTTTTTGGAAATTGTGTAGAGCTTAGCATTATGTGATGTAGAGGTATATGATACATTTTAAGCGTTAATAAATGATAAATACGTGTCAGTATGTTTGGAGGTTGTACCTTTGAATTGAGGGGAAAAGTCCATGCTTGCTGTCATCTGCTACCCTTCCTCAAGGCAGGTTTACAATAGGGGCTAGGCCTATGTGTCACAATGCAGTGTCGTGCAGTCCCCATAATGGACACTTTATTTAGTAAAGACACAGCATAAGATGACCCCTACTCATTGAGAATTAGCAATAAACATGCTCGTTCAACAACCTGTCAAAATCAGTAGCTTCAACTGCTGCACACTATTGACGACTCACGAGAATTCCAGCTAGATACTGGTACGGTAACAGCTGTGTCTGGAAGCAGTGTCAATATCAGGCATAGCCCATTCAAGGAATATGCTTCAAAACATGCACTAATACAGGCAATGCTTCTCCTGACAGAAACTTCCTATTGTGAAATTCTTGAAGTGTTGAGAATGACATGGCAGATTTTCCCCCCCTTTCTACTTCATCTTTTGCTGACTCATAGTCCTTTTGTTCATCTTCAGTCATCTTGAACCACATTGCCAGAACTCCTTCCAGTAAAGTACATAACTTCAGGGCCTGCACCTCTGCTACAAATCTCAAAGCGTTTAAACCTATTAATGTTGAGCACAACCCATGGTGAAGGGAGTTCACTGATGTCACAGTACCTGATGTATGAAGGCTAGAGCATCTAGTTGAAACGTTGAGCGAATACAATTTGAAGTTGACTATTGAGAAGGTGATTATAAACCATGGTATGCCATGTGCAATGTAGCAGGCTATTCAGCAACCATTCACTGCTATCAATGTAATATCTCTGAAGTCAACTCACAACAATCTATCTCCTATTCAATCTACATACAGTTTATATAGGAATGAATTTCTAGAACATTCTGAATGAACAGATAACTAATTAGTGTAGGCACACCGTGGTCTAATGTGATGCATTACCTTAATTATGTGATACAATAAGTGCCCTAATGTTATGATTAACCTGATTATTTTTGATTACTTGTATGGTAATGAAGTGTTTATATAAAGAGCAATAGTGTTGCACTGTGTCCCTTCAAGCTGTTCACAATATCATACATTCAATCCATGTGAGTTTATCCAAAATAATGTGCACTTACAATTAATGATGAGATTTGATGGGTCAGCTAACAGGAGAAGGAACAATGTAGGCATATTCTATATTTTTCACACAGGAAGTTATGTAAGAAGCATAGAAGGTGGATCCATGAGTTATGTATCATACTTAAATTGAACCTTTGAAAATGTTAAAATAAGATCCCACCCATGTTCTCTTCAAATGAACTCAAACCTGCAACATCAGCTCAACTGCTGCTGCAGCATTAGAAGTAGTTATTGTCCTATATAGTACATGTACTTCAGAGTGCATTGCAACTTCAGGGGAAAAAAATTAATTTGTGAAAATTATGCTTCAGTCGAGTCGGAATTCAAGAACAAACAAATTCAAGATGGCCTCAAATACTGTAATAGTATGCAGGGACGTATGGGTAACATTCCTCATCTGATGAACCTTGACCCACAACAGCCACTTCAGAGAGAGACAAAAAATTAGTTTTACTTGATGTATTTTCACAAAGAATCGGTAAATCTTCTCTGCATCAGTTCAGTTTTCCTGAAGCAGAATCATCTCTCCGTACAAATAACTTTTGTGTGTATGATATAATTCTACCTCATGAAACATCAAAGGTAATGGTTGTGGATGGCAGGTAGGCCCAAGGTTACATGAACTTTTCCGAGTTCTGAGTCAATTTCGACAGTGTCAATCTGGGCCATGATTTCCTTTTCCAACCACAATTCGCCAGCACTCAGTTTGGAGATTTCAGGCTCTAGCTCATCTAACTTTCCTCGTTATTACTGGGGAGGGGGCAATCCTTGTATAAGCTATAAGTGCCATGTCTTGGGTCTCTGAACTTCCAGAGGAATGATGCATTCGTGTTATCATCCACCTTCAATGAGGAGAAAATTACTATATACAACTACATGAGCATAACCCATCATCTTCCTCCCATGCTTGGAAAACAAGTTTCTGGAGCTCCTGGTCACAGCAAAACATTCCACATGTGGTCAGCTCATCTCACCACAGCAATGGATTCCTCTCCAGCAGACCATCCTCTAACAGAAATATGGATTTCCTTCAGGCAGACCACCCTCGCAATATGGATTTCCTCCAACAGTTCTTTACCATTCACAAAACACCAATCATAAAGTCCAATGCACTGATTTAGTCAACAGAATTTCATAAACTGAGAGACCTTAGCTCTGTGAACCAGAGTGGCCGGTTTTTTGGTCGATACATTGCGTTATATATACGCGAGCAGTCTGTTTTCTGACCAGAGATCCCACTTTAAAAAAAATAATTCATTTTTAGTATTGTGACAGCTGATTAGCTGCTTCGTTGCATTGGATGTTTGGCGCGCAGGAACTGCCAAATCTTCTAGTTTATTTTGCCATTTGTTTAGTCGAATTTGGACAATCTATGCAAGAATAGCATCGAACTTCATGACAGTGAATCACGGGTTAGCTGAAGTCTTGCAGTTTCTCGAAGAAGATTGAAGTGGGTTATCATAATGGACATGTAGTGACTTAGAATTAGAGCAAAGTGCTGACTCGAATAGTGAAGCAAACGATCAGATACAGTATTGCCAGCAAGGGTGGAGTACGAGGTAGAGAACAGAGAGGAAGTGGTAGGAGTCATGCTAGGGCCAATAAAAGGGCTCCAGAGGTCGTCCAAGGATGGATTGCAAAATTTTGATGGCTTTTCTAAAACATATTTATACATAACAGCAGAACATTTAAACAAAGTTTACATTTTGAATGATTTTCCTGCCAGGGTCATGGGTCATACTGACTTGGGGGCCTTAGAGTTAAGCAATGCTTAATAAATTAATAATAATTTTCTGTATAAACAGAAAAACAAAACTGCTAGTATAATATGCTTACAGAGGAATAAATTACATTGAAGTTATTGAAGTTGCGGAGCAAATATAAATAAGTCGCTCTAAACAACAACAACAACAACAACAATAAAATGTAATCTTATGATGCTACAGCAGGTGGAAACTATTGTACTCCAGGATCCATGCTACGGGTGTTATTTGAATGTTTGCAAAACTTGGCTGCTCACTAAGGACAGGTCCATTCTACTGCCATATATGTTTTTGAAGCATATATGTTTTTGAAGGCACAGATATGTCAAGATCACTGCTAGTTGCAGACTATACCAATTGACATCAAGGAGTACAAAGATTTGTTCTTTAGCAAGCAAGTGCGAGGGTGGTTGGGTGAGCTGGAGCTCCTTGCCAAGTTTTAGGAGGCTTGATCTAATCTACCCATTCTGTCTTCAGATGTAGTTTAAGCTCCCATGTGAGTCTTATCACTCTGACATGAGACACTTACTTCAACCTTCAGAGGACTCAAACAGATCGAGACTGATTTCTGACCTCAATAACAAACCTCTTCGGCTCTGCTAGTTAGGCTTGGAGGTATTACCTTGACTGACTTAGGCAGATGGCACTTAGGTGGAAAATAATAACTCTGCCAGAGTACTAGTAATGCATGCATTGAGACAAGCAACTCGACTGCATGACCAAGGTGCCTCACATGACACCAGCCTGATCATAAGTATAAGCACAAGCTCAACAGTGTTGTGAGATGTCAGCTGCTACTGCTCCAAACCAGAAGAAAACACTGACAAGCTCACTGCAGGGATGAGAAGCACCAGAGAAGAGATGTCAAACTGGCTAACTACATTGCCAATTGAGCTTCTGCCTGAATAGAGCATTTCATGATGCTTGTGACTGTGAGATATGATCAGAAAACATCCTAAGTATATACTCACAAACTGTGACCGTGGGAAGAAATTTTGTAGTTGGAACATGCCTTCTCTTGCCCCAAAGGTGGGTTACGCATACTTAAACATGATTCAAGATCTCACAGCAAATGTTGCTGTGATTGTGTGTGTGTGTGTGTGTGTGTGGAGCACAGGGAAAGTTTTAACTGGGTCCTCTTTGATAGGCAAAGATGGTGCCAGACTCAACACTGCCATGAACGGATGCTAGATGGTACCAGACTCAACACTGCCATGAACGGATGCTAGATGGTGCAGACCCAACACTGCCATATGGATGCTAGATGGTGCGAGACTGGATATTGGCATGAATGGATTTCTTCTCCCTGTTAGGTTCAGCCATCAGATTTATGTAAGAGCCATGCTTTAGCTACAGTCAAGGTTGAGGTCACCTGTGACTATAGAGTCGGTGGGATCAAATCAAACTTGTCTGCTTCAATTCTCCTCAACTATTCACATTATGTGCAAATCAGGTTAGATAATTAATTTGAAATTAATAGGTCGATTATCCACAATGACTCAAGATCAATAGTATTGGCAATGCAATTAATTATGATGTAATACTATGGTATGCATGGACTCTTGTGTGTCCGGAACAAAGCGTGCTCTTCCCTGAACCAGAAAGGCCTGACATTAAACTCTTCCAATCCAGTTCTTGTCTGGTCTCATGCAAAGCACATGACGACTGCATGGATAGTCCTTGGTCTCTTACATCACTCCTTCAAGTGCACAAACTAGATCACAGGGAAAACCTTTTCTACTTATCCCTCACTGATCTCACTTAATCCATTGGCCACCAATTTGGCATACACAATCGATGAGTAAAATTGTAAAAAGTCCAAAGTGGCATGCAACAAAGTTTATCTTAGATGATCATACATCCAACTGATCAACTGTTCAATGTGCCTACCTAAATTTAATGGTACAAATCTGCATTAAATACCTCTAATCACCGTGCATTCAATGAACACAATCCAGCTACTGAACCTCTGCTAGTCCCATGCCTCCTCTACAAAAACAACCCCCTCAAAAATACCAACAACAAGAAGCAAACACAACAACAACAACAAACACCTCAAAAGTCTTTATTGCATTTCATAGCCCAACACAATAGCTGAGAGCAAGTTAGCCTCTCAACATATTTTTTCTTGTTGCTGTAGTTGTAGTTACTGCTGTGATCATTGCTGTTACTCACAGTAGCATAGATATTTCAGCAGTCAAGAACACATTAGGAATTGCATGACTCTAGACTTGTTCGGTATCTGCTTGGCAAGCTGAGATGTTTGACCTGATGCACACTGGTCAAAACTTCAAGTATGTCACAGTACCCACATCAGAAAGACCATTCATGTCAAAACATGAATAAGGTGGATGGGGGTTGGGGATATCGTTACACTAACATTACAAACATAAGAAAACAGGAAACCTTCTTGGTCAGACTTTGTCACCATATAAAAACAAAACAAAAAACCCAACCCATCAAGAACAATGTAATGATACGACCACACAAGATCACCTTTCTTTGGACTGCCAAACAGCCTGCCAAGCCACTGCCTTCTCATCCTTGCAAATGGGCCCTTCAAATTTCAGGCCACCTGAGTAGCCGACAGGGAAAACTGACACTGTCTTGGTCTTCCTCATCTAGAAAGGGAATTGGGAAAAAGAAGAAAAGGAATTGATAAATCATGTGGCATGTTTTCTCCATTCAAAGTACAGATGAATGCCAGTTAAGAATTATGGGGGAGAGCTGCTGTTCAAAGCTTGTTGCCAATACCTACAAATTAATGGAGCTACACTACAAAAAATTATATAATGAGATTTATAATAAATTATAGCAAGTAAATGATTGAGGTATCTTGCATAATCTGTGGTTTGCCTGTTGTTGAGATGGGCCACCACAGAGCATGCTGGTAATGGAGTGCAGTGTGTATCTAAGAATCCGGCTATATACACATATCTTTGTATGTATCTATCTATTTATCCATGTACCCTAGCCCTAGCCCTAGCCCTAGCCCTTGTATCTGCCCCAGGCTTGGACCTGCCCCACCTAGGTATCCATCCTTTTATTATCTATCTATGTATCTATCTATCTATCTATCTCGTCTATCTATGTATGTATCTATGTATTCATCATCTATGTATTTATGCATCTATCTATCTATGTATAGATGTATCTCTCTCTCCTTTTATCTACATATCTATCCATCTATCTATCTATCTATCTAACTATTTTGGTATGTACATGCAAAGTACTGTATGTATAAAGATCTATCTATCTATCTTTGCATCCACCTATCTATCTATAAGTTAACCATACAAGAATCATGTAATATACATCATTAGAACAATGGCTAGGTATGCTGGAGCTAAATCTATTGCTAATCTCACACAGAGGGAGACTTTACCATACCTGATGCATTCTTACAGACAGAGCCTGGCTTACCCTTGGTGTAACCCTACCTACTAAGACCCCAATCCAAGTACTCGTTTAAGCCCTAGCCATTCCTACCCCTATTCCATGATTCTCTGCGATACGTATATGATCATATATGATGGTATAATTGGGGGAGGGATTCACCGAGACTAAAGGCTGGTTCACAACATGATGCTGGCCGAGCGTTGCATTGCATGGCATTGTCAATTGACCCAAGCTGCCGCTGACATGCGATGTTCTGATTGGTCCGATGCTGCGTTTCAGACACTGGATTAGAAAAAAAGTTCTAATCCAGCGTCTGAAATGCAGCGTCGGACCAATCAGTGTCTGTCTTTGTTGAGCACGATTTGAGGGTCAAAGGTCAACTGAATACACGCAATGCAATGCTCAGCCAGCATTGTGTTGTGAACCAGCCTTAAGGTAAGGCAGATGTCCCACTCATACTTTTGTGTCCATCCATAGGTGCTGCAATGCCAACTTTTGCTCACCGATTATCAATAGAAATTAGCACATTGCTACAGGGCAAGGACTAGGGCTAGATCTTAAAGCTAGGGGCTAAGGCGAGGGCTGAGTCCAGGGCTGAGTCCAGGGCTAAGGCCAGGGCTAGGTCTATGGCTAAGGCTAGGGCTAAGGCTAGGGCTAAGGCTAGGGCTAAGGCTAGGACTAAGGCTAGGGCTAAGGCGAGGGCTAGTAGATCCTGTCTCTAGCCTAATGCCAAATACAATATTGATGACATCACTGGACATCATAAGGTCCTCGTGAACTTGACAAACACTATCCACAAGAACTTGAATATTCGAGGGTTTCTTAATTTCGTGTTTTCTTCAAAAAATGATGATGACTTAAAACCCATGGATGCTAAAATGAGCAAAGTCATTGAAGTAGGCGCAGTTTTGCCATGGGAGGGGGGGGGGGGGGGGGGGGGGGGGGGGAGTCTTACTAGTATTTATAAACCGTCTCAGTGTTTGAGGACCAGGTCTCCTTACCTCTGCCAGCTTGATGGCTAGTTACTCACTAAACTCAAATGTAAGACATATATCATGCTTCTCCATACCTCTGCCAGCTAGATGATTAGTTACTCACTGAACTCCAATGTGAGGCCTAGGTGGTAACAAAATACTGACATTCAAATATCTGAACATGCTCAAAGTACAGCTCAGCACCAGGCTAAATTCCACGTATCTGAAACACGTATCTGAAATGTTCACAAAAATTCTAGTCTTTATGTAATTTACACACCTGCTGATTTTTATGACAGGCAGAATGAATTACATCATACCACACCTTACCATAGAGTCTCCACGTCACACTTCATCTTATGAAACAGCTTATACACCTCATACCATTGTCTGTACACCAAGCTCCACCATACTACAGTCTGCACTTATTCATTATTCTGACCTTACCATACAGTTTGTGATCAATCTTCACCTTGCCATTGTCTATATACCAAGGTAGTCTGTACATTAATTACCTAACCAGTTTGTACATCAATCCTCACCTTACCATTGTCTGTAAACCAAGCTAGTCTGTATACCATTATTCTAACCTTACCACACAGTTTATACATCAAGCTTAACCTTACCATACCAAGCTAGTCTGTACACTATTATTCTAACCTTACCATAACGTTTGTACATCAATCCCCACCTTACCCCACCTTATCTTATACCAAGCTACACCTTACCAGTCTGTTTTTCTAACCTTACCATACAGTCTGTACATCAATCTCTACCTAACCTACCATCTGTACATCAAGCTTCACCTTACTATACAGCCTCTGCACTAGGCTCCACCTAACCATCTACCACACTGTTTTCATCTACTAAATCAACCTGATTTGCATGACTCCACTAGATGCACAAACAATTTAGTCCTACACCCACTACTTCCTCCCCGTACCACACCTTACCTCTTGAAACAACCGCAGGTCGTATTTGTTATCGTCATCCATGAAGTACACCACACCATTGCAATGATCTTGACAATTCTCTTTGCAATATGCCCTGATCCAGTCCAGCCCCACATTCCTCTGCTCCACGCCCCTTTGGGCTGCCCTCTTGGTCATTATAGAAGTCACAACATTCAAGTGGACACTATTCACTTCACACCGCCTCAAAACGTTCCGAACAAGGTCCGTCTTTTTCTCCGAATCTTCAATCACGATCCACAGAAAGTTTGGCAAGTGCATGATGGTGTGACAGAGTGATACGAGGTCGACCTTTTGCGTCGCTCTTTTGTAAGTCGGCGTGATCGCTAATACCGTCTTAAGGGTACTAAGGTCAAGCGAGTCATTGTAGCTCGACTGTGAAGCACTGACGGCCTCTGGATCGTGGCAGGAAATAGGACCTCTTGTCTCCATCAACCCTAACCTGCTACTATTGCTACATCTATTTAAGCTGATGGGAGTGCTGGAATTACTTGAATCACTAGTGCAGTTTGTGAAGGCAGTCGGCTGGTCGATGTCGATCGAAAAGGATCTGTCCACCATCACCATTTCTCTAGCATGTGGGCAAGATGCTGGCATGGCATCGTCTACAGAGAGAGGACACACAGAGATGAGAAAACCCCTCTCCCACACAATGTCACAAAAAAACAGTATTACATCATGATGATGACATCATCAGCTTTGTTAGATTGCTCTAGCCTTTGCCCTACCCCTCACCATAAGTAGTACACTCTAATTCCGTGCTATACCGTTAGGACGCTCCACTTTCATGCTACATGTACATTAGTAGCACGCTCTATTTCCATGCTAAATTAGTAGCACTAAAATCTTAGTGGCGACCATTTTTTTCTCCTTCTTCCGTCTTTCTTTCCATTCTCATTCTCTCCTTTTTCACTCTCCTGCCTTTCGTTCTACCTACCCCCCTATTAACCTAAGCATGGTGGGCAAGGATCAGACAGTCTCATGTGTTCATTGGAATGCCCAAATCTTGTATACGGCCTCAACAAAAAACAAAAACCATGAGTGCCAGAGGATGTCCAGCAGGCATTGAGGGTAGTTAGCATGCCTAGCCCCACTGCTAACCCTAACTACTAAGCCACACTGGTTCTGTGCTATATACTAGCACACTCTAATTCTGTGCTAATTAGTAGCAGGCTCTATATCCATATTGTAATAGTAGCACGCTATACCTCCATGTTACATTAGTAGAGCACCATGCTGCAATATAGCACACTCTACCTTAATGTTGCAATAGTAGCACGCTCTACCTCCATGCTACATTAGTAACACGCTCTACTTTCATGCTGCAACAACAGAACACCCTTATGCATTAGTGGCAGGAGAAGTGTTACACATGTGTTAGGAATGTGCAGAGGGAGGGGGAGGGGGGGAAGTGGTGAGGGTTTCCTGGGGGCATTCAAAAAGTTCCCTTTCGATACTATACACAAATTCTGCAACCAGGAGCTTGGGACAAGGCAACTGTCCGTACCTTAGAAACTGCTTATCTGGGAAAACGCCACATTTTGACCAATATTGATAATTTTCCTTAAATTTTACACCCCTGCATATTAAGTGCAGTCAGCACGTACATAATAAGTGTACTTATCATACATGGCAACCGATTGAAAATAACAAGAATGCGCTCATATAATTCGAAATGATGGAGATTTGTCTCAGTGATTCCCGTCTCAGCTGCAGTGTTGCGCCAATTTTTTCACAAGAAGATTTCCAGCCAGAGCAGTGAGATTTCAAGAGCATTGAGAGATTCACCGGGGAGGTGATTACAAAATGGTCTTCCATGGCCTGCTCCCCTTCGCTCTCTCATCATTACCGTTGCGGGAAGCCTTTTGCACTGTTCTCACCTCAAACATCTTCAGGCATAAGTTATAAACAAGAAACCTAAGCAAGAACTACATGCACTCTCTGTCAACAAGAGATTGGATTGTCATACTGTCAAAACGAGACATGCTTCCTCAAGGTTGAGGACCACACACGATACATGTGATGGGATTGTGCAATGTGGAGGTGCCCGGTGGACGGGCATGCCCAGATGTAGGGCATCTGGATGAGTGGAGTTGAGTGCACATGTAATTGCATGCTATCAAGTGACTGCACAGTGACAACAACAAAACAATGAAAAAAAACAGACAATGCTATTAGTCCACTTCTTAGACACAACTCTAGAGCAGTTAGCAGCTGCAGGGACAGTCCTCTTCTTAGCCTCAACCTTGGACAGGAATTAAAGCAAATCTCCATAGCAACTACCTATCATTAAGTAGATAATTGCATTTTACAAGCTTCCTCCAGGAGTACCTTTGATTATTGAAAAAAGCTTACATGAAAGGGGGGGATATGATGGTCAAGTGTGGTGACTGTAGAGTGGCAGTTGTACTAGTGTCCCATAAAATGAATAGGCATTCTGAATGTCAGTAAAGGAACTCCTTTGAATGATGATGCTGTTTGCTATGTTCCTTCTTCCAAAAGTCAGCCATATTATTTTCTTGGTAATAGGCGCACGCACAATGAGGGACTAAATCAATAAAAAGGAACTTGCGGCTACGACTTTGGAGCTCCAAAGATTCTGCACACTTTACTATGAACTAAATATATAGCTCAAAAGATAGATCTCGCTGCGTTCTCTATTTTGATACAATGCATAGGTATAACCATGCCAAAGTTACATGCAGATAAAGTGGGGTGTGGGCCCTGATTGGAGAGTACCAGTTACAAGAAAGAGTGATTTTTTTTGAAGCAGCATTTAGCCTGCAGTGGCCTCATGAATAAATCTTCTTAGTGGTAACTCATCAACATTTCCAGTGACCAGGCTTGGCCATCTAGTCACTTATTCAAAAACACTCATTGCAAAGAGGAGAGCTTCCTCTTCAACACTATTGCTTATCACTTTTCAAACAGGACCCACAACCTGCAGCCAGTTCAGGCACTTAGATTTTGAGGTACCACCACTTTGCCAGTATATAACTCTCGCATGGTTATATGGTACCAGTGCAACATTTTTTTTAGCATCAGAAGAAAGCACACGAGAGATCTAATTTTGAGCTATACATCAAGCTCAACAGTGAAGTGAACCTATGGAACTCCAAAGTCGTAATAACAAGTAAAAAAAAAATAGTCACCCGTTAAATTTTAATGGCCTTCTTCTCAGAATTACTGCACAACTAGATATAGCACAAATGTACACTAGCACACAACTACATATTGCGGCAATGTACACTAGCACACAACTACATATTGCACAAGCACAGGCAATGTACACTAGCACACAACTAGATATTGCACAAGCAGACGCAATGTACACTAACAACTACATATTGCACAAGCAGAGGCACTGGGAGTGGATCTGGGCCTGTGCAGATACTACGCTCCAATTGTGACCTACATGTACCATGCTCGTTTGCACCATTTTGTCCACTACTGTGCTCAGACTATTCTCCTAATATGTCCCATGATGCTTCCATGCATGCTGTGAGATGATATATTGCAGATAAATTTGTGAACATAATATTCTACATCCAACCTCAGGGGACTTTCGGCTTTTAGATGGTCCAGAGTAGAAACAATGGCAGAAGTTGGATTGCTCCCTATCAGAGCCCAACTCCAATTCAGAGTCACACACTCAGTATATCTTTAGAGCTACCTGCTTCAGGCACTGGTGTGGATGCCATGGCTGCTTAGTTAGCACTGAGCAGACTAAACTTCAGCTACAACTTCCCTAGCAGCTCTTTCCTTGAACACCAAAACTGAAACAAACTGCAGCTGCTTGCCATGTACTTGATGATCAGGTGGTGTGGAAGTGCTTAATTAACACTTTCTAGTGTAAATGTTGTCCTTAATGGACTCCCAACACTTGGCTAACTGTAGTGCATGCAGGGGCTCAATGTCATACATTAGCAACATGCCTCCCAGATGGTCCCAATAATCTCATCCACCTTAAAACAGCAACAACAAAAAACCATGTCAGAGTGTTTGCATTATCTGCACAGGCTTTGTATTGGAGGTAGTCTGTGGCTAGAGGTAAGCTTGTATGGTAAGTGTCTCAGTGCATTCTGATTCTGGGTCTTATACAGAAGGTGACCTTCTGTCATGACAAATTTGGTCCCCCCATATTTGGTTCCCCCTGGAACTTTTTCTTTAAAAAATATGTTCCCCCTGGAACTTTTTACTTGAAAAAAAAGTTCCCTCTTGGAAAATAAAGGGCTAGGGCTAGGGTGGGAACAAAACTTTCAATAAGGATAAGGGGGGAACAACTTTTGGGGGGGGAACAAATTAAACGTTACAGGTCTCCCAAAACGTTACAGGTCTCCCCAAAAAGAGAGATTATTGTATATACACCCCCAGACAAAATCAAAACAGATGTGGTTTCTGCTATGGGAGGCACCCTTATCAACATGCAAGACAAAACAGTGTGGTCTACAAAACAATGTGGTTTCTAATATAGGCATGCCACTCTGACATACATACCCCCAAAACAGTGTGGTCTACAAAACAATGTGATTTCAAATGTTATATAGCACAATGTGATAAAGTGTGATGTGCAGCAATCAGGAGGCGACCTCTGGTGACCTCTAGAGGTTAATTAATTTTGAAAATCATTTTAGCACCATAAATTAAAAGTGTAGTGTAGGTAGCAAGTCTCACTTTAAGGATTAAAGTGGAATTTGAATTGTGTCTATATTTCATTCCATTGGAAAAGTTATTGCATTTTATTATTAGCATTTCATAATAATAGACCATGGTGGCAGTGCATTGGAGAGCAGTTTGACAGATTCTCACAGCCTCGTAGTACACCCTTTCTTGCAGCCACAGTGACTCAGGAATGTGATGCTTCAGAGAGAACAGTCCACAGTGGCTCCCAACCTGCTGCATCCTCTCTGCAGCTCCGGTCTACTGGACTTGGAAACACTGGGTTGGAAATGCATGCCATGTTTCAGCAGTAGATCGATAACCGGATTTTATGCGTTGTTGATTGTCTCTTTAGTTGGTGGTAAGTTTTCCAGACTCCTTGACTTGTGGGCAAAGAGTTGATTCCTTGCATCATCACTTTAATTATGCCGCTGGTAGGTCATAGAGAAGCACCACAAACTGCTCCAGTAGTGCCCTAGTTGCCACTCATGTCCTGTTGCATGGGAAGGAGGTCTTCAAATGTATCAGTAACTTCAGGAAAAACTTCCCATGTATTCCACGCAGTCTTCTTGCCTCTCCCACTGAATGCAGAGACAGTGTCACATCCTGTTAATGCATGGAACACAAGGAGAGTTGTACAGATTCTGGGCTCCATCCCCAGCAACAACATCATGGACGGGTATATACCTGAAGTTTGATCAAGTTCCAAATGCATACCGGAGCTCATCAGCACCAATTTGGTTGAATATGGCAATTGCTAACACAGCAACATCCATATCTATAGCACGCACCAATAATTTCCTGAACCCTTTCTGTATAGCACCTGCCGCATGCAGTATCTGCTTCTTCATAGGAGCAAGGAGCCTTGTTACTTACATCAGCGTCAGCCAGGGAGCAAAATGCATCTCTTCCATCAGTTGCAATATATGGTCTGGCCTTTGTCAGTTGGGAGGCAAATCACCTCCTGGGACAGAATCTGAACAGTTCAGTTTTGTTGTCATCCACATGCAGGAAATCTTTCCTATGCTTTGGCACGGCTGTAGTAGAAGTCACTCGTCTTCGAATACCCTTGCCTCTCTACTGTTTGGTCGTACTTTTCAAGCTATTCTGAATGTACACATGAAAGGCTATGTCCATTTGATCAGCTCTCTGTAGTTGAGAAGACACGCATGAAGAGAATTCTGTGTGTGTATATTGCTTAGGAGTTCTTGCTGTGCCTGGGTCAAGCATACACCACAGCACTGTGCCTGGGTCAAGCATTGTGTCAAGCATACACTACAGCACTGTGCCTGGGTCAAGCATTGTGTCAAGCATACACCACAGCACTGTGCCTGGGTCAAGCATTGTGTCAAGCATACACTACAGCACTGTGCCTGGGTCAAGCATACACCACAGCACTGTGCCTGGGTCAAGCATACACTACAGCACTGTGCCTGGGTCAAGCATACACTACAGCACTGTGCCTGGGTCAAGCATACACTACAGCACTGTGCCTGGGTCAAGCATACACCACAGCACTGTGCCTGGGTCAAGCATACACTACAGCACTGTGCCTGGGTCAAGCATACACTACAGCACTGTGCCTGGGTCAAGCATACACCACAGCACTGTGCCTGGGTCAAGCATACACTACAGCACTGTGCCTGGGTCAAGCATACACCACAGCAACTATGCCCATACACTACAGCACTGTGCCTGGGTCAAGTATACACCACAGCACTGTGCCTGGGTCAAGCATACACCACAGCACTGTGCCTGGGTCAAGCATACACTACAGCACTGTGCCTGGGTCAAGCATACACCACAGCAACTATGCCCGTACACTACAGCACTGTGCCTGGGTCAAGTATACACCACAGCACTGTGCCTGGGTCAAGCATACACTACAGCACTGTGCCTGGGTCAAGCATACACCACAGCAACTATGCCCATACACTACAGCACTGTGCCTGGGTCAAGCATACACCACAGCACTGTGCCTGGGTCAAGCATACACTACAGCACTGTGCCTGGGTCAAGCATACACTACAGCACTGTGCCTGGGTCAAGCATACACTACAGCACTGTGCCTGGGTCAAGCATACACCACAGCACTGTGCCTGGGTCAAGCATACACTACAGCACTATGCCTGGGTCAAGCATACACCACAGCACTGTGCCTGGGTCAAGCATACACTACAGCACTGTGCCTGGGTCAAGCATACACCACAGCACTGTGCCTGGGTCAAGCATACACTACAGCACTGTGCCTGGGTCAAGCATACACTACAGCACTGTGCCTGGGTCAAGCATACACTACAGCACTGTGCCTGGGTCAAGCATACACCACAGCACTGTGCCTGGGTCAAGCATACACTACAGCACTATGCCTGGGTCAAGCATACACTACAGCACTGTGCCTGGGTCAAGCATACACAACAGCACTGTGCCTGGGTCAAGCATACACCACAGCAACTATGCCCGTACACTACAGCACTGTGCCTGGGTCAAGCATACACCACAGCAACTATGCCCGTACACTACAGCACTGTGCCTGGGTCAAGCATACACTACAGCACTGTGCCTGGGTCAAGCATACACTATAGCACTGTGCCTGGGTCAAGCATACACTACAGCACTGTGCCTGGGTCAAGTATCCACACCACAGCACTGTGCCTGGGTCAAGTATCCACACCACAGCACTGTGCCTGGGTCAAGTATCCACACCCCAAAGCATCCATACCACAGCATTGTGCCTGGGTCATGCATACACCACAGCACTGTGCCTGGGTCATGCATACACCACAGCACTGTGCCTGGGTCAAGCATACACTACAGCACTATGCCTGGGTCAAGCATACACTACAGCACTGTGCCTGGGTCAAGCATACACAACAGCACTGTGCCTGGGTCAAGCATACACCACAGCAACTATGCCCGTACACTACAGCACTGTGCCTGGGTCAAGCATACACCACAGCAACTATGCCCGTACACTACAGCACTGTGCCTGGGTCAAGCATACACTACAGCACTGTGCCTGGGTCAAGCATACACTATAGCACTGTGCCTGGGTCAAGCATACACTACAGCACTGTGCCTGGGTCAAGTATCCACACCACAGCACTGTGCCTGGGTCAAGTATCCACACCACAGCACTGTGCCTGGGTCAAGTATCCACACCCCAAAGCATCCATACCACAGCATTGTGCCTGGGTCATGCATACACCACAGCACTGTGCCTGGGTCATGCATACACCACAGCACTGTGCCTGGGTCAAGCATACACTACAGCACTATGCCTGGGTCAAGCATACACTACAGCACTGTGCCTGGGTCAAGCATACACAACAGCACTGTGCCTGGGTCAAGCATACACCACAGCAACTATGCCCGTACACTACAGCACTGTGCCTGGGTCAAGCATACACCACAGCAACTATGCCCGTACACTACAGCACTGTGCCTGGGTCAAGCATACACTACAGCACTGTGCCTGGGTCAAGCATACACTATAGCACTGTGCCTGGGTCAAGCATACACTACAGCACTGTGCCTGGGTCAAGTATCCACACCACAGCACTGTGCCTGGGTCAAGTATCCACACCACAGCACTGTGCCTGGGTCAAGTATCCACACCCCAAAGCATCCATACCACAGCATTGTGCCTGGGTCATGCATACACCACAGCACTGTGCCTGGGTCATGCATACACCACAGCACTGTGCCTGGGTCATGCATACACCACAGCACTGTGCCTGGGTCAAGCATCCACACCCCAAAGCATCCACACCACAGCACTGTGCCTGGGTCAAGCAGTCAAACCACAGCAATGAATTAG
Source organism: Cladorhizidae sp. MBARI D1340-BT2 (assembly GCA_028752905.1). Lineage (NCBI taxonomy): Eukaryota > Metazoa > Porifera > Demospongiae > Poecilosclerida > Cladorhizidae > Cladorhizidae sp. MBARI D1340-BT2. The sequence continues at coordinate 23,554,670 of JAQNBH010000014.1, read as the reverse complement.
GCTTGGACAGCAAGGGCATTCGCTGTTTGTTTACCCTTCAATTGGAGGCAGCAAAGGAGATATGCCAAGTCAAATCTTATCCCCTTGTGTCAGTGACTGTGGGGTGGCCTGGGTAAAGAACTTATCCAGATCTCCATCTCTAGTTTGACAGGAGATATATAGACGGAGAAGAGATTGCAGTCATTCTCCAGTGCTGCAACCTGCATCTTCTCTCTTGAATGGCATTTCACTCATGAGTAACTAAAAAGTGTCAACTCTGTACATCAGTGATAGGTTTATCACACTTGGCAGGACATTCCTTCCCAATTTTTTATCCCGTCCTTGTCCAAGGGCTTCGGCTTTTCTTACCATTTCCCCCACTGAAACATCCATGATGATCTCCTTTGTGGCAAGGACCAGAAGATCTTGGCCAGAAATGGGCTTCCCATCTCAATGAACACTGCAGTTAGTGACTTGACATCTTTCAAGAACATAGCTTGCACTCCTGGATGCTGTTCAAGATGGTTACATTTGCTGCTATTTCGGTCTGCTGCATAGCTCTCAAATTCCATAACAATTTTTGCAACTTCTGGACCAGCTACCATCCAACGTCTCAATACCCCAGGATTGTTTGTCAATCCAATGGCTCCCCCAGGTCTCTTAATGAGCATTGTTTTGTTCATGAGACTGGTCAATCGCCATGGCTGATATTGCTTGTTTGTTTTGCACACAGCGAACTTTTCTGTACGGAATTTTGCTAAGTTCGAAGGATGTTTCTCAGAAAGTAACACCGTGTTGTCACGAACGTGCACTGGAAGCCATCTGGAGTGGTGCACAAAGTCCAGTGCAAACATCCAAGGTGTGATCTTGCTTAGTGATTCCACGTACGTAGAGATTGAAGTTACCCTCAGGAATTGACGTTATGTAGAGCAGCCAAAGGATCTCCAGAGAGAGAGAGTTTTCTGTCTGTAGTCAAAGAGCACACTCTGCTGTGCTTGCACTGCACACCACTCTTACAAAGGCAGGACACATGTCCCACTAGGAAATGTGTTCATCGTACGTTTGGTGCAGAAGTGAGTGAGCAGCTGCAACTGTGACTTGGTGAGCATGCCAGGTCCTTGTCAAATGACTTGCTCTGATGAGGGTATCAGCTACACCAGTGCTTGTAACATCAGCCTCCACCAGAGCAGCTCCACCAGTGCTTGTAACATGAGCCTCCACCAGCGTAACATCAGCCTCCACCAGAGCAGCTCCACCAGTGCTTGTAACATCAGCCTCCACCAGAGCAGCTCCACCAGTGCTTGTAACATCAGCCTCCACCAAGCAGCTACACCAGTGCTTGTAACATCAGCCTCCACCAGAGCAGCTTCACCAGTGCTTGTAACATCAGCCTCCACCAGAGCAGCTCCACCAGTGCTTGTAACATCAGCCTCCACCAGAGCAGCTCCACCAGTGCTTGTAACATCAGCCTCCAGCAGAGCAGCTCCACCAGTGCTTGTAACATCAGCCTCCACCAGAGCAGCTACACCAGTGCTTGTAACATCAGCCTCCACCAGAGCAGCTACACCAGTGCTTGTAACATCAGCCTCCACCAGAGCAGCTCCACCAGTGCTTGTAACATCAGCCTCCATCAGAGCAGCTACACCAGTGCTTGTAACATCAGCCTCCACCCACCAGAGCAGCTCCACCAGTGCTTGTAACATCAGCCTCCACCAGAGCAGCTCCACCAGTGCTTGTAACATGAGCCTCCACCAGCGTAACATCAGCCTCCACCAGAGCAGCTCCACCAGTGCTTGTAACATCAGCCTCCACCAGAGCAGCTCCACCAGTGCTTGTAACATCAGCCTCCACCAGAGCAGCTACACCAGTGCTTGTAACATCAGCCTCCACCCACCAGAGCAGCTCCACCAGTGCTTGTAACATCAGCCTCCACCAGAGCAGCTCCACCAGTGCTTGTAACATCATCCTCCACCAGAGCAGCTACACCAGTGCTTGTAACATCAACCTCCACCAGAGCAGCTCCACCAGTGCTTGTAACATCAGCCTCCACCAGAGCAGCTCCACCAGTGCTTGTAACATCAGCCTCCACCAGAGCAGCTCCACCAGTGCTTGTAACATCAGCCTCCACCAGAGCAGCTCCACCAGTGCTTGTAACATCAGCCTCCACCAGAGCAGCTCCACCAGTGCTTGTAACATCAGCCTCCACCAGAGCAGCTCCACCAGTGCTTGTAACATCAGCCTCCACCAGAGCAGCTCCACCAGTGCTTGTAACATCAGCCTCCACCAGAGCAGCTCCACCAGTGCTTGTAACATCAGCCTCCACCCACCAGAGCAGCTCCACCAGTGCTTGTAACATCAGCCTCCACCAGAGCAGCTCCACCAGTGCTTGTAACATCATCCTCCACCAGAGCAGCTACACCAGTGCTTGTAACATCAACCTCCACCAGAGCAGCTCCACCAGTGCTTGTAACATCAGCCTCCACCAGAGCAGCTCCACCAGTGCTTGTAACATCAGCCTCCACCAGAGCAGCTCCACCAGTGCTTGTAACATCAGCCTCCACCAGAGCAGCTCCACCAGTGCTTGTAACATCAGCCTCCACCAGAGCAGCTCCACCAGTGCTTGTAACATCAGCCTCCACCAGAGCAGCTCCACCAGTGCTTGTAACATCAGCCTCCACCAGAGCAGCTCCACCAGTGCTTGTAACATCAGCCTCCACCAGAGCAGCTCCACCAGTGCTTGTAACATCAGCCTCCACCAGAGCAGCTCCACCAGTGCTTGTAACATCAGCCTCCACCAGTGCTTGTAACATCAGCCTCCACCAGAGCAGCTACACCAGTGCTTGTAACATCAGCCTCCATCAGAGCAGCTACACCAGTGCTTGTAACATCAGCCTCCACCAGAGCAGCTCCACCAGTGCTTGTAACATCAGCCTCCACCAGAGCAGCTCCACCAGTGCTTGTAACATCAGCCTCCACCAGAGCAGCTCCACCAGTGCTTGTAACATCAGCCTCCATCAGAGCAGCTACACCAGTGCTTGTAACATCAGCCTCCACCAGAGCAGCTCCACCAGTGCTTGTAACATCAGCCTCCACCAGAGCAGCTCCACCAGTGCTTGTAACATCAGCCTCCACCCACCAGAGCAGCTCCACCAGTGCTAGTAACATCAGCCTCCACCAGAGCAGCTCCACCAGTGCTTGTAACATCAGCCTCCACCAGAGCAGCTCCACCAGTGCTTGTAACATCAGCCTCCACCAGAGCAGCTACACCAGTGCTTGTAACATCAGCCTCCACCAGAGCAGTGCTTGTAACATCAGCCTCCACCAGAGCACTTGCCCGCCCACTTACTTTCAACCAGTCTCCCGGCATCTACAGGTGGGGGGGAGCCGGAGGAGGGGGCGGGGGGGGGGGGGGGGAAGGGGGCGGAAATGAACTAAGAGGTTTTACCTTCAAGATGGCCATCTCAATTTGTACCCAGCCCAACATTACAACAAAGTGGTCGTCTCCAAGGGTGGTGGGCCAGGTCCACTTAATTTTCTTGGCAATGGCATACACTGGTTGATCAGCAGCAAGAACGGGTATTTGACCAGGGTTAAGGGGGTGAAAAGCAGCAAGAACAGGTATTTGACCAGGGTTAAGGGGGTGAATAGCAGCATGAACAGGTATTTGACCTGGATTAAGGGGTTAAATAGCAGTAAATAGCAGCAAGAACAGGTATTTGACCTGGGTTAAGGCAGTGAATAGCAGGTATTTTTTTACCTGGGGGGGGGGGGGGGGGGGGGGGGGGGCTGAATAGCTGCTTTAACAATTGCCAAAGAATGTTTGATCATGGCTATGGAATGTGCACTCTGCAGGAACAATGGCAACAGAACATTGATTGTAGCAGGTGGTATCACAGCTTCCTGGATGCTAGCGTGGTGGGCTAACCACCACCACTGTCTTGAGCCATTCCAATTCCTTCTCTTCAGCTTGTTCAACAATGCAAATGTTAGCAGGTGTCGTAGGCCCATGGACAGCACAAGGCTGTAGGAGGAACATCAGTATGCTCTGACGGCAGGAGCTGATTAATTAATTAAGTGGAAGGAGTAGTTTGGTTAATGATAACCACACGATCATGCCGAGGTCAATTCCACCTTGACCTGAACTTGTGTATCAGTCTTCTCTTCTCTACTGCTGCACTTTTCTTCTGCAGCCATTTAAGTTTTGTCAGGTTGAACTTCAAGTCATGTGATTTATTCCAGCCAGCTGGTGTCTCATCAATGTGGATGCTATACCATCAGCATGTATTTTGACGTCAATGTCCATTGGCATGTATCCTACATAGCTCTTGAAACTGGTTGAGGTGATTGGATAGTGATTTGTAACACCGTCAAAGGGTGCCTTGGTGCAGGCTGCTGGAAGCTGTAGTGTTGACCCAGTATCTTCTTGATAAAACACACACATTTTCCAATTGCTAAGTCGCTTGGGGGATAGGTGTTGCGGCATCTACCAACATGCCGTTGTAGAGAATACGAAGACCACAGGAAAATCAACTAGCTACAAACACCAGTGTAGTTAGCTGAACTTGTTGAAGACTCACTTATGTACAGTGAACAACATACGTAATATTATTACATCAAAGCAATGTTGAGCATGATGACTATACCTACATGTACGTACATGTGTAGACCTTCACTTGATGATAGCAAGTGACTCAGATGATCCTTTCCAACACAGTGCATGTGCTAATTCAAGCTCACCCATGCCATAAGTTTGTGCTGTAGTTACATGCAGCAATGTATGCACCACTTTGATCTTGAAGTGTAAAATGTAACTTTTTGTAACTTGGGAAACGAATGAGATATGGACATGATTCAAGTTCCACTTGACTCCACAAAGTGATACTTTTGGTTTAATATCCAACATGAAAGTGTGGTTATGGTGCGATAATGATAAATCAGTTTTCCGAAGTTAAAAATGATCCCTAAAAGTCACCAAAGGTCAAATCCAAGCTGGCTCCACACTGAAAATAAACCTCATTTTGTGTATAGATTGAATGCAAATTTTCATGCTACATGTATTATCATAAAATGAACACTGCCTACTTTTTATGGAGCTACTTTTTATGGAGCTTACATATAGGCAAGCTATTCTGACACAGTGCAACACTGTGTGGTCTACATAACAATGTAGTTTATACTAGCAACAAACCAGGCTGGGGGTGAGCTGACTCCCTGCCAAGCCTTTTCAACCTGCCTTTCTATTTGTACATGCCAGAGTGTAAATGTCTGCTCCCTACATTAGGCAGTACTAGCTGGCTGACAAGATTGTCAGAGTACTGAAGTGAACAGCAAGCAATAGCTGACATAGCTAGACATTTTGGTTTCAGATATTTTCCATTCTTGACCTGTGCAATTCCTCTGTATACTGCATCTCCTCTATATACAAACTGCTCTCTCTTGTACTCCTTGTCTGACATTCCTATCCACAAGTGGAAATACACACAAGGAATTGTGTCCTCATCTTGGGATTCTCGGTTAGTTTCTACACCCTCAAGACAGCCATGTCATAATTGAACTCCATCATCCTTTGACCCGACACCCACTAACCGTGGAGCTGGTGTCGATAACCTCACTCTGACACCAGTTCCCACGACCATTTTTTCACTACGACGACTACGACGACTATTCCCTTGTTTATCCAAGGTTATTTAAGAAGGGTGAACTCTTCATATTTTTGGGGTTGAATATGCCTGTACTGCAGATAGATAGATAGATAGGTATATAGATACTACTATAAAATACCCAACCCCCCATCAGGTGTCAGCTTGCCAAAATTAAAATAACATTATCTTCACAATAAAGTGTGAAAATGCATGCATAAATAATTATCTGCACACAACTTATCAACATGCAAGTGCACGTATGCACAGTGTATGTGTGTGTGTGCGTGCTATCATAAATAGGTCAAGGTATGCATATGGCATGCTGCTATGCTATCTATAACGATCATGTTATGACTGCAACTTCCGGTAGACTAAACACCACACCACAAGGGCAGGTCGAAGTAGGTTGATAATGGCTCTATGGGACACACACTCCAACATCACACTGGAGGTCGAAGTAAGTTGACTATATAGCTCTATGGGACACACACCCAACATCACACTGGGTTGAGGCAGGTCGAAGTAGGTTGACTATAGCTCTATGGGACACACACCCAACATCACACTGGGTTGAGGCAGGTCGAAGTAGGTTGACTATAGCTCTATGGGACACACACTGGACCAACATCGCACTGGGTTGAGGCAGGTTGAAGTAGGTTGACTATAGCTCTATGGGACACACACTGGACCAATATCACACTGGGTTGAGGCAGGTCGAAGTAGGTTGATATTAGCTCTATGGGACACACACTGGACCAACATCAATGGGTTGAGGCGGGTCGAAGTAGGTTGATAATAGCTTATGGGGACACACACTGGACCAACATCACACTGGGTTGAGGCAGGTCGAATTAGGTTGATAATAGCTCTATGGGGACACACACTGGACCAACACCACACTGGGTTGAGGCAGGTCGAAGTAGGTTGATAATAGCTCTATGGGGACACACTGGACCAACATCACACTGGGTTGAGGCAGGTCGAAGTAGGTTGACTATAGCTCTATGGGACACACACTGTACCAACATCACACTGGGTTGAGGCAGGTCGAAGTAGGTTGACTATAGCTCTATGGGACACACACTGGACCAACATCACACTGGGTTGAGGCATGTCAAAGTAGGTTGATAATAGCCACACACTGGACCAACATCACACTGGGTTGAGACTGGACCAACATCACACTGGGTTGAGGCAGGTCGAAGTAGGTTGATAATAGCTCTATGGGGACACACACTGGACCAACACCACACTGGGTTGAGGCAGGTCGAAGTAGGTTGACAATAGCTCTATGGGGACACACACTGGACCAACATCACACTGGGTTGAGGCAGGTCGAAGTAGGTTGATAATAGCTCTATGGGAACACACACTGGACCAACACCACACTGGGTTGAGGCAGGTCGAAGTAGGTTCACAATAGCTCTATGGGGACACACACTGGACTAACATCACACTATGTTGAGGCAGGTCAAAGTGGGTTGTCAATAGGTTGAAGTAGGTTGTCAATAGCTCCATTGGGACACACACTGGACCAACATCACACTGGGTTGAGGCAGGTTGACAACAGCTCTATTGGGATAAACACTGGACCAACATCACACTGGGTTGAGGCAGGTTGAAGTAGGTAGACAATACATAGCTCTATGGGGACACACACTGGACTAACATCACACTGGGTTGAGGCAGGTTAACAACAGCTCTATGGGGACACACACTGGACCAACATCACACTGGGTTGAGGCAGGTTGAAGTAGGTTTGACAATACATAGCTCTATGGGGAACTGAGAGCAAAATCACCTACAATATATATATGGCTTGAAGCAGATCTTCAATCCTTCATACGAAAAATGTGAAAGCAGAGGCTGAGCATCTATATATTAATAAGGTACCGACAAGTAACACTTGAAAATCTATTCGTGAATGGTTTGTGTTCTATACAATGTACTCCTTTTCTCAGATCCTATCATATTGAGGTATTAACCTACAGACCCTGTAATTAGGGGAGCAGACACTTGACAACATGCATTATTAGGCAGAGGATATTTAGGGGAGGTCAACTTGCAGACCTCCTACTCACACTTTAGATATTTAGTGTTTCAGAAGGAACCTTGAATGTTAAACGAGCATCGCACACAGTCCATGTACTTAGTCGAAACTTCAAAAGTAGTTTTTGCTGAAAACCAAATGAACTCTGTCTGACCTTGGCAATAGTACCACTCTTATGTTGCTGATCGCAGAATTTGCTCACCAGCATTCCCCCCCCACCCTCCGCCAGCTCAAAAGCAATAAACCAACTACAAACTTTGCATTGATATACAGAGTTTGTGGGGGATTATTACTTTATACAGTCTGATAGTATACAACAAACTTCCTGTAGTATACCAGTCACTTTCTGTAGTATACCAGCTACTTCCTGTAGTATACTAGACACTTCCTGTAGTATACAGTATGTGATAGGTCCTAGGATCATGCATAAAAGACCCCATACCCAGCAATAGTAAAACTATGTACAGTACCCCCCCTTACCCACCCTCTTATGTTGTGTGCTATTAAGAATCGAGACACTGTATGATAATGAAAAATCTGTTTGCCTCAGGTGTACCTTACATATGCTCATCACATAGAGCAATAAATGGCCTCCACATATGTACGTATATGAATTGCAACATCGTAATTCTGCACATGCGCCTAATGGCGCTTCTAAGAGACCGTTCAGTGCAACGAGAAAAGATTTTAAAATTGGAGCAAGCAATGAGCGAGAAAAGGCTGTAGAAACCGGAGAGAGCATGGCTATGAAAACATTTCTATCTTCAGGTGTGCGCATGTATGGACGTACATCACACGGAGAAATAAACTTTGACACCTACGTACTGTACATGGCAAGGCTATGCTCGACACCCAAATCTATGAACATCACCTGCATGTACATTGTTAACTATTACAAGCTGAAAAACAGCACCTTTGGCCTCTGCAGGTGTTACCATATGGTTCCACTCTCCATGGCTCCTCTATGTGAGCAGCCATTAAGGACAAAGGAAGACATACAGGGACTGAGGCAAATATCACTATAGAGACAGAATTATTACTGTGCCGCCCCTGTATCAGTCCTAGTTGGGCCGCTACCTATTTGGGCCGCTAGGGCTGTTTTAAAGATTTGGGGGTGTTGTCTTTGGGCCCCAAACCATGCTTAGTGAGTTACGTATGTTCTTCCATGGTTGAGTTCCTCCTTATTCCCTCTGGTCATATCTGCCCTAGTTTGGCCATCATGGCTCCTTAAAAGCTTTGAGGGTATGGCATGGCTTATGGGTGCATCCTCTGTGTGCGCTCATTGAGGATGAAGAAACACACATCGATATACAGGGCCGAGGGAAATATCAGTAGAGATAGATGACATAATAAAGACTCACACATGATGTGTGTGTGTGTATCTCAAGAGTCTTTACTTTGATAGCACACCGCAAGATACTACATATAAGAGGATGCCAAACAAGGTTTACAATGGCTGAGGTGCTAAGCAACACCCAAGGTGCTAAACAATATGAGTTGTCTTGCTACACTGATTTTTAAAAAAATGAGTTCTGTGCATGTCTATATACAAGCAGAGCCCACTAAGGTAACACAGACGCTCTCAAAGCACTGAGGCAAGGGTGACTAGTATAGGCACACCTCTGCAGTGTTAGCTACAACTCTCCATAGCTTTTTGATAAGCTTTTTGCTATCAATGAAACTGTATTCGCAAGGCTCCTTCATCCCCTCCCTTGTCCAGTCTTCCAGCACCCATTGCTTCATAGAGAACCATAGCATGTCCAATGTTGTCATCAGCAGTCCTGTGTTAACCATGGATAGCCAAGTTACTAGGGGCATCCAGGATTTATCCACAGACGTCTCCATATACCCAGTTCCCCCTGTCAGAGTATCCGCGGGTGACCACCTTCCAGGGACAGGGAACTCCTCCTCCTTGGCCCACGAAGCTCCAAAAACAGTTTGACTAGGTCTTCTACTAACAGTTCCATTCATATAGCTGATGCCCATTATGAAGGTACAAAGGTCAACAGAGTGCTTCCATAAAAAGTATCAGCTTAATAAAACTCAGCTTAATAAAACAATAACAAAACACACAATGTTTGACAATTTAGACAACACACTCCAGAGAACTAGTTTTGGACTAAGGTAAGGCTGGTTCACAACATGACGCTGGCCGCGTTGCATTGTTGCATTGCGTTGCATCATGTTTATCAGTTCACAACACAATGTTCTGCTTGCCATATCATGTTCATTTTTATTGTCAATTGACCTTTGACCCTCAAATCACGCTCAACAAAGATGGACAGCAGTGACAGCGCAGCGAGTATCTTGCTATTGGCTAGTAGGAGGCTAAGAAAGCAGAAGAGCAAGGATGTGGGTACGCCCAATATTTACTCACCGTAGGCAGCACGGAGATTATAACAATCTCCTGTAGGAGATGAGGGTGTCTGACCCAGTGGTGGGGAATAGGGTTCTCGGCGGAATTCAACGTTTACAAATGATGTCCTGTAAAACTGATGCCAGAAAACAGTGGCCAGCATGAAATAACCATGGGCCCTGCATCACCACTCTTGGGTCTCTTCTTCTTCAGTTCCCTCGCATACCGATCCCTCAGCGCCTTCCACTTTTTGCAATAGCATTCTGTGGTCCTTCTCCAACCTATAATATCAATATGTGGATAATTGTCGTCACTCGATAGAAACTAGTTGTAGCTAGGCCATTCTTTTTATAGCTAGTTATAGCTAGACCATTCTTACCTGACTTGCCACTGACTTCCAGTCACCTGCCACAAACAGGAGAAGCTCCTGACAGCAACTTCTCTTCATCAATGGACATCTTTGATGCTGGCTAAACAGCAGGTCAGTGGCATGCGATAGATTACAGCATTCTGATTGGTCCGATGCTGTATTTCAGATGCTGGATTAGAACTTTTTTCTAATCGCAAATACCGCTCTGTCGCGTTGCGCTCCGTTACGTTTCAGGCTCACTACATGACGCAACATCATGGAAGGATGCAACGCAATGCTCCGCTCGGCCAGCATTGTGTTGTGAACAAGCCTTTAGTCAGTCAAAAATTAGTTCAACATTATTTTTATAAACTGCTAAAAAGCGACACTAGACCAATTATCATGTCTTCACCTTTAGTCCTCGTTCTAACGAATCCAATAAATCGGGAACGCCATAGAAATGTTTGAAGGGTTCTCTTGGCAGCTGATTTGCGAGAAGCGTGGTTCGCTTGCAAGCATATTCCAGCCAACTCCCATGCAGGTTAAAAAAATAATGAACAAAGCACACCCATTAATTAGCAGGTCACACTTCCATGAATAAACTTAGTAATGGTAATAAATATCGTCTAAGTCGGTCGTGTGGGGTGGTGGCCAACTGATTAGCTATTCATTAATGTTCCAGCGACAGAGTCACACGTGAAAATTCAATACAGAGATAGGCTAAGTGAGAATTGCTTTTTTTAAATGTACCTTTTTAAATGTACCAGGCAGCAGAAAGACATCAAAAGACCATGGTTCCTTAAAACTGGGCCAGCTTGTATTAACATAGCAGTCCACAAGAGAACACTCACAACTGGGCCAGCCCGTGCTAACATAGCAAATATTACTAGTTCACAATAGAACACTCACAACTGGGCCAGCTTGTATTAACATAGTAGAACATTCACACACACACACACACACACACAAGGGTCAGTGGAGGACCCTATGTTGACCTCTTGGCAAACACAAGGATGCACTCAAGCTGCAGTGATAGGGGAATCCCGTAACCAATATTGACCCAATTAGCACTTGCGGTTGCAGTGTTGCCTGTGCTGGAGTCTGTCAATGTTTGGATAGCTTCTTTTCCCCATGCAACAGAACCAGTACCTACTATCTACACACTGAATCCCATCATACTGTACCTTATACCATTTTAAAGTGCATAGAGAGACATCTCCTTTGACACCAGAGTCCAATGCATGGAAAATACGGGGATTATATTTTAAATATAACATTAATTTTAAACAATCTTTGTTTGACTCTGTACACATACTACTTCATACAATTATACATACATGTATACTACATACAATATATATATATACATACTACATAATACATACATACTACATACAATATATATATATATATATATATGTATACATACTACATACAATATATATATATATACATACTACATACAATACATATATATAGATATATATATATATACTATGTACAATATATACGTACATACTACATACAATATATATGTTGCTGTATACATACTACATACAATATATATATATATATATATGTATACATACTACATACAATATATATATACTATGTACAATATATACGCACATACTACATAGAACATATACATACATGGTACATGAATATCTATGTGCAAATAAAGCTACAGAGCTCAGGATTCTAACTGTAACAGTATGTTGCTCCCTGGGGGAGGAGGGTGGGGGGGGTGGGGGGGGGAGGCAGGGAGGTTAATCCTCGGCTCCCCAAACAGAAATACAGAAATGCACCCCTTGCAAGGACGCAATGCAGATGTGTTATATTACTACTAGCATGCACACATGAACCAAGAAGACAGCCTTTCATAATGATATTAATGAGGTAATAACTCCACAAACTCCAATCAATGTAATTGCACAACTTGACGGCAAACGTTGTACTTTTGCCTTTAGCTTTTGAGCAGGGCCACCATGGAGCATGCTGGTGAGAGTGAAGTGCAGCTTTCTGTTAGTGCAGAGATGAAAGCTTATGGTGATCAAGAGGCAGCTGCAAGTAACCTATCATGCTGCCAGTCTGGAGGAGCCAAGCAGAAAATTCTGCTATCACTAACATACAATTTCCAAGGTCAGACCGAGTTCATTTGGTTTTCAGCAAAAACTACTTTTGAAGTTTCAACTAAGTACATGGACAGTGTGCGATGCTCGTTTAACATTCAAGGGTTCCTTCTGAAACACCAAATATGAGTAAGAGGTCAGTAAGTTGACCTCTCTTAATTAAATATAGTCTGCTGAGTAATACATGTTGTCAAGTGTCTGCTCCTCTAATTACAGGGGCTGTAGGTTAATACCTCAATATGACAGGGTCTAGCTCACTTGACCTTTACCAATGATTTTCACTCACAAGATGGACTGTCTGTGCGAGTGTGTGCAATAGGAAAGGTACTTTTAGTAGCACCGGGCAGCACGAAAATGGCTGCTTAATACCGAGCAACAGGTATGTGGCTTAGCAGAGCAGAGCCTGGAGGGTGCCATATATGGACATCATATCTATAATATTTTCTAGTTGACTAGTCTCAAACGATCCTTAGGCTAGAACCACGCGTTTAACAAAAAGCAGGTGCTTAATATAGAGACCAGCTTAACAACCAGTGCTTAAGCAGATTGAATTCAGTCTACAAATTAGATTGCCAGAGGACTCCCACTCTCACTAGGTGCATATAAATGACATTCATTGTCGGTATATATATTGCTATGTTGGGTGGTTGCTGGGCCCACACAGCTTGAAATCAGCCATGCCAGAGTCATCACTGCTACCATAGGCTGAGAATATTGCCAGGCTATAAACTGAATGATGTTTGATGGCATTAAAAACTTAGCGGTGATGGTCGTTATATGATCAGAATGAGTGCATTTTATACATACTCGGTGGTTATGGCCCTTGACCTGGGATGTGTCAAATTTAATTATCCATCAACATTTCCAACCGCTCCATATCTTGTCTGGGAGAGTGCCGTGGTGCTGATTAACCTAGATAGCTCTGGCAACAAGCACAGCATGTTGAAAAAGCTGGGCTATATTGCACCCAAGCTGGGCTATATTGTAGTTAATTACACCCAAGCTAGGCTATATGGCAGCTAATTTCACCCAAGCTGGGCTATATGGTAGTTTATTACACCCAAACTAGGCTATATTGTAGTTACTTACACCCAAGCTGGGCTATATGGTAGCTGATTACACACAAGTGTATTCAGGTGCCTCTCACAAAGTCAAGGTCAGTTGTGTCCCATGGGACCACCTCAAGCAACATTTGGCAGAGGCCAAGACAACTTTGGTGGCTAGACACTGGCAGCACCCAGCACCTGTAAAACTAGTCTCAACAAGGAGCTTTCCCACACACAGGCCGAGCAAAAGGGACAAAACAGGAGACACCAGTAGTCTTTATGTTATGCATTCTTAAAACAAGGCCATACATTGAAGGAATATATATTATGTTAACCTCACGAAAAGAGGAAAAAATGAACAAATAAAAATTCAGATAATATTATTCGACGACAACAATATCGAACAACAGACCCTCCCCCCTCAAATAGTTTAGTAAACGTCCCAGCATCCCTAACTCCTCGTAGCCTCTACGCTCATATGGCACTATGTTTATATCTGTACTAGCATAGGACGTCATGTGCAGGGCCCATGTCACCTAATGAAGTCCTAAGTGCAAATTCTTGAGCCACACATACCTACAAGGTGCAAATGCATGGAAGTTTCTATGCACACATCCAATGGAGAGGATCAAAGTCAGCAGGTTTTGAGGTAAGTGACCCTAAGTCAGGTTCAAGGAGATCATGACAGCCCGGGCGAGAGTGACTTCACACCATCTTGCCGAAGCGTTGTCAGAGAATTAAGTTTGACGCATTGCTGGTCAAAGACCATAACCGGCAAGTGAAATAACCGCCAATAGAACTCCACCCACACCGACCGAAAACATGACAACTATCACCTCCAAAGTCACGATATGGTGGAATGTCACTCAATGTGATTGACCATCAACATAATTATTTGCCCTGCACTATGGTAATCATTTCTCAATGTCATTATCAGCAATGTGTTAATTAACCACTGGTCTGTAATTAATGAATACACTATTCTCCACATACACCAGTAATGCCTCTTATCTTTGTGGCAACAGCATCCAATTCTCTCCTTGTCAATGAAGCATACAAACTTAATGACTGTCAACTGGTCAGCAGGAGGTATGGGTCTCCAACTAGGTTACAGCTGCTGGATACAGCAGGCAAAAAAAGAAAGGTTTGCTTTAACGACACAGTTAACTCGCAATGCACAATTTCACTCTTTAGGGCATTAGGGCTGATATAGGGCCGATATTTATTAGGGCCGATATTAGGGCTGTATTAGGGCTGATATTAGGGCCAATATAAATAATCCACACATGCCTGCACCTGAATTCATGTAGCATAGAACCAGCAAGAGTCATGGGTGCCTTCCTCTTCGTCGCTGGAGGATCTTGAAGGCTTGGTCAGGTCAGAGGTTTTGGAATGCAGTAACAAAGGAAGCACTAAAGTGTGATTAATTTTCTCTCTCTAGCATGTTTGCATTTATGCCCATAGCAGTTTTTAGCCACCAGCAATGCATCAATTAGCTCTAGCATGGCAGGCAATACATCGACTAAGCTCTGGCAGGCAATACATCGACTAAGTTCTAGCATGGCAGGCAATACATCGACTAAGGCAATACATCGACTAAGCTCTGGCAGGCAATACATCTACTAAGCTCTATCATGGCGGGCAATGCATCGACTAAGCTCTAGCATGGCAGGCAATGCATCGACTAAGCTCTGGCAGGCAATACATCGACTAAGCTCTATCATGGCAGGCAATGCACCGACTAAGCTCTAGCATGGCAGGCAATGCACCGACTAAGCTCTATCATGGCAGGCAATGCATCGACTAAGCTCTATCATGGCAGGCAATGCACCGACTAAGCTCTAGCATGGCAGGCAATGCACCGACTAAGCTCTATCATGGCAGGCAATGCATCGACTAAGCTCTATCATGGCAGGCAATACATCGACTAAGCTCTATCATGGCAGGCAATGCACCGACTAAGCTCTAGCATGGCAGGCAATGCACCGACTAAGCTCTAGCATGGCAGGCAATGCATCGACTAAGCTCTGGCAGGCAATACATCTACTAAGCTCTATCATGGCAGGCAATGCATCGACTAAGCTCTAGCATGGCAGGCAATGCACCGACTAAGCTCTATCATGGCAGGCAATGCATCGACTAAGCTCTATCATGGCAGGCAATGCACCTACTAAGCTCTAGCATGGCAGGCAATGCACCGACTAAGCTCTATCATGGCAGGCAATGCATCGACTAAGCTCTATCATGGCAGGCAATACATCGACTAAGCTCTATCATGGCAGGCAATGCACCGACTAAGCTCTAGCATGGCAGGCAATGCATCGACTAAGCTCTATCATGGCAGGCAATGCATCGACTAAGCTCTATCATGGCAGGCAATGCATCGACTAAGCTCTATCATGGCAGGCAATGCATCTACTAAGCTCTAGCATGGCAGGCAATGCATCTACTAAGCTCTATCATGGCAGGCAATGCATCTACTAAGCTCTATCATGGCAGGCAATGCATCTACTAAGCTCTATCATGGCAGGCAATGCATCTACTAAGCTCTAGCATGGCAGGCAATGCACCGACTAAGCTCTATCATGGCAGGCAATGCATTGACTAAGCTCTATCATGGCGGGCAATGCATCTACTAAGCTCTAGCATGGCAGGCAATGCATCTACTAAGCTCTAGCATGGCAGGCAATGCATCGACTAAGCTCTAGCATGGCAGGCAATGCACCGACTAAGCTCTATCATGGCAGGCAATGCATCGACTAAGCTCTAGCATGGCAGGCAATGCATCGACTAAGCTCTATCATGGCAGGCAATGCATCGACTAAGCTCTAGCATGGCAGGCAATGCATCTACTAAGCTCTATCATGGCAGGCAATGCATCTACTAAGCTCTAGCATGGCAGGCAATGCATCTACTAAGCTCTAGCATGGCAGGTAATGTGGTTCACATCAGAATTTTTCCATGTTATAAATCATTCCTATTGTTAGTTGTTTAAAAAATTTTATTGTCAAAGTGGTTATTAGCTTAACCCTCTCACTGGTCACCGGGGTATAGAACAAACCACACACACACACAACTATGTGAAGATATGCTTATGCACATGCATCTCAGCACAGCAGTCCTCAAGTATATATGCCATTTGTAATCATCAACACTGTGGTTAGTGTTTGTTGGCAAAGAAATGGACCACAAACCACAGCGAGGTCAATCTCAATGGCCTTACTTCTTGGTATTTGGTGTGTTGAGCTAACTAATGGTCCCTGATACTTAGGCTGGTTCTCACAACAATAGGATGGCTAGGAAGGTTCATGGTTAGGCTCTGTCAACTGACAGATCCAAGATAAAATGCTCTTTTTCCATGGACTACCCACAAACCAGGACACTAAAACAGCCTTGGCAGATCACGCTCTACTTACTCACTGCACGGTTAGCTATGACTAAACTCACAATCAATGCATTCTTCATCGCTGGTAATGTCATCTCCATCCCAATCATCAGCTCGAGTGAGATTGCTAGGCTTGCTCGAAGGTAAGTCAGGCACAACTTCTCCGCCCAGCGATAGCAGAGCTTCAGGGACAACACTTGTCTGGCCAATGTAAGAGGATATGCCATTGCCTCTTTCATCACCCTCATGGAGTCTGAAGTCACCACCCGGAACCGGAGAAAAGACATCTTTCAAGGTTAGTCGACTGGATACCTTGAACGCTTTGAAAAGGGTGCTTGAATTCTGAAGGGTCAGTGTTTTTCAACATTTCCCCTCTAGTTACAGATCGTCTATGGCCTTCATATTCAGTACGCACATAATGGAAGAGTTTAGATTCTTTTTTTTAACTTCCAAAGAATATCTTAGAACTTTTTACGATTTAAAAAAAAAGTTATTTTTTTGTTGATTTTGTATGTGGTGGGGTTTATCAATTACCTGCTATAAGTGCCTACAGGCACGAACTTGGATATCGTGCATAGAGAATTTTTTCAATCGATTGCACTAAACATCGGATTTATTTTTTACCTGCACATGTCCAGTAGACTGCTCTAGCGATATAAAATATTACTTGCAGTGGAGGGGGAAAGGATGAAAAAGATGGTTGTGAAGATGGCAAGAGGTGCTACAGGATGGATTTCTTTGCTGTAGGTTTTGTTGTAGACAGAGCGATGTAGGAATCCATAGATTTTGTTTGCCCACCTCGATGTAGCTGGTTCTTAAACTACCATGCACAGTTTGAACACTTTTTCCTTGACAAAAATTTATATCTATATCTGTTATAAAAACCACAACTAAAATCGGTGGTCATCGGCAGAATTCACAGTGCAGGGCAATAGCACGACTTTTGGGTGATGGCAGCCAAGATGTATTCTTGTGTGCAGATTCACCCGCAGTGGTTAAAATGGTGAAAATCACATGTGGCATGTACACACCTGAATTACGCGTGAATGAATCAACCAATCACATACATGCAAGGCTACATAAACCATCATCATAATAGAGAGTATCAGCCGCTTAAGACTCAATATTGTTTTGCTACTCGCATGCAAAATCCAATACTGACTTGACAATAAGTTGACTAAACCCTTAGCCTCACACATACTTGAAGTATATTATAGGTTGACAATATTTCTATGGGGACACGCTGCATCAATGCATTCCAAGTTGAGGCAAGAAGTAGGTTGACAATAGCTCTATGGGGACAAATACTGGCTTAAATTCTGGCTTAAATTACACCAGGTGGAGGAAACAAGGGTTTATTAGTGGGTTGGAAATTGAGAACCCAGCTGGCTGAACAGAGATACCTTAGAAGAACATCACAAAGAGAAGCTATAGATGTTGCTAGCCAGTTCAGCGGATGGCTAGCACATTGATAAGCTTACAGCTAGCTGTGCCACTTGCTAACAAAAATATTGACACCTCATACAGGAGGACAAAATAATTTCCATACCTGGAGTGAAGATGACGTTCATGAGAAGCAGATAACATATGCTGGCGGTACAAACGTTGGTCAGGATCATACAAAAAAGACCAGTCAACCTCATCTGAATCGCTATCCCTCTAGTCCAAAAAGCACAGTATCACGATTGCAGGGCACTAGGAACGGGTACGTTCACAGACTCTGTTCGGTAGCAATTAATTGGCCAGTTATTAGTCGGGTTCTATTTTGACACTAAATGTGGTTGCCATGGTGCAAGATCAGGTCAAACGGGGCCAAATTTATTTACTGGGCAATTCTCTGCCCTCCAGCGCTATGCGCAAATTCTAGGCGATAGCAGTGTCTGCGCATCAGCTGAAGCACTGCCAACCACCGTGTGTTTTATTTGTTATAATATTTGTGTTTACAGATGTTGCGAAATAGAAATGTTCACATATTTCTCCTAATCTGTTCACTACCTTGGCTAAATTAAAAAAATTAACAAGTTGAACAGATCCCAGAACTGCCGCCTCATTGTCCCTCTGGACTGCCAGTGAGATATGTTGACAGGCCTAGAGTTATTCTCTCCTGTAGAATGAAACGTGCGTCTCCCCAACCTCTTCACAAATGCGCCGTTTCGGGTCCCAAAACTTGTGGGTTTCAAACTGCCACAGGAATGAGATGGGAGCTTGCTTCCAGGTGAGAATACTTGGCCTTCTTCAGATGTTCTGCCTGCTTGGCCACTGCACCAGCATCACTGGTTGCTTTGGCTGTATACGAGAGGGCAAACATATCCTCATCTGGTGCATCATTAAGCAAAGCATCAGCAGTAACAACACGGACTCCTAAAGATCTCATGATTTCTGCTTCATGACAAGAGGGAGGAGTGTTATAAAAAGAACTTCACTCAGAAAAAAGGCTGAACGTGACATGAATCTTGAGGGCAATATGTGGTGAGTCAAGTCCGAGGAGCAGCAGCATAGCCCAAATAGGCAGAAGGTGCCAGCTGAACTTCACTCCAGCCCTAGCCCACACACACAATAAGAAGGCACATTCTGAATGTGGGAGCAACAAGGAAAAAAATAAAATGCACACAGAGTGGCATACCTCTCCACTTCAAAATTAACAAATAGTTTGGTCAAGGCTTGCAAATATTGAGATTTAGTGTTTCTCATGATAATGATGTGAAGTTGTGGTTTCTAATGCAGTTATCATTTGTTAGTAGCTACAAGTTACATTGGTTCTGTTAAAGATTCACTATTTGAGCTTTTGGTTGTACGTTCGTGTCCCTTTGGCTATTTCCAACATAGCTTCCTATGGTTTCTATATGAGTGGACTGCTAATGTGTGTTTTCACAATAATTAATGAAACCTTTAAGTTGAAGGGAACTTCTACTTGGTGTTTTGCATATACATATATATATATAAATTATATAAGAGCCTCTCTTCATCAGAATTTGAGTGAGAAATAGTCGTTACAAATTTTGCAATCATTTGAGGATAAGCCAAATCCAAACTGACTTGACCGAGGCTTCCTGAAGATATCCTCAAAGAATGTTAATTTTATGAGGACTTTTTTCGCGAAGATTAGCACTCTGTTTTATAGTGGTAGGTATAATCATTTGAGGATAACATCTGCTAATTAATGAATGCTTCTTAATATCAACACTCCTGCAAAAATTAGTGTAAAAATGAATGTAAAAATATTCTCTAGCCCACCTAACTCAAAGTCTAGCCAGGTAGCATGGATAAACAATTCCTTTTTCAAAGGACACCATTTCAGCAAGGAAGCATCTGCACACACAAAAGATTTCCTTACATCGTTAAAACACTTACCATTTTGAACATCACTTCCTTATGTAGTCTATTTACTGTGCATTTTGTAAGAAAGCCAATAGCTTAGTCTTTATCAGATATCTGCTTGGAAGTAGAACTGAAATCAACAGATGTCAATGAGTCCATATATATATATATATATGGACAGGACAGAAACTTTTATAAACAAGTTTAGGTTGTAGAACTTAAGTTATGGACTCGTCTCTTTGATTGGGCAATGCATGCAAAAATGCAGATAGATTTTTGTCATAGGATCTTTGAACAAGTCACAAAGCCATCTAAATCTAGGCTGTGCTTCATTCTGTGACCTAAACAACCACTTCAAACTGTCATTGTGCTTTTAAACCTCCTCCACAGCATGCTCTAAGCTGAGCCAGCAAGTAGTAACATGTTTAAACTTTAGATAATCCTGGTAAAAAAAGTGCAACATGATTGAGGACCATTTTCCCTCTTTGTAGATTTTCTAAACCAGTAGAAATAATCGATTAGAAATAATCGATTCATAATTCTTCAACATCACAGCTACAATATGAGCAGAACTCTTACGAGCATTTAAAATATTGCAGAATTACGCTCAAGTACCCTTGTTTTTTAAATTAAATTACATCCACAGACATGCTGTCTACACCTAGAGATGTGCACAAGTCCCAGAGATTGGGATACTCTGAAATAACTCTTCAAGTTTATGTGATAATGAGCTGCACAATATGAAAATCAAACTGACACAATGATCTTTAAAATCTTAAATTAGGACAGTTGCTGGATTCTAATCCAGAATTGTTTGAGCCGTCAGAGAAAAAGGGTACTCTGTCTTGCTCTCAACATGGTGTTAGATGCTACAACTAGATTCAACATAAATATATGTAACTTCTATTGATCTATTCTTGAATCAGGAAGAGTTGCAGGTGATAGTTTATCATGAAAAACCAAAGATATGTTATTGATACCTGTCAAGACTGCCATTTCCAGTTTGTTCACCTGTACATCTCTATCTCTGGTGGGACTCACTTAACCCTGGGGTTGGGGTTGTAATCATGGGTGGATACAGGAGGGGGCCTAACCCCCACACACCCCCCCCCCCCCCCCCCCCACCAGAAAAAATGTGATTATTTCCCCATTATTATGATCAAAGCTAATACTGTATTGAAGTGTTTGTCACTATAGCAGTATTAGTAGTTGATCATACTGATAGTGCTTGTAATAATCAACTAACAAACTCACACTATGCATTGATGAGTTGACAGCTGCAGGGTGTGTGGCATTGACAGCTGACCTGCCATTCAGTTTCTGACTCTTGACTTTCTGAGTGAAAAATGTAAAGAAGACTTATTACTGATTTCTTTGTTCCAGCCACTGGAGAGGTTGCTGAGAAAAGATGGAGACCTGATGGTGACCCTTCAGCAAATCACAACCCAGGCTCAGTTGGAGGTACATGTAATGCAGTTCTTAGTGTGAGGCCAGAGCCTGAGGGTCTATTGATATCAGTGACTACCTGGAATGTGCCAGCTTAAAAGAGTGTCCTGACAAAACTTTCAAATTTTCAGATAAAGTTTATAAGGACAAAAACAGTTCTATGGGTATTAAGAAGTGGTGTTGCCAGCATGAATGGTTTAGAATGGTTTAAAATCTACCCATTTATTTCTTACTCCACTAAGGAAGATGGAATTTACTGCCTATCATGTGTGCTTTTTCCTGTCAAACCTGTACATGGGCAAAGAGGATCATTGCTGATAACCAAAGCTTACCAAAATTGGAAAGATGCCCGAAGCGATTTGCGAGCACACACTTGCTTTGAGTACCACAAAATGTCAGAAGCTTGCCTTAATGCATTTATTCAAACATCTGAAAACTCATCTCGGATTGATTACTCAATATCTGAGCAAACTGCCAAAAAAATTGAGAAAAATTTGGGATCAATAATTCATTTTGTGGGAGACAAAGAATTGCATTATGTGGTCACATGGAAGAGGAGGCTTCTTTGAATCCAGGGAATCTAGTATCTCTAATCGACTTTTGTGTATATGCTGGAGATACTGATTTAAAGGAACACTTAGAAACATGTGCACGCAATGCCAAGTATATGTTTCAAAGATAGCACAAAATGAGCTTCTGTTTTGCATTAAGGATTTTATGTAAAATGAGATCATAAAAGAAATATAAAATCAGGAAAATGGATCCTTATATGGAATTGAAGCTGATGAGGTAACCGACCAATCAAATTGGGAGCAACTTGGGATTGTCCTACGTTACACTGTAGGTACCATTGAATGAGGTTAAGTTCGCAGGAGACATGACCACTTGGCCCAAGGTAGAGTATGGGCATATCTTTGTTTACTTCATTCAACAACCTGGAGTATACACCCAGGAACAGCTTCTATCTTGGAAACAACTTGATGCGTACAATTACTTCTAGTCTGGGTATGTAAGGACTGTCTTTTCGTGGAGTTTCAGTCATTCTGGGGCCAAATATTGTGTGTTGAAGGCCTGGGTGAACCCCAGTCAGAAGGCAGCTACGAATGCACATGAGGCCTGGATCATAATCAAGGAAGCAGGTGACATTCTATCTTCACACTGCACTTGCATGGCTGGGTAAAGAACATGGCTGGGTAAACAACTATTATTATGTGGTGTATATGCATGTTTATAGATACATTGTTATTTCAGCTTAGGTGAGGGTTGTTCTCATGTTGCGGCTGTTCTCTTCAAGGTCGAAAGTGCTGTACGACTAGGATACACTTCGGTTACATCCCAGAATTGTCAATGGAATGAAACATTCTGTAGTAAGGTCAGTGAGTTATTGAAGCATGAATCAGGTCTCATCAATGTGTTACACATACAGATTGAACCAGCCCGAATCGTCGACATTGACTTTCGAAGGTCAAAACGCAAGAGAAATGAGGAGAGCACGAGTACAACATCGATCCATCAGGAATTAGTATCAGTACCACCATCAAGTGAGGCAATTGAAGCATTCCGAATAGGGCTGAAAAGAATCGCACCAAAAGCTGCTATATTTTCATCTTTAACCATAATGGAGACTACACATTCAAGTACTGCTGTTAGAGTAGTCAAGAAGTTTCCGCCATCACTTATCTCTCTTTACGAGCCTAAGTTTTCCAGTATAAGCAAAGATGTGCTTAAAGCTGAATGTAAAGCCACTTTTGAAAGAATGTCCATAACAGACGAAGCAGCAGCATATCTAGAAGAAAGCACTAGGCTTCAAGCTCAGTCAACTCTTTGACATGAGCATAGAAAGGGAAGAATTACTGCTTCAAAGTTTTATTCTGTGTTTAGAGCCTCTACTAGTTCTCCACCACTATCACTCATAAAATCTCTACTAGAAAGGTCAACCCTTGACTCTACAAAAGTTCCAGCACTTAACTGGGGATTGACTAATGAAGATAACGCCCGTGCTCTCTATCAAGAAATGATGGAAGCAACACACTCCAATTTTATGTGTTCTACGTGTGGTCTTTATGTAAATTCCAGTTTTCCTCACCTTGGGGCTTCACCTGATGGTGTGATTAGCTGTACTTGCTGTGGTATATACTGGGTTAATAGAAATAAAATATCCTTTCAAATTTCGAGATTTGCATCCAGAACATGTCTCGGATCCAACATTCTGTTTAAAGCCCGATAAAAAAGGAGCTGTTCTAAGCCATGACCATCCGTACTACTACCAAATTCAAGGTCAACTAGCTGTTTGTGAAATATTTCTGTGACTTTATCTGCTAGTCTACGTGTGGCATGCATGTGGAACGTATTTTAGCTGGGTTGTGAAACCAGTGTTGGATAATTTTTTTGAGTTTGTACTCCTCGCTTGTTAGCTAATTCGTTCATCGATTCAGCATCAACATCTCGACTATATAGAAAAGTTTACGTACAAAGGGAATACGTCTAACCAGGTGAAAACTACATTTTGTTTGTGTGGTGGGAAAGATGTTGGAAGGATGGTGGCTTGTGATAATTTGTCTTGTCCCACGGAATGGTTCCATTATGCATGTCTTGGTATTTCTCGAAAACCAAAAGGGAAGTGGTACTGTTCAGATAGTTGCAGACATCAGACTGTATTTTCATTTTGTGTATTTCCAACTATATACCATCCATACCATCATTGTGAATTAACATACTATTGAATGCAATGAATGATCAATGACCTCTATCACACCCTCCCCCCCCCCCTCAAATTATCCGGAGAGCCTTATATCTTTACAGTACTTACTGTACAGTGTACACACATAAAACTCACCAGAATGAATCAAGTCGACAATTTGAAATTTACCACAAAGAAAAATTACAAAAGATGATTAGCTACTATTTTAGCTACATGGGTACTACAGAAGGGCACATATTGACAAGGGATGCACACACATGTAATATTTTGTCAATGTTTGCATACCCTACATCCTTCTTGTGTTTAATAGTGTCAACATGAAGTACACTCTGTAGAAGGGTGTATTTGTTTTTCAATAGTCCAATCACTCTTTCTACATGAATACGAACTTTGGATATCCGCTTAGACTTCTCGACTTCCTCCAAATCCAATTGTTTCTTCCCCCTGGTAAAAGCTGGGATTTGTAGATGAGCTCCACTTAAAGCTAAATCGTCTGATATCTGAAATCCCCGATCTGCTAAAACAACATCTCCAGCTTGCACCAGTTGTAAAAAATTACTGTTTTGTATGATGCATCTGTCAGTTGCTCTCCCTCCCCAGCATAGTTGCTCTCCCTCCCCAGCATTTAGAGAGAAATGAAATGGCCCCACATGGAGTAACGGCTATGAGAAACTTGTCAGTGTTATGTTTTTTATAATTTGAATATGTCTTTGCTCTGGCCTGAAAAGAGCACGGGTGTTCAATAAAGATCTCCGAACAATCGATAATACATCATGCACAAGGGTACAGATCCTTGAAAACTTGAGGCATATTTAGAAAAGTTACCTCTTGTGATGGCAATTTGATTAAGTGCTTCAAGTGCACAAACATCACTTCAATCCACTTGTGAAAAATCTCAGTGACTGTGATCATTGAAATTTTAAAGCGATAGGCTAAATGTTCCATGATGAGGTTGAGCCGCAACCTCATGAAAACCATCAACAATCCAGTACGTGGTGGAAGTTTTACCTGCTTGGGCCTTGATTGTGGATACTGCTTGAGCAAGTAAGAAGCAAGGTGGTTGAATACTTCCCAGGATTCAAGATCAGTATAAAAATGAGTGGATTTGTCATCTCCTTTAATAGTGTCAATATGACTTGCACAGTACACTAAGGAAGGCACATAAACAACTTGAGTGGGCTGTGACACTTGAGTCTCGGCATGTTGTACTTTGATAGGATCTGTCATTACTCCTATGTTGTGGCTGAACTCTGATTCTTTAAGTCCACTTAACTCAGTAACTGACTCTCCCCTCAACTCTGGTTCAGCTAAGTTTCTGTGTCTGTCTATCCTTGCATGTCTCCGGCTCTCTCTGGCCTCCTTTGTAGCTTTCTTCACTTCATCAACTGTCATAAATGTTAACACAGTAGGCACATAATCGACATTTTCAGCCATATCCACAGGTTTGCCTACAAAAAGAGAGGGTAGAAAACGGTAATTATTCATTGTACACAGCTACAAAATACAGCTAAATAACATGCGTTAATAAACTAGCTAGCTTAGCTTATAATCATGCTGGCTAGTTATCAATAATAAGACTAGCTACAGTAGGATGTCAGTTATCCGGACTCCAGTTATCCGGAAACTTCAGTTAACCAGAACAGGTATACATGTAAATACACTGTACATGTACAGTACAGTGTACATGTACTTTGGTCCCAAGCAACAATCATCACATTAGGGTACTAATCAACACATGATCTGCATGTGCTGAGATGCAGCTGCTAGCTAGGTAAGCTAGCTCACATGATCTGCATGTGCTGAGATGCAGCTGCTAGCTAGGTAAGCTCACATCTGCATGTGCTGAGATGCAGCTGCTCATTTCTCGCTAGGTAAGCTATTGAAACTGTCCTGCTGTACCTGGAACAGCAACCTCATGTACCCATGAATGCTACAGTGCTAATTAATGGCCTTTTCATGGAAGCAGTGAAGAAGAGATATGAAACACAAAAACAGACAAAAATCAGTGATTACATGCACTGTAAACATGACTAATGCACATTTATACATGTGTACATTCACTCTTTTAACATTATATTCGTGTACACATTTGTGTACAACTAGTGACTTCAGTTATCCATTACAGTTATCCGGACACCTTCCGGTCCCAACCTGTCCGGATAACTGACATCCTACTGTAGCTAGTACCTGTGATAAAGTGGTCTCGACATATCCTGGTGTGTTTCTTGGGCATCCAAGATTTTCTTCTGATGGCAAGTATCCATTTCTTTGCTCTTTCTTTGGGAGAATCAGGAAACCGGAAAAAACAAAGCCCTGGACGTTCTCCACTCCTGTTTCTGCAGCCAACAGCACAACAACTCATAACCATCTTGTTCTTTTTGCCCACCAGGGTGTGTGTCAAGCGCACATCTAATAGAAGGTGTGATTCATGCCGAAGCTATGTACGGTATATCAATTTGAATGTGTGTGTGTGTGTGTGTGTATGTCTGACTCTTCTCCTGGAAATGGTAAAATTGCATAACCAACATTTTTGAAAATCTTTTGACCTTGTCATGTTTTGGGCCTGGTTTTGCTATACCTGGGCAGCGTCTGATTTCAAGGGGCCCACCTGGAACCAAGTTAATGCTTTAAGGTGTTAATTTCCTGCAATCAACACATATATTACATGGTAATTAACACCTAAAACATTAGCTGTGCATCTAATATGGACCTGATGATGCCCAGGAGTAGCCATACTCCACAAAACCAGACCCAAGATATGCCCAAGGTCAAGAGGTTTTTAAAAATGTGGGTTATGCCATGGAAGCACCCCCAGGAGCAGATTCTATTAGCTGTAATAATAGATAGTATATCTACTCTTGCACAGAAATATATACGGGTTAGTATCAGTACTAGCAGGCCTGACACTGCTAGTTATAATATTAATATGCTTACTTTTACATTTATGTGCGTATGCCTCCCACACCCTCCATGATGCAAGATACTCTAAATCTCCTAATGGACCAACAATTCAACATTCCTGGATCCGTCCCTGTCATGTAAGTCTCTGGTGTGACTCACTTAACCCTCGGGTTGTCAAGTAAGTCTCTCGGGGTAACCACTTAACCCTGGGGTTGTTGTTAGTCAAGTAAGTCTTTTGTAGACTCACTTAATGCTGCGGATATAGTCAAGTAAGTCTCAGGGGGAACTTACTTAACCCTGGGGTTATATTCAAGTAAGTCTCTCGGGGCACTCACTTAACCCTGGTGTTATAGTCGAGTAAGTCTCTCGGGGTACTCACTTAACCCTGGCTCACCAGGCTGCCATGGCCTGACACTAACTAAGAAGGAAGAAGACCACACACCGTCTCCAGGACTGATTCTTCTGGCCTGGCATCACCTCCGATATTGTGGACCTATGTCAAAATTCCAGACTTGCCAGAAGACAGCCAGATGGAAGAAGACAAAAGTGCCTTTAGTTCCTATGCCCATCATGGAACGGCCTTACCGGTGTGTGGCGATGGGACCACTACCAAGGACGAAAGAAGGTCATCACTTCATCCTCACTAGGATAGACTACTCTACATGATACCCCAATGCGATAGCTCTCAAATTGATAGACAGTCACCAGAGGCTGAGACCTGATCACGGTGTTCAGCAACTTTGGCATTCCAGAAGAGATGGATTGTGGATCAAACTTTATTAGCAAACTGATGCACTACTTCTACGACATGCTAAGTGTGAAGTCTACCTGAACCTCCACAAAACAGATGGTATGGTGGAGATGCCAGAACAGTTTGGAGACAAATGGAACAAAGCCATTCCATAAGTTTTATTTGCATACAGGGAAGCTCCACAGGAGGTGATGGGCTTCTCACCCTTTGAGCTGATATTTGGCAAACAACCAAGAGGCCCGCTAGATGTTATTCATGATATGGAAGGACATGGATGGGAGAACCGCCCCACACACCTGGATAGCGTGCTAACATACCATTTCTCCACCTCGAGATTACTGGCCAGAGAGCATGAACACAAGTCAAAAACAGAGATGGCCAGGTCGTATGATGATGGGAATGCAAGGGACAGATGTTTTCAGGTGGGAATCTTGTGCTAATTCTATTACCTACCTCCCCTTCCGGCTACTTGCAAGGTGGCAAAGCCCCTACCTTGTCTTGGAAAAGGTATCCAACACAACGTACAGAGTACGTCTGGATTAAAGAAGAAAGCCTGACACGGTGTACCACGTCAACATGCTGGCTCAATCGCACTCACCTTCTCACCTGTGTATGTACAATGTTCTCTCAAAAGAACCAGACCAAGTTGAGATCAGGACATGGTCACACATGCTGGATGTCGGCTAACCAATCATCAACCCGGATCTCACCACAGAGCAGAGATGAGACATTAACACACTGCTCCAGACCCACAGCCACCTGTTCACAGACATGCCAGGCAGGACGACCAGAGACACCATTTCCATAGGCATGGGGGACGTGAAGCTAGTATGTTAACCCCCTTACCGAGTACCCAAGGCTAGGGAAGATATAGTCAAGACAGAGGTGGAGCTGCTCTTACGGGGGGTGGGTCTCATATTTCCCTGTGCATGGGTATACCCGAAGTGCTAGTGCCCAAGAAAGATGGCACACTCCACCTCTGTATAGATTACAGAAGGCTTAACTAGGTGGTCACTAATGATCCATACCCGATGCCTAGAATCAAAGATTTGATTGACAGTCTACCCCGGGCACAATTTATTACGACATTGGAATTCACCAAAGGGTATTGGCAGTTCCCCATGGATCCATCATCGATCAAAAAGACTGCCTTTGTGTAGGCCAATCTCACAGCCAAGTCCTCCAAATGTGACATTGCGATGAGAGAATGTCTCTACCTTGAACACATGGTAGGGAAAGACAAGGTACATCCACATGATGCCAAGATTCAGGCGATGGATTTCCATCAGCCAAGGAAGAAGAAGGATGTGCATTCCTTTCTTGGCCTTTTACAGACAGTTCTTTGCTTACATAACCAAACCCCTCTCTGAAGCCACAAAGAAGGAGACACCTGAGACTGTCGTGTGGATGAGCGAGCTACAGGTAGCTTTTGATTATCTGAAATAGGCTCTCTCTCACCACCATGTTCTCACAGGACTCAATTTCAACCGGCCCTTTCTCCTCCAAACTGACCATTTGGACCGTGGAATTGGGGCTGTCCTCAGTCAGTTTGGAGACGATGGCATTGAGTGACCACTAGCATTCTACTCCAAGAAACTTCTACCGTGAGCGGAATAAGACTCCACTGTAGAGAAGGAGTGTTTGGCCATTGTTCGAGAGATCCAGCATATTCGGATCTACCTGACTGGTGTCACATTTGCAGTTCAGATGGATCATGGCTGCCTTATCTAACTGGATAAAATGAAGAAGGATGGTAGTCGCCTGTCGAGATGGTCTCTCATCCTTCAGGACTACTCCTTCCTGGTACAGCATCGACCAGAACCACAAATGCTAATGCTGATGGCCTCTCCTGACAGGCATGGATGGAAGAGACAACTTCTCTGCTAAGAGGGAAGGGAGGGGTGTCAGGGACTCACAACCCACAGGCAGGGTTGTCTCCCTGACATATGACAGCATACAGATACCGGAGGCTAGCAGAGACCCGAACAAGTAGTGATAATAATGTGAGAACCTCAGACAATACAACTAACTCGTTGATTATATTATGTGTGAATCTGGCTAAATCCTACCTTATAAGGTAATGTTAGGCTCATGTATGCAAGCATATTCATACTGGGAGTCTGACATCAATTCTTGATTCCTATGAGTAAGCTCTCAACAAGTAAGCAGAGACTGTCACTGGTGTATAAGGTGGCAAGATCCCTCACAACATGTAATTAATGGTTCAGAGGTTCTCAACTGTTTGGGGAGATCTTCGACATGCTTGACTGGTTGCCTTGCTCCAGCGAGGCACCCATCGCAATAGATGCCTGAATTAAATCACAAAGTCCGACCCCTTTACCCTGCCCAGAATAGTAGAATTGATAGGCTAACTGGGTCGAGCAATCCATATTGCAACTTTGGATCAGGAGAGAATATACCACCAAGTCATCGTCCACAAGAATGGGAATATGTGAGAATGGGTTTGGGTTTATAGAATGCCCTGTCAGTATTTCAGCAGTGGATGAACAGTATGTTGGCTGACATGGCCTCTTTGCAGCAACTTACATGACGACATTGTAGTCTTCAGCATGAATTTTGAGGAGCATATAAAGCCATTTATAATCTGTATTTACCCGACTGGAGGAGACAGGATTGATGACTCTGAAACCAAAGAAATCTAACTTTAGCTGAACCAAACTGCCAGTATCTTGGACACATGGTTAGAGCAGATGAAGTACGACAATTTGCAAGAAAAGATGAAGCACTCAGTCAGTAGCCCAAACCAGTGATGTGTGTGAGTATGTATGAGGTGAAATTCCATCATCTAACCTTGAAGGAGCTTTTCTGTAGCAGGGTAATTGTGGCGTGTCTACATGAAAATCTTGAGATAGATGAAGAACTCTGTCATGGAAGTTATCAAATACAGTATCATCACGTTGACGTTCATAAAAGGATTTAGCAAGGTTAACAGGCTTCTTGAAAAGATGTATACTTTTTCTGAAGTGCTTTAGACATCTCTTCAGCAGTGCTGAATAGAAGATGACTCACCAAACAACATGGTAAATTTTTCCAGAGAATTCAAAATACCACCAGTTTTCAAACCATATTCATCCCATGTAGTTCTGTTGACCTCCTCTATGACATCCATGAGCACTGCATAATCTTTTATTACAGCATCAATGGCCCCGGTCCTAACAGTCATCGGGTTGGATACAAATATTTAATTGCCACACCATTATTGTCAGCTTGTGCCAGTTTCTGAGAAAGAAGATGAGACCTCTGTGGTGAATACTTTATGAGTTTGACCATCACGAAGCAATATAACAGTTCTTCCTGCATCTTATAGGCAGAGATTTAGCAATGTACAAAACAGTGAACTGAGAGAGTAGCAGGCATTTCTTTCTTAATAAGGGTAGCAAGCCTTTTCTTTAGCCTTGCATGGGCTGCACCATCAAAGGCCTGACATCTACACAGTTCTAATGGAAGCATGCAGTGAATCAAAAGATCTTTAACAACGGTAAAAAGAGTTGCCGAACTTACAATGGGGAGACACACTAGGCCATAGATAACATTGTATTCATTGTCAACCCATCTGACACTTAAATCCAGTTGTTTCTGTTAAGAAACATCTGTAGCTTCATCTGCAATGATGCTGTACCAAGCTGGTGAATTTTGTCTTATATTCTTTAGGATCGTACTTAAAACTTTAAGACCCATCAATGTAATAATCTCATTGATAATAGGAGACATATATATATTTTTATGTAGGAAGTTGGTCTATTTACTATCAGTAGACCACACTTCAAGTAACTGCTGAAGGATCCCTTCTAGGTCTGTGTGCCACAAAAGGAATCTTATACAGGTTAACAGCTTCAATAGACCTTGCCGCCTACTTTCCTGTGCAAGTACAGCTTGAGAACTGATTTGCTCAACTATGGATAGTTGATTAAGAGTTATATACTTTAATCTAGCTTCATTGTGGGCATGTGAATTCTCATGAGTGGAAAAACTTCTCATGAGCTCTCTTCCAGTTTGAGAACCCACTGGAAGAAAATGGTGATGCACACTGGCTACACATTACAAGGCAATTCTTCTTGGCAGATAAGCAGAACATACAATAAACTTCGTTTACTTTCCCACATACCGTCAACCAAGGATACTTATTATACAAACTTTGCTGACATTTTCGATCACCATTAGCTAACCTTTTTAATAAGCTGAGGGGAGTTCTTGGCTGCCATGATTCATTCAATTTACCCTGGCAGCAAAATCCATCACAAGTTACTCCTGAACTTCTTTCAGCTGCTTCATCATCTGACATTGTGATCTCATCATCTCCATCCATTAATATAGATGTTAAATGATCGGCCGCTTCATGATCAGAGTCAATGTCACTGCCTGCTTGGCATGTCTTCACTGATAGATGTACAACCACTAGGGGAGACATGCCCTGGGTGTGTCTGATCATCAAAAAAAATTGGTACACTTAGACTTGGATAGAAAGTGAGTAAGACTAGTTTGTTTTCGCTTGAATTTTTTTTGTTGCGGTAACAGACAGAGCAAAACA
This sequence comes from Cladorhizidae sp. MBARI D1340-BT2, assembly GCA_028752905.1. Lineage (NCBI taxonomy): Eukaryota > Metazoa > Porifera > Demospongiae > Poecilosclerida > Cladorhizidae > Cladorhizidae sp. MBARI D1340-BT2. Next base: position 23,522,065 of record JAQNBH010000014.1, on the reverse strand, counting down.
AGACTTATAGCCTACCCTTTACCTATTGCTATGCTGGGAAACCCTATTCCCAGTGTAGCTATAGGTAAAGTGTCTGCTACATGAGACAAGGCACACAAGGAAGAGATAGTGAGTGACTAGCCTAGGAGCTTGTTTTTTTTTGCAATCTGGCGCAGCCTCATGGGGGAAGGGGGGCTGAGCCACTTTGATTTTTTGACAGGGGGGCCAAAGCCCCCACTGCCCCCCAGTATATACCTACACCTATGTAGAGGATTTGGTAAGAGCATAGGCAATGGACGTGAGATATAGAAGTTAATGGATTCAGGACAGGTAAATAGTCACTTGATAATGAGATTAATTTTAGCTTCTCCTTCACACTCCAAATGGATTTCTTAATCTAATCGCAAGCAAACCAATAACCCTGTAAGTCATCCTGTGAAATACCTCCCCTCCCATCCTTTTGAGATCATATTCTGTATAAACTCTCAATGAACTCTCAGTTGACATAATATTAAAATCACGTTCTCAATAATCAACTTCAAATTTTATTCACTCGATGTTTCGACAGATGTCTTCATCAATAATAATGAGACACTATTAAGGCTCATGTGAGCCTGTTATATACCATAGCTGGCTATCCATCATATGCCAGTACACACGCTTATGACGTGTACTGGATGTAATAAATAAATAAATAAATAAATAAAATTATTATAATAATAAATTAAATGAATAACAAAAATAAAAATGTACATAAATAATATATAAATAAAATAAAAACACAATTACATATATAATAATAATAATAATAATAGTAATAATAATAATAATAATAATAATAATAATAATAATAATAATAATAATAATAATAATAATAATAATAATAATAATAATAATAATAATAATAATACTACTACTAATAATAATAATAATTATAATAATAATAATAATAATAATAATAATAATAATAATAATAATAATAGTAATAATAATAGTAATAATAATAGTAATAATAATAATAATAATAATAATAATAATAATAATAATAATAATAATAATAATAATAATAATAATAATAGTAATAATAATAGTAATAATAATAGTAGTAGTAATAATAATAATAATAATAATAATAATAATAATAATAATAATAATAATAATAATAATAATAATATAATAATAATAATAGTAGTAGTAGTAATAATAATAATAATAATAATAATAATAATAATAATAATAATAATAATAATAATAATAATAATAATAATAATAATAGTAATAATAGTAGTAATAATAGTAGTAGTAATAATAATAATAATAATAATAATAATAATAATAATAATAATAATAATAATAATAATAATAATAATAATAATAATAATAATAATAATAATAATTAATAATAATAAATAAATAAAAAACAATAGAACAACAAAAAAAGGAAAAAATAAATTTTAAATAACAAACATAACATTTTAAATAACAAACATAACAATAACAATAAAAAGAAGTAATTATGGTGGTTGTGGCATCAGGCTCTTTAGAGTAGCTACAGCAGCCAGGCAAGTCCATTCCACAGTCTCGATTGAACCCTCACACTTTGGTGCTAGGCCGATGTGCAATGCCTCCTTTTCCTTCTGTCTTCTGGCCTGGTCCAAGATGGTGGCTTTCTCCCACAAAATAGGATGTCCATTATCCCATGCATACTCAACAATTGCAAACTTCTCTTTGTTACACTTTCTACAGGCATCTTGATGATCTTTCACTCTGGTCTTCAGTTTTCTGATCGTCTCCCCTATTTCCCACAGCTACAAGGGATGCAGTACACAACACATGAGTGCATTTTAGCTGGTAAAACATCCTTCACTCTGCTCAGTTGTGTCATCAGAGTTCTTCCTGATCTGAAGACAACCTTGAAGGACAACCTGACGAAGGAACAGAGGAAGGCCCTTGAAGAATTTAGGAAGATGGAAGAGCTTGTAATCTTACCAGCAGACAAAGGGAAAACAACAGTTCTGATGACGAAGGAAAGGTACATTTCAAAACTGACGGGAATGCCGGAAACCAAAACATATGGAATACTGAAGAAGGATCCTACCAAGGCACAGGAAAGCTGTGTTAAAGAATATGGAGATGGGAGAAATAACAAATGCATTATACAATAGAATTAGGGCCACTGGAAGTAGACCACCACTGATTTATGGGCTCCCTAAGATACATAAACCTGAGTTTTCCCTTAGGCCTATTGTGTCTTATATATGTGCACCATCGTATAATCTTTCCAAGTTCATAGCATATTTGATATCACCTCTAGCTGGAAATACAAGTATATGTTATGGATTCTGGGCAATTTATCAAGTGTATTCAAGATGAATGTTTGGCACAGGATGAGTGTCTTGTCAGTTTTGATGTTACCAATGTTCCCATAGATGAGGCTGTGGAAGTAATTTTTGAAATATTGACAAAAGATGAGAGCTTGAGTGAGAGGACTACACTAGGTGCTGACAAGATTTCTGAACTGTTGGAGTTGTGCCTCAAATCCACCTATATCAGGTATCAAGAAAAATACTATGAGCAGAAAGAGGGTGCAGCAATGGGCTCTCCAGTATCTGCAGTGGTAGCCAACCTTTATATGGAATTCTTTGAGGAATTGGCACTCACAACTGCCCCACTGAAGCCAAAGGTTTGGAAGTGATACATGGATGATACCCTCTGCATTGTGAAGAAGGGAAGTGAGCAGGAGTTGTTGGACCATCTGAACAACCATCCATAAAGTTTACCATGGAGCTTGAAGTGGCTGGATCATTGCCCTTTCTGGACTGCCACATACACAGGAAGGAAGATGGAGGTTTAACTGCACTCATCTACAGAAAACCCACGCATACCAACCGGTACCTTGACATCATCCTACCCACGTCAAAAGAGGAGTGGTGAAGAGCTTGTATGATAGAGCCAGAAGAGTAGTGACTGAGAAGGAGGACTTTTGGAAGGAAGAACAAAGGTCTTCATCGAGAATGGTTATCCACAAGTCTTCATCAACCTTTCGTCACAGAAACATCTAAATGCAGAAAGGAAGATGAATACACCAGTACAGGCAATGAGGGGTCTAAAAAGAAGGATATGATAGTGATTCCTTATGCAGCAGGGATGAGTGAAGACATCAGGAGGGTCTGCAGGAAGCTCAACACCAAAGTCGTCTTCAGATCAGGAAGAACTCTGACGACATAACTGAGCAGAAATGTTTTACCAGCTAAAATGCACTCATGTGTTGTGTACCACATCCCTTGTAGCTGTGGTAAATACTACATAGGGGAGACGATCAGAAGACTGGAGACCAGAGTGAAAGAACATCGGGATGCCTGTAGAAAGTCGATGCCTGTAGAAAGTCTAATAAAGAGAAGTCTGCAATTGCTGAACATGCATGGGATAATGGACATCGTATTTTCTGGGAGGAAGCCACCATCTTGGACCAGGCCAGAAGACAAAAGGAACTGCTTGAAGGAGGCATTGTACATCGGCCTAGCACCAAAGTGTGAGCGGTTCATGGAATGGACTTGCCTGGCTGCTGGGGAGCTACTCTGAAGAGCCTGAACTTGAAGCCACGACCACCACAATTACATTTTTAATTTTTAATTGTTTATTTAATATTTATTGTCATTATTTCATTGATTAGTTATCTGTTTGATATTTAAATCTGTTTGTTATTTATTATTGTTGTTATTTAATTTTTTTAATTTATTATTTTTTTTTTATTATATGTTTTATTTTAGTTGTTTTTGTTTATGTTTTTGTTTATGTTGTTCATTTAATTTTATTTATTTATTATTATTTTAATTAATTTATTTATTTAATACATCCGGTGCACGTGCTAGGCGCGTACAGTAAGAATTCTTAGGATTTTTTAATAATCTCTCAATGAACTCTCAGTCGACATCATAATATTTAAATAAGCTTTTCAATAAATCATTGGGAAGAAGTAGTAGAGGTAATGAAGTGTTTGGAGAGGAAAGGCGCCAGGTAGAAGGTTGGTGTGAGGTGATGGTGCAGGTGATGAATGTGGTGATGAGGATTGAGTGCTGCCCAGTGGACTGGAAGAGGAGTTTCCTAGTACCTCTCCTCAAGGATGGTGACGAGGACGAAGAAGGGAATTATAGGGGAATTTCATTGTGTTGTAGTGTGGTGAAGGTGTTTGCGAGAGTGTTGGCAAGGAGGTTGGGAGTGTTCGCTGAGGATAGGATTTTGACGGAAGCACAAGGAAGATTTAGTAGACAGAGGAGATGTTCAGACCAGTGGTTGGTGTTAAGAGGAGTTTGTGAAGTGAGGAAGAGCGAGAAAAAAGCTTCATATCTGGCATTCCTGGAAATAAGTAAGGCATATGACAGCGTGTGGAGGGAGGGACTGTGGCAGAAGTTGTGGCAGTATGGAGTAGAGGAGAAACTTATGAGGACATGTGTAGGATTGTATAGTGGGGTGGAGATGATGGTGATATTGAACTGAAGGAGGTCAAGGTGGTTCGCTGTGGAGAATGGACTTAGGCAGGATGTCCTTTGTCTCCACTTCTTTTCAATATTTATTTGATGGGAATGGCAGAGGAATTGGAGAGAGCTGAGCTAGGAGTCAAAGTGGAATGCTGCTGGTGTGGGGCTGTATGCAGATGGATGTTGTTCTTCTGGCTGACTCAGGGGTGGAACTTCAAGCTATGTTGGATGTGGTACAGGCGTATGTGTTAAGGTGGAAGATGAAATTTAATAGCAAGAAGAGCAAGGTCATGGTAGTAGGGAAGAAGGAAGCAGAAGTGCATTGGAGGATTGGTGACGAGATATTGGAAGAGGTCAAAGAATTCAAGTACTTAGGAATATGGTTTGATAGGAAGCTAAGGGGTAATGTTAAGTTAGAGAAGATGGCAAAGAAGGCAGAAGAGTGGGTTGGAAAGGTAATATGGATGAGTAGAGTGAATGGGCAGAAGAAGAATGGTGTGAGAGCTTCTAGAGAGACCCAGTATGGAGCACGCAGCCGAAGTGTGGTGGACAGGAGGACAGAATACTTGCAAGAAGTTGGAGTCAGCACAGATGAGAGTGGGTAGGAGACTGTTGGGGGCAAGTAACACAGTAGCAGGAGTGGCAATACATGGAGACATGGGGTGGAGGAAGCTAGAGGAGAGGAGGGAAGAGATGAAGGTTTTGTTTGGCAAGAGATTAGTGGTGTTGGAACAGAGCAGATTGGTAAAAGTTGTTGTATAGATTGTTACTGTGCTGTAATATATATGTGAAGGCCTTAACAGGCTCAGCAGTATAAAGATCAACTTGAAATTGTATTCTCTCAAGGTTTCGACTGGATGCTCTAGCCTTCATCCAGAATAATGGACGCTACAACTCGCGCGAGCCTATACCAGTGTTGCAGTATCTGGTGAACCCACTTTAAAATGACCCCGGTCACTGTATCCTATGTTCTATATAGTGACCCCCAGTCCAAGTAATAGGATATAGTGACCCAGGGAGTCATTTTATCTTAGTATAGAGTGACCTACCACGGGATGGAGTGACCTCCCTTCTTTTCGAATCGGCTGAGGAGTAGTTTATTTAAGTATATACTACATTCAGTGAGGGGAATAAAGCATCTGTTATTGGCCAAGATATTAGTTCTTATCTGAGGATGGAGTGCAGTTGTGAAGGAAACAGTGACCACTATACTTGACTGTAACAGCCTCGCTAACCATGATCTTCCAAGGATGCAGTTCATTTCAGATACTATGATTTCAGTGAGGCAGACAGCTGAGGATGAGGTAAATTTCATATTGACTACCCTATTTAGTAAACATCTTATCTCTTCTGGCAGTTGGAAGTCTAGGGACATTTAAAATGAAACGGATTGGGAATACGATCCAGTATCTTGAAAGCATGCTCCTCCACAAGCAACTCAAGTGTTCATCTTGCATCAGGAACTAGAACAATAATATTTTGAATGATATATATATCATATTCCATGCACTGTGGGAACGTCTATACATTTGGAGAACAGAGGAGGTTGGAGACCAGAGTAAAAGTAACATGTTGATGCATGCAGAAAAACTAAAGAGGTCTGCCATCACTAAATATTCGTGGAACTATTGCCATCCAATCTTGTTGTGAGAAGACTTCAAATGAAGGGGTTTTATTGTGAAGGAAGCTCTGCTCCACCTCAAGCCCAAGGATCAGAGCTTCAGTAGGGCTTGACTACCTGTAGTTGCTGGATCGCAACTATCAAGACTATGCACACCCACACCCACTATTCATCATTTCCATGGAAGAAGTAAATAATTTATCATGCAACCCTGATGAAGGTCAAACCATATTTATTGATCGACATTGGACAAATAATACTTTGGTTAGAAAGAGCAAGCAAAATATCTGACATTTATGCTTTTGTTGTTTTAATGAATATTATTATCCACAATCCTCCACACTGCATCATATCGAATGCCAGAAAGGGGTTGATTTCTGCTTAAAATAGTCAACTATTGTTATCACAGTCATTCTGGTGATACCAACCATCTTTAGGGGGAAATCCACAGTTACTTAGTTTGTTTGAGCTTGTGAACATTTCCAAAACAAGCGATAAACAATACTCTTCTCAATGAATTTTCTCACTCCGACGTTTCGGCTGGATGGTCTAGCTTTCATCTAGCCGAAACGTCAAGTGAAGTTGATTATTGATAAAGTCATTGTTTCTACATTATATCAACTGAGAGTTTGCTGAAGAATACTCTTATTTTCAAACTCAGTCTATAGTCCAATAAGATTAAAACCAACCTAGCTAGCAACACTATAGTAGAATGGGAAATCCTAGCTACTTGTAAATTTCCAGAAATTGGATGGAACTTGCTATTTTCTCTTTCACAATATTTTATTATTATTATAAATTTATGACAACCTGGAATAGTGATGGGTTGATATAGAACATTATGTAAGTTGAAGGACAGACACTAAGAGCTGGTGAACCAGAGGCTAGCTATCACAAGTCTTTAGAGAGATTTGTTACCAGTTCCCAGAGGGTCTAATTACAATCTAGTTTGTCCCCTGTATAAAGTCAGCTATAGCCAAGCGGTATCGCTGCTGAGCTCGCTACTCCATCAAGATGAGGATAAGATGTTCACCCAGGAAGGTGGGTGGAGGGCGGATGGGTGTTAAGGAATCCTAAAGGAGTCACTGAATCCTAGTATTCTGTGACCAGTGGGACACTGAGTACTAGGATTAGGTGGCCGGGGGTCACCAAATACTGGGATTCACCAGATTCTCCGACAGTAGTAACCAATGTGCTACAAAATCATTGCATGCATCCAACACTTGAACTGGCACACGTGCCCAGCACGTGAACCAGATCTGGAAGAAAAAAATGAGAAAAAAAAGAATAACTAAGATAATAATTAAATAGACAAAGTGCCCCCAAGGTGTGGTCGGTATTGGTCCTTCATCCGGGGGTAATAAGGAGTGAGAAAGGAAAGGAGGAAGATTCCCCTGCTCCAAGAAACCCTATTAGGAAGAGTAAAGTGCTACCATTGGAGTCATTGGGTCGCCGAGTGTCTGATAAGCTGGAGGACGGAGATTTTAAAGCTGTTCGGTTGGCTTCCTCAGAGGTTTCTATGGCTGAGTGGTATAATGCCACCTTTTCTGCCCTCAGATAGAAGCAACCCTATCTTTTTTCTGATGTGTCCATCCCACCTACCACTGACGTGTTTCTGGTGTCATTGACTCTTTCAGAAGAGGATGTGCTCAAGCAATCACAGATCCTTACCCTGTGGGTCGACTGTCTTGATGGTTCTGAAGGACATGCTGAAGCATCCCAATGAAGTCTTTTCCTTCTCTCAATCTTAGCTTTTTTCTCTACCATGGTTTAGAGGGAAGAATTCTCTCGTATCTGTCCTTTCTTTTTTAGGGTCTACCCTATTGGCTCTAGAGAAGAAGGGAAGTGGGGTCAGATCAATAGCAATAGGATGCACCCTTCATTGGCTAGTGGCCAAGGTAGCTGGGAACGTAGTCAGCGAGGAGATGGTATCCCTCACCCAGGTAGCCGGGTTTATGGATTGGGGGTGGGGAGGTTAAGCAGCTGTCCATGCCAGCACCGGTCAGTTTCTTAACGATCTGCAACCTAACCATGCAGTGGTAAAGCTTGACATAAAAAACTCTTTCAATTCCTTGTGCAGAGGCAAGATGTTGGAAGCTGTCTATACTTAGCACCTGTAATCTAACCTTTTCTTCATTCCATGCATTCTTCACCATCCTTTTGTTCTGGGGTGGCAAATCATTGCGATCAACCGAAGGTGTGCTATGCAGGGAGATCCCCTTGGCCCTCTCCTTTTCTGCATCTCCCTCCATCATAACTGCGCTCAGTTGTCATCAGATGTGTGTAATATTTCTAGATGACATCACTCTGGGGGGCTAACTGGAAGCTATAATTCATAATCTTTAGGTCATCAAACAAACTGGGTTAATTTTGAACAATGACCAGTTTCGAGAGAAACCATCTTATGCTCTCTCCAAGGCAGGAGCTCATGTGGTTGATCCCTCAGATGCCCATCTCCTGGGTTCTCCTCTGGGTAGCATGGATTCTGTCTCAATGGTTCTCAAGGACAAAATCAATGGACTTTTGGTCATGGGGGACAGACTCATATTCATTTCTGCTCAGCAAGCCTTAATCCTGCATAATTCATTTTCTATCCCAAGTTTCTATACACCATCAGGACTTCTCCATGTTTATGAGAGTCTCAAGTCAAGGTATTACTAATATTAATTTCTTTGGGGATGTTTTTAGGCCACTCTCTTGTTCTGGTAGGTTTTTTTGGAATCAGGAGTGCAGTGCAACTTGCTCCCTCTGCCTTCTTGGCCTCAGCTGCTGCCACTCATGACCTTATCCAAGCCATCTCCCACCTCACTTGCTTTTATTCACTGTCCATTTTGCCTTTCAGCATGGTCGATGGATCATGGCAATCTCCCACCATCTGGACATGCTGCATGCTTACAGAAATCCTAGAATATGTGCATGGCATCAAAGTCCGTGGAGTCTTTGTCGCAGAATAATTTGGTTTGAGCCCGGCCTTTGGCTGTTTTGACCAAAAAATCCGGTGCATGGCTAAATGCCCTTCTCATCTCATCCTTGGGTTTGAGGATGGATGATGATACCATCATGGTTGCCGTGGGTCTTCACTTGGGCTCCACTTTGTGTCACCCTCGTAACTGCCAGCACTGTGGAACTGAAGTGGATCATCTCACCACGCATGGTCTTAGCTGCAAGAGGAGTGAAGAATGTTTCTACTATCATACCGCCATGGAAGACATCTTCTTACGGGCATTGTCATCTGCAAGTGCCCCTTCTTGGCTGAAGCCATCTGGTATCTTTCGTTCTAACGTGAAAAAGCCTGGTGGGTGATGCCATGGAAGAATGGAAAGCAACCGATATGGGATGCGACCTGTCCAGAAATATTTTCCCAATCATATCGGTGTGTAGCAGTGATTAATGTTGGAGCTGTGGCTGCTATGGCTGAGGAGACAAAGTGGCCAAGTATGCCAGTCTAGAACCTTGTTGCCCATGGCAATAGAATGATTGGGGGTCATCGGGAACAGATTGATGGCTTTCCTGAAGAAGCTTAGCCACAGGATAAGGCAAACTGGGGAGGTGAATGCCCATGCTCACCTCCTTCAGTGTCTCTCAGTGGCAGTCTAGCAGGAGAATGCCTTGTCGTTGGTCGGGAGTTGAACTTGTCGTTAACTTTTTAGTTATTATTTTGGTATTTTTGTACTAATAACTTCTTGTTATTTTTATTGTTATTGTCACAAAACTATTGTAATAAAAAATAAAATAAAATATTATATAAAGAAATATAAATAATAATAAATATATAAAAACAGATAAAATATAAATTAAATATATGTATATATAATAATAATAACATAACTACCTCAATAATCAACTTCAAATTGTATTCATTCCAATGTTTCGACTAGATGCTCTAGTCTTCATCAGGAATAATGAGATGCTAAGGCTCACATGAACCTGCTATATATATACTGATGGCTAGCTATCATGTGCTAGTAAACATGCCTAGCACATGAACTGAATGTAATAATATATATATATATATAATAATAATAATAATAATGATAATAACAACAACAAAAACAACAACAACACTACCACTACTCCTACTCATACAACTACTAATACTACTATTACTACTACTACTACTACTACTAATAATAATAATAATAATGATAATGGTAGTAATAATAATAATAATAGTAATAATAATAATAATAACAACAAAAACAACAACAGTAATATTAACAAGAATAAATTATATATAGGTAATATATAATTATATGTATATGTAAATAATAATAAAATAATTATTCAGACCCTTTATAGTGGAGCAGCAGAGAGGACCCACAGCAAATCCAAGAAAAACCATCAGAAGAAGCTGGGGACAATTTTGGAGAGTTCTCTTGTGGAGCAGCCAATATATCTGGTGGTGGGGAATATGGAGAATATAGAACCACACCCTATTCCTGATGAAGGCTAGAGTATCTAGTCGAAACGTTGGGAGAATATAATTTCAAGTTGATAATTGAGAAGGTTATTGTAATACACCAGAGGGGTTAAATGTTGTCTAGGAAACTCTCTGCCTTTCACAGAGAGTAGCCCATGAATGTGGGGAGTATTATATAATCATCCGCTATGACTTAGCCATTGCCAAACCAGCCCTAAAGTTTCAGGACCAGGAAACACCAAAATTTGACAACATATTCATTTGTTTTGGCACCTTCCATATTATATTTTGGTTCCCTGAGATATATTCACTCCTGAGGTGTTGTGTGATTCTAAAGTGTTAGCTAGTGGTTCATTGCTTGGGAGAAAAACATTAAAAAAAAATGCGAGTGACTGCATTCCATTCTGACTTAAAAGTAGTTTTGCATTTTTGGAAATTCACTAAACAGCTTGAGGTGTAGCTATTGGATGAATTTGTAAAACAGCTGCAGGAATTCCTGCAGCTGTTTTACTAATTCATCCAATAGCTACACCTCAGCTATCCTACATGGAAAAAGATTATTTTAGCAATGGATGAGAACAATTCATGTGACAGGCTCGCTATTAGATTCCTTCACAAGCAATAGCTGGGTATGTCAGAAAGTGTTTTGGAACTTCATAGGTCATAGAAGAGTTACCTGCATGGTTAGAACACTGAAAAAATTGCTAGAATCCCCTGCAAATAAGCAGCCAGAAGCTCGTCGGGATATTACAAACAACTATAGACAATTGAATAATTGAAGTGCTCCAACTAGTAAAATTCTTGCATCGATTTTTTGTTGAAATATGTTGCCAAGGCAGTGGAGCTAATACACATACGCATAATTGTTACACTTTTCAATGCCATCGGTATCAGTGCTTTACAGCGAGATATCATAAAGATATCGAACAAATGCTGTTTATAATGACAATTAAATGGGTGCCTAACAACTTATGTGCGCTAAACATTGAGTTGCTTAACAACCAAAGTTTACGATTATTTTTACACAACATTGCTGAATGTAACTCACCCAAAAATGATGCATTCGGAATATTCTGATAGACCTGAGGTGCTGTCTGTGAAGTTTAAGTCAATGTGTGACTTCTTTGGAGGAAAACATTCAACAGATAAAGCAACTGCATCCTCTACTGCTGAGCCAGATTCTGCATTTCCCAAAAATTCACTGAACATCTTGGAGGTGTATTTGATGAATTTGTAGAAAAGTTGACGAAATTTTCAGATATCCAGAGTTATACTGTTTGAGTTTACATTCCGAGGTCTTCATAGACTTAATAGACAGGTACAAGCAGTTCTGTGATGCCACCAGGAGAGGACGAAGGTGCCAGAGCCAAGTTTAAGCTTGCTAAAGGTGCACCATTACATGTTCTATGTGAGGAGCTATTGTGGGGTGTGTACTGGAGATGGCTTGCCTGGCAGTTGGAAAAGAGATTTCATAAGAGTTAAATGCCTATGGATTGAGAGGAACCACATCGATCTCCAGTGGATGTTAAGAATAGGTCAATTTCTTCACAATGGCTGATGATGAACTTTACAGTCCAACAACTGGATGTAGCATCTAAAGCTGTGACAAAAGACCTCCTCACATGTTTCAACAAGGGCAACATAGGGGATGATGGGTTCCTGACAGGATGCATGGAAGTCCATGACTCAATTGAGCTAGACAAACAAAGTCAAAATCTTGCATATGGTGCTTGTTTGGATGACTATTCTATGTTCTGCTTCACATAATGTTGTTTGGGAACTGCCTTGTCATACTCTGACTCTACACTGTCACTCTGTCACATTATACTGGGGCAATGAAGACTTTAAATGCTCCAATTATGAGTCGTTCTAATCATATGTCAAACTTCATTCCATTTGGAGCATTTCTAATGATGCATATCGGATAACATCATTGCATTTCCTTTGTCTATTGACCCCTTCCATTCTAACCTCGCAATCATATACATGCTATTTGCTGCAGAAGCTTTGTGTATGAACTTTTTCGAATTGGTGAAATAGCTCATCCTCAGAATGTAACAATCTTCATCATGACAGGTATTTACTCTATGCTAGCTACTGCAAGATTTTATGCCACTCCTGCTTGCTTCGTCATTAGAAAAGCTTGAATATTCGCATTGGTGTCAAAGCTCAAGTTTACTGCTGTAGTCGTTGCTGCTAGGGAAGGAATCACAACATTTTTCTGTGACCTTCCAAGAGCTATTTTGACTGTTTCCTAGTCAAAACCAGAAGACTCTCTTTGGGCAACACTGTCAGTAGTTCATCTCAATTTACCTAACCACATGTAGTGATAAAACATAAATAATGCGTCATCTTCTATTGTTGCATTACATTCATGGTGGCAGAATTTTCCATTAGTCGGTCAGAGCATGATGCATAACTAGAGCTTTTATGGTGAGTCTGCCTTATAACTGGAAGCAAAGGGAACAGCCAGTGGAGAAGCAGCTGATATAGATATCTATATAACTGATGCCATGTTTTTCTTGTTCACCCTTGCAATACTTCAGCATCCTTAATCTTTTTCCTAAAGTGTTCATATCTGGTGATGGTCATCAACATCTCAGTATGAGCAAAACTTACGAAGAGACCATTCAATTGCCATACAAAATCACAGGACCATTACAACAAGACCAGCAGATTTCCATCACACATTAATATCAGTTACATTCAAATAGTCGTTGTTGAAATACCTCAGAGGGCAATAGTTATCTCAAAGCTATGCACATTTGTTGGAGGAGAAAACTCTTCATTTTGCAATGGCCTTTGCTACAATTACCGTATTCACTCGAGCGACTTGTATTTAGTTCAAGTTGCGATCTTACGCTTGTGCAGTGCCAAGCGCTGACGCAATTTTTGGTGCGTCATTGTGGTTGCGATCATTTCATTTCAAACATTTGAACTAGGTAGTAGTTGGCTGGCAAGAGTTCCTAATCGCTATCGTTATCTACAATGAGTTCGTTATGTTCGATCTGTTCTTCGTCCAAGGAAGCAAATGGATCTTCTCCACCGCTGTCACTTAGTTCAGCTGGCAAGTATATAGCATTACCATACTTAGCAAGAGTTGCAACAGTATTATATAGCAATACCATACGTACCAAGGGTTGCAACAGCAATACTATACCTAGCAAGGGTTGCAACAGTGTTATATAGCAATACTATACCTAGCAAGGGTTGCAACGGTTTTATATAGTAATACCATACCTAGCAAGAGTATTATATAGCAATACTATACTGTACCTCGCAAGGGTTGCAACAGTGTTATATAGCAATACTATACCTAGCAAGGGTTGCAACAGTGTTATATAGCAATACCATACCTAGCAAGGGTTGCAACAGTGTTATATAGCAATACCATACCTAGCAATGGTTGCAACATACCTAGCAAGGGTTGCAACAGTGTTATAATTATAGCAATACCATACCTAGCAATGGTTGCAACAGCAATACCATACCTAGCAAGTGTTGCAACAGTGTTATATAGCAATACCATACCTAACCATTGCTAGGTACGGTATTGCTATATAACACTGTTGCATTGTTAGGTATTGGTATTGCTCCCATATTCATCTCCACCTCCCATTTTGTTTACAGAATCTATTGTTTGCTTGGGGGCTTCTTCATCCTCACTGTACTCCTGGCTGTCTAGCATTTCTTCATTACTATCCAGAGTCAGATATTTTTCATTGTTTAGCCAATAAAAAAACTGCATTTTTTAATTTTTTTAATAAACTACCAAGTTAGTGTAAGTTGTTTACGTAGAATAAATGTGGTCAGGTGAATCTTAAAAAATATGAAGCATTTTCTGAAATTTTTTCTTTGTTGTTTGTTGTTGTTGGCGTGGGTGGGATTGAAAATCATGATGTACTTTGTGCTCTTCCGGCATTAATGTGAAGCTCTTTCTCAAGAATCCCAATGTGAAGGTTGGCTACTCAAAAACGAAGCGAGGATTTATGGAATCAGACTTGATTAAGAGCATTGGTAGTTCACGAGATACGATCGAGTGTCGAGGTGTAGCAAATGAGGTACATATTTAATAACCTCATCTTGAACTATGGAGTGGTTGTTAAACTGAGTATACCCTGAATCCTTGATTACACCACTCTTGCATTAATTTCATGAGCTGCATTTCTGCGTGTACAGTTTGAAGAACACACTCATTGCTACACTTTTTTAAATTTTTTAAATTTTTATTATTTTTTATTATTTTTTTATTTATTAATTATTTATTAAAATTACATATGACAGAGACATACCTCAAGTTAAAAAGTTCATGCGATGACTAGGGAAATGGCTCGTTCCCAACCCTGATGGCAAAGATCCCATTTCTGAGGCTGCATTCCCACGCTGCACAGCCACAGAAATCCGTTGAAGAAGATGTTGATGGGAGTCCTCTTCATAAGTCACTGACCTCAGGCGGCGTCCCAACTCCCTGAAGAATGCCTTTGCTTGAGGCCCAAAGGATCCACACGTCTCTACCGCCACAGGTACAAACTTGTATGCCGAGTCCAGGTGGGCGTACTTTTCACCCTTCAAAATCTCCGCCTGGGCTGCCACTGCACCAGCCTCAGTGACTGCAGCCAAAAGGTTGGATGAGGCAAAGGTGTCACTGCAAGTTGCATCCCATACCAAGAGTCTACCACTTGACCATGGAATGATGGACATGCCATCAGGTCTCTTTCCATCGGACCGAAGCAGACCTGAGGGCTCCAGCCGGGAAGGGACATTTGCAGCAGTTAATGACCGGTGGATGATGTCATTTAAAGCACCATGGCGAGAAAGCCTTCCCTGACTGTGCCTACAGCTCAACCCATGTGTACCAAACTGGTTGACATCCGATCCACAGTAACTACAAGAGTGTGGCTGGCACAGGGGTGCTCCAAGACGTAGCCCAACTGCTATTCGAACTACATCATCGCTCATTCGGAGACCCAGTGAGGAGATTGGCAGGGCATTAAGCCAGGCACCTGACTCACATGCAGACACGGCGAGGAGACGAGCTCTGGTTTTGGGGTCACTAGCATTCCGCAAAAGTGACTCTGCCCTTTCCAAAATACGAGGGATGTCCCACGATTTCTGCTGATGGGAAGCAGGCGGGGCTGGAGGAGTCAAGACAAGGTCATCACCCCAGAGTGAAAGGGCAACCTCAATCTCAGGGTACTGGACAGCACTAAACCGAGGGGGACGGATATGGTGAATAAGATTGGATGATCCATCAGCAGAAGCCAAAAAGGCAGAGGGAGCAAGATGAACCGCACTCCTAATTCCAATTCCCCCATGGTTCACTGGAAGGGTGGCCTGTAGCCAAGAAGAGTCATTGTTCTGAAAATCTATATTAGTGATATTGCTGAGGATTGACTTGAGAAGGTGGTCATAGGCTGTGAGATGACTGGAAGAGAAACAGGGAGCAGAGCGGAGAATGTGCATCATCTTAGGGATCGCAAATGAGTGACGCAACAATTATGTGATAGCATCATGTGATTGCAAATGACAAAGTCTATCACCCATCAACTGCAGCAGCTCTGTCTTCTCCCTTACACATGCATCCACTGATTGTAACCCTCCAATAGGAGAGCCCAAGAGATTGGCATTCTCTGGGTTAATGATGCTAACTCCTGGAAGAGCAATGAGGACGATCCCACGAGAGGTAGGATCCTTACAGATCAATTCTGTCTTTCCTCTGTTTAGCTCAAGGCCCAGAGCACCTGCTTCAACTTCAATGGTCTTGAGATCACAAATTACATCTTCCCGGTTGCCTCCCAGAGTTCCATCATCCAGATAAAAAACACAGAACTCTGACCTCAGCTTTGCACACAGTTTCTGAATAGTCAGGCAAAAGAGGAGGGGTCCCAGCGGGTCGCCTTGCTGAACCCCTTCTGAAGACAGCACCACTTCATCACCCCATGAGAGTAAAGATGGCGAGCAGTACACTGAGTGGACAAAAGGGAGAAGCTCGGGAATGTACTCCTCAACAGCACCCAACATCTTGTCCCGGCGAATACTGTTGAAGGCATTTCTGAAGTCCACTTTCATGATCACTTGGTCTTCCTTGAGGTTCTGGAGGTAGATGCGAGCAGCATGCACTGCCGCTTCAACCCCCCGCGTCACTCCAAAACCTAACTGCCGAGGGGCCAGGATATCAGGAACTTTTTGCATGGCATGAATGCAAGCACACTTAGCAGCAAGTCTGCGCAGGTTACAGCCCACAGCGATAGGGCGAACCCCACCATCCTTCTTACGCAGAGCTACCAGTGAGGCACCAAAGAAATGAGGACGGATGGATACAGGTGTGTCACCTCTTAGAATTAGAGATATCAAAGAAGTGAGCGCCCTCAGTAGTGAATGGCCACCTTCACCAGCGGACGGACCCGTGAGGTCTTTGAGATGTTGTGGTCTGAGGCTATCCTGGCCCCCTGCAGATCCATTTGGGAAGGAACGTATGGCTTGAGTTATGATGGCCTCGGTGACTGAGAAAGAGAATGAGGATGGGTCCGGGGATATCATTATTGAAGAATCTGGGTGAGCCGCAGGGTGCTTCTGCTTCAAGGCTTCCAGAGTGTCAGGTGAGTGATCAGCTAAAACATCCTCAGCACATGCAAGCCTGACAGCGCCCTTGACATCGCCCTCTTCCAGCTTGGATGTCACCTTTGAAGACAAGAGCTGTAGGGGATCACGAGACTTCTGTCTTTTGGAGCAACGGCTAGGCTTCCCTGATGTAGCATCAGCATCAGCTTCCTCCCTTACAAGGTTATTTACGGCTGACGCTAAATTCTACCTCTTCCCTCCTCTCGGCGGCAGCCTAAAACAGCGAGACGCAAAATGCAGGAGGCGACACCACGTGGAATGGTCATTCCTCGCCACCACACTTAACACGATGGATGCTAGCTTCCTGGCTGCCAGCTCCCTCGAGGCTCTAGGGACTCTCTTCAGTACATTAGAGCGCAGCTTTGAGAAAGGAGTAGCAACAACAGCATCTTCAACCGACTCATTCCCACGTGGTGTTGGACTGGAACTAGACACGGGGGTATCTCCCAGAGCTCTTGGCAGTTGACTGGAGCCAGGACAGCGGCAACTTAAAGGCCCATGTGTTCGAACTAGGCCCGCAGATGTCACCGAAAAGCTCCTCAAGCAGATAGAGCAGACTACCATTCGCACGCACATTTATAAATTATTATAAGTTTATGGTACCTGTATTATCGTAATGATCACAGATCTCGATTGGCTGACAATAATTCATCAACTGATATTGCTAGGCCAGATTCATACATCACCATGTGCAATTTGGTTGTCTTGTCAGTGATAGCTGCTGCTGCATGGGCTGCTATCTGTCCAGATTTGCAGTGGATGAGGTCATCTTCTGACCCATCACGATGCAGAAACTTTTAAAAGTAATCGATGTAGTATGAATATCATGTTGCCGCATTTTGTGCACACCTTGGACTATTGCTTAGTAGAAAAGTAGAAATATATTTGAGTAATGTTTAATGTTTCCATCTGTTCATAACCAAAAATGTTGCTCTTACCTCTTCAGTTCCACCATCACTGACCTGCTTTTATCTTCCTCTTTCTCACCTCCTTTCCTCTGTTTCCCCCTTCCTCCAATTACAGGTTCTTGTCTGGACAAGATCTTTCCTTTGTTATACGAATAAGTATCCATTTGTTGAAGTATGATTTTAAACATTTTCGCCATCACTATCAACATTTTATCTTCTTTTAAGTGTTTTTTTAGTTTTAATTTATATCCAAATAAAATGTTGTGTTATATACCATAGATTGGTGGGTAATTTGTGAATGCTGGAAGAACTGTGTGGTGGCATGGCTGGCAAGTAAACAATTGAAAAGGAGTTGACGGTTTTGAAGATGGTCTAAGGAAGTCTCTCACCAAGGAGGGATCTAAGAGCCTGCTCACTGGAATATATGCTGGGAAAGTCCATTTTGGTGCAAATTTTGGCTAAGACGAAAAATCTATAAACAATTTGATTATGCTTCAGCTTGACCTCCATCAAGAATACTTCTGAGGGAACAATTTACGACCACCGACCATTCTGATACCAGCTTTGAAGTTAACATAATTATACCAATGCTAAAGCTTTCTGTGTACTAAAAGACAAGTAACATGTGAAAACTCTTGAAGGGAAGCTGTTAGCTTACTATTAATCATGTAAAGATCGTTATGAGGTGGCCAAAGAATGAAATTGCAAGGGGCATAGCCAGGATTTTAGAAAAAAGGGGGGGAAAAGTCTTGATCTCAAACACCAGCTTCCCACCCGCCACCCAAATTTTTTTCTTTTCCTTAACAATTCTATATTAAAGCACATTAAGCATAGAAATTAGTGAGAAATTCTACCCCCCCTTCTGCCCCCCTTCACAACCTAAATAAAACTGAGTCTGGCTTTGTAGACTTCGCTTTTAGAACTGACTACTAGTACCCCCAGAATTCCTAAGAATTATTAATCTCAGAGCATCTATTTTTTTATTTTTTGGGGGGGTGAGCATGCCTCCAGCCCTCATCCTGGTTGTTATGTGATTATACACCCCCCCTCCACATCAATACCAAACTTTGGAGTTCCCCCCCCCCCCTTCCCAAAACTCAAAATCCTGTATGAAACCCTGCAGACACACACACACGTTCAAGCATACCCCGATCCCCAGATGGTGTTTGTGAAACTTTGTCACATCTTTAACCATCATGCCCCCCCTTAAAATCCAGATTCCTCCAGTTACCCACCCTTGGCTAATACTCTAAATGAAATGAAACCCTGTCTAGCCACAGTGAAGAAAAAATGAAGCAACACAATGAAGAGATAGCTATTGAGAGGAGTCAGAAAGTTGAATTCTACTGGGATGACGTCTGGAGAACTCATCAATAACTTCTTCAATGTCAATGGTATGTCTTGATGCATGTGAAGTAGAGTCAGGCTTGAGAGACATTCATTACTCATGCTAGACCTAAGGACAGTTTTGGTACATTTAAGCCGATTGAAAGATCTCTCAGCAGAGCATGAAGTTACAGGGAGGGTGCAGAGAATAGTAACAAGGGCTTTGATGTTAGGGTAAAAGCTAGAGATGCGGATTAATGTTGAGGAGACAGTTGAAGGAAGTGAATATGCCGTGATCTTTCTCTTCAGATTTCCACTTGGTGTACCAGTTGTGGATCTCACCACTGAGAGAAGACACATTTGATAGGTTTACAGCATATAGCTCTCCCACTTTCATCACCACACTGGACACAGTTGCAGATCTTCGGCTACCAAAACTCATGGTACCAAGTATAGACCTTGAAAAGCAATTTTTTGATGTGAACTAAACCGCTTGTCAAGCTCAGCAAAAAGATGGTCCAAAATTGGAACTGTGATAGTTCTTCTAAAGTATTCAGAGGGATTACATTGTTGCTGATGACCTGGGTATTGATGGTGTAGTCCCCACCTCATTACACATTTCAGAGATCAGAGTTTCAAACTGTGGTAGGAGTCAACATTCTCTCTGACTTGCTTGAGGGATGATGTCAAAGTCTTGATCTCAGACACTGCCTGAACTATATCCTTAGCCTACTCTTGAAGGCTCATTGTGAGGCCCCTGAGGTACTGTAGACACTCATTGGTAATCACAAGAGCACTGATGAATTCTGTTGTCAGCAAGAGAGTACTGGCATTTGTCACAGAGTCAGGAGACCACATGCAAGAACCTTCAGCTGAAATGCTCTAAAAACAAGCAACAATGGAGGAGTGAAGTTTCTTAATACGATCGAGAGCGTCGATGCGTTCAATCCATCTTGTTCTGCAGATATCTGTGAGCTTCACCACGTTCGATTCTGGCTGAGTGTTCTTTATAGCTTCTTCCAACTTCTTATGATGCTTGGGGTGTGCAAAAAAGAAGATGGACAGTCGCTTCACAATACCAATCATGTTACGGATGCTCACTTCTTTGAATGAAGCCACAACTGCCAAGTTCAAACAATGAGAAGCACAATGGGTGTAAAGGGCAAGGGGGTACTGAGAAGTTATTCTAGCTGCAGCTCCATTTGTCTTTCTGGACATCTTGCTAGCTTCGTTATAGGCCTGACCATGCATATTTAATGTATCTAGGTGATTTCTGACAAAACCAAGCATCTTGTCAGACAATGCTTTGCCAGTAATGCCACTCTCACATTCTAATGAGAGCCTCTCTGATTGAAGCAGTTTCAGGCTCACTGAGTTGTTCCTTGTTGGAGCAATCAATGACCTCATCTGCAATCAAAGTGTAGCAAAGACATACAAACCTTTCTTAAGATTGCATTACGAATATAGTCACTGAGTATGGTGATCAACTGATTCTGAATATAAGGGGATGTGTAAGTGGAATTTCTAGCTGCACTCTGAAGATGATCCCCCAAGATCGTGTCTCCACCTGAGATATGGAAGTTGAGCAAAGCACAAAAGTTGCCATGCTGCTTGTGCACCTTCTATATCAGTGCCACTATCATGATGACCATGGAGAGCATTGTTCTGCCAACCACACAAGACAATTATCGGATCAATTGAAGAATAGTCACCCGGGCCAAGGAAAACCCGATCTTATGAAGAATAGTCACCCGAGCCGGAACCTTCTGAAGTATAGCCACCCGAGCTAGATCTATATTGGGAATTGGAGAGCAATATGATCACATAGGCTCTGGAATGCATTCGGAGAGAAAGCCCTAGCCCTAGCCCCAGCCCTAGCCCTAGCCCCTGCCCTAGCCCGAGCAGTATCTTCTGAAGAATAGTCACCCAGGCCGGGATCTTCTGAAGAATAGTCACCCGGGCCGTGCTCGGGTCTATTCTTCGATTGACCCCAATTATCTCTATGATAGAGCAGTTTTGTTCTGGATAGTTTCTCTTGTTCCTTCTCTCAGTTGAATTAACACACTCTCTCGCTTACCACTCATCCTCTCTATGAAAGCATCACAGACAGCAATGGCATCTTTGTGGTAACCTCTAGCTGCATGGAGATCACACACTTCATACATCTTCTTGAAGTTGGTAAATGATGTCTCAACAAACACCCCTTTACCTTTCCGTACGTCTATGCTCCTAGCAAAGAGCACACAAGGAAGACAGTACCCACCATTTTCTTGCCAACTGTAAGTCAACCAGCTTAAATACCGATGTAGACAGCACATGAGAACTTAGGATATCAGGAGTGAAGTGGTTACAGTAGAAGTTGTACTTTTCATGTTCGGTTAAAGAACTTCTTCTCTTGGCCAAGTAAGCTACATCTATATTAACTACTGATACCTCAGGCTCCTGCTCAATATGAGGATGCTTTGGGAATGGTGGAAGAGAATCAGTGCTCTGATCAGATTCCGAGTCATATTCAAAGAATGGTATAATAGAGGAAGTGGCTGTGATCTCTACTTCAGAAGTTGAGGGACTGGGTGATTCAGGGACCACTATATTACTGTATGTGTACATGCATGTATTTTTTTGGTAATCATCATTTACCTTGAGTTTGCAGGTGGTTTAACTTTCTTGATCTATACAGCATTTGGACATCTTTCATGTTGGCTTCTTAGCAGCTCCACATTGTTGCAATAATAGCATAGCTGTGGTCAAATTGAAACAGCCACACACAACCTTTGCAATTGACCTCTGAACTCAAAAGTAAATGAGCTTGAAGCTTAAGTTAGTGAAGTAAAACTTGTTGAGAAAGAAGCCGCTTATAATCAGCTTCTCTACAATCTTTGGCAGCATTAAGAATGCTAAAACATCTGGTAAGCAGTCATCAATACAATTTTTTGGATAAACAATAATTTAGCTCATAATTTTTTGTCCTGGCAAAAAGGGGGGGGGAGGCATTTGCTCCCCCCTCCCTGGCTACACCCATGGCTTGAATCTTCAACCGTAAACCACGTAGAACTACGCATACGGGTCATTTGCACTGCACATCTGCTCACATCATCCCCATCTCATCCTCAGGCTCTGACTCTTCAGTTGTTGGTTCTATTAACCAACATGTTAGCCATGAGGGACATGTCAACCCCTTTCCAACCAATGGCTCACCTGACCTCGCCCCTGGACAACATTCTACAGCTACTACCCAACCTGCTATAACTATATATCATCAATCTTCTCCACCAACTTTGCTGCAAGTTCCACCTCTCTCGTCTCAGCCACCACCTACATCTCCTGCTACGTCTCCACCTCTACCACTAACACTGGTCTACCAGCTGATCATCAAATCAATCTACTATCCCTAACTTCCATCCTTAGGTCAAAGACCATCACCCTTAAGCATGTCCCTATAGGAGCAAGAGATGATTGGGCCGGTCTTTTCGGTGAGGTATTTCGTGACATTGTCCGCAGATCCTTCAGATATAGCTGCCTGGAGCAATGTCTTTATGTTACCATGATGTATTCTGGCCACACCTAAGTGAAGGGGTGGGAGTCATTGGCGTGCTACAGAAATGCTCGTCAAGGCTAGGATACGTAGGTAGAAAGGGGGTGATTTCCTGGGTCTATGGTCTACTGTGGAGTTCCAAGCTTCACAACTGCCAAGGGAAGCATCAGAAGGTGACCCCAGAGTTGCTGAGAGTGGCCACTGCTAGACAGAATCGGAGCGCTGTGGAGGACGGTCAATACAAGAAAGCTATCTAGATTCTTACATCAGATGGGCTTGTTCTGGCAGATGCTGATTCCTTTGATGACATGCTGTCTAAACACCCTCAGACACGTCCATCTTCTTTGCCAACTGACCCGTACCATCTCCTGTCAGGGTGTCTCAGCAGAGGATGTCATCTTTTCATTCCCTAATGGCTCTGCTCCTGGCCCATCTAATTTTAGAGCCATTCACATCAAAGAAGCTATATTCTGTCCATCACTAGATAGACAAAATAGTGCCCTTCTACCCCTTCAAGAATTGGTCAACCTCCTATGTGTGGGCGGTGCTCCCTCTGAAGTTATTCCACATCTCTGTGTGGCTTCTCTCCTTGCTAGCAGGAAGAGAAGGGCTGGGCTTAGGCCCATTGCTGTAGGGGAAGTCTTGCGCCGCCTAACTTCCAAGTGCATCTCAAGGGCGGTGAGAACAGAGTCTTTCAACCCCTTCACAAGTTGGAGTGGGAGTATCTGTGGGATGCGAATCCATTGTTCATGCCTTGACCCGGGTGCAAGAGGATATTGATATTCTTCCTGAAGAAAAATGGACACTCTTACTCGATTTCTCTAATGCCTTCATACCCTCGGGATCTGCTTGGATGGAGATGTGCTATGGTACTAGATCTCTCCTCCATTTTGGTAATTATTCCATCCCCAGCTGCAGTGGGGTCCAGCAGGGCGATCCGTTAGACCTACTCGGCTTTTCTCTGGCTCTCCATCCGCTAGTTGAGAAGATCTGCAAGCAAGTGCCAGGCCTCTTGATCTTGATGATCGATAACTGTGTGGTTCGGCCAAGGATCTGTATGATGCTTTGACCATTATTGAAGAAGATGGTCCTGCTCGTGGCCTCCATTTGAATCGACTGAAATCCCTTTTACACTACCTGAGGCCTCCTGCCCCCTTCCTAATCCCCTCCCTTCGGATATCCCCATCTCTCGCGAAGGGTTTCATCATGTTGGGTACCCCACTAGGTCCTCCCTCATTTTGTGAAGCCACACTCCTGAACCGGGTAAAGAAATTGGAGAAGATTCTATCCTGCCTGCCTGACCTCCAGGACTCGCAGATGGAGACAACGCTGCTACTTTCCTACCTGATGCTTCCAAAGATAATTTTCGCCCTCCACACATGTCCCTCTTGCCATCTCCAAGAAGCATTGAAAGTTTTAGATAACACCATGCAGGAAGCCGTCTCTGACCTTGCTGGTTGTATTGTCTGAGACTGGTCATGGGAAAAGGCAACCTTTCCAAGCTCCCTAGGAGGTCTCAACATCCGACAGGCTTTGCTACATGCCCCAGCAGCTTTCCTTAGCTCTTTGCATGCCTCTAAAGGTCTCATTAGCAGTATACTTGGGAATACGCCAAAGGTTTCTCCTCACACAGCCTCTGCTCTGTCCGAATTGGCCCTTAATGCAGAAAAACCAGAATGGCGTTCTCTCCAAGACATTGATTTTCCCCTCACACAAAAGGCCCTATCTCGCTCAATAGATCAGGCAGCCAATGTTTCTCTCATCGCTCAGGCCCAGGACATGAGATCAAAGGCTTTGCCTCTCTGTTGTGCAACTCCCCATGCAGGTGATTGGCTCAATGTTGTTCCTTCCCAGGCCCTTGGTCTCCATCTCTTTGACTCTGAGTTCCGTCTGTGCATGCAGTATTGTTTGGGAATTTGGATAGTTGAGGACGGAACTCAGTGCTCCATATGCCAGGTTATCACTGACCCTTTTGGTGATCACCAGGTTGGCTGTGGTGGCAACGGTGATAGGATCTTTCGGCATGACTCTATTAGGGATGCACTATATTCTGCATCGCAGTCTGCTGCTTTGGCGCCCAAGAAAGAAGTGCTGGCTCTCATTCCAGGATCCGCTAGCCACCCAGCTGATGTTTTCCCACCAATATGGAAAAGGGGCCAACCAGCTGCCATTGACGTCACAGTCATCTCGCCCCTTCAACAGGCGACAATTGCTGCAGCCTCCACCACTCAAGGTCATGAACTATCTGTTGCCAGAGCCAGAAAGATGGCTGTTCATTCTGCGCCCTGTCACTCAGTGGGGATCAACTTCATCCCAGTAGCAGTAGAGGCAATGGGAGTTTGGAGTGAGGAGGGGCTGGACACCATCGAGGCAATTGGACGACTCCAAGGGCAGCGCCGAGAGATACCTCCAGCGGAGTCTATGCGTCACCTCTTCCAATGTTTGGCCATCTGCCTTTGGAGAGGTAATGCAGTAATGTGGTTCCGTCGTCTACCCTATCTCCTAGGGTGGACAGGCAGGCCTGAACATGGACTATTTCTGTTGTTGTTGGTGCTGTTGTTGTTGTTATACTTCGTACTAATGATTGTGCTTCCAGTTAAAAAAACTCTTGTAATTTTGAGGATTCTTTCATGTAGATGAACATCAAAGAGCAAGTTATACGTGGACATCTTCCAACAATCTTTCTTTGACATCTGGTTGTTCCTCAAACATTCATCCTACAGCTGTCTCAAGACATTATAGATGCCAATCAGGCCTTCATTTAGGAATTGTTCTCAGGTGTGGCAAATGTAATTAATATAAAGAAGTGGTGGGGCGATGCCCCGGCACCGGCACGTGTAGCACACCCTGAAGGGGGGTCTGGATGCACCCCCCCAGAAATTTTTTATCATTGTATTGTACGAGGTCGCTTCTGGTGCATTTTCAGTCACTTTTAAAACCATAAATGAATACTGGGTCACAAAGGGTATTTTGTTAGAAAGTTATTTTTAGAATATCACATTTAGCACCTACACCACAGGAAGTGCTGACTAACTAATCTCAAGTGCCTTTACAGCAATACTCTATTGATAAAGGGCTACTGACAGCAATTGTGGTCATCTGTCAGCACTTTAAATTGCAATCCACAATTGCACTTAAAGGAGTGTGATATAAAGACTTTATATCTAAAAATAGCACACTCTTAATAGCTCTACATAATGAGGCTCTCAATAATGCATTGAGCATTAAGTTTATAATGGTATTCGATCTTTTGGGGGGAGATCTAGTAAAGCAGCTGCTAGTACTAGTAACATAAGTAGTAGTGAAGCTGAGTCTGAAGAGGAAATAGAGGTTATTCCAAGCAAGACACCTTCTACTAGTTCACCAACACTACCCAAGAAACGTACCAGTTCTACGCCATACTCAAGTACTGGAAAATACTGCAAGACTTGGGAAGAAGATTATCCTTGGCTACAATATGATGCAGATGCTTAAGGTGCATTTTGCAAAATCTGCAAAGTTTCTGGGAGGTCAATTCAACAAGCAGGTGGCGTTTGGACAACAAAGCCATTCACTAACTGGAAAAATGCTGCTGCCCGGATGAAAGCTCATGATAAGAGTGATGGTCATATCATAGCAAGTCAAGCAGTTTTGGCTACCCTACTTGGAGGATCCATCGTTCAACAACTTCAAAAAGTGGGAACACAAGAGAGAATGAGGAATAGGGTTGCTATCAAATCTTTGATACGTTGTACTCACTTCCTCGCCTGTCAACACATTGCAAGTTGGTTGACTTGGTTGTATCTTGTAGTGGTGAAGATTTGAAGTACTTCATGGAGAAGACAGGGAGGAATGCAATGTACACATCTCACGTAGCCGTAGTTGAATTTGTCCAAGCTTTAGGAACATGGGTTGAAGAGTCCATTCTGAAATGCCTTCAACAAGCTCTCATTACAGCATAATGGCAGATGAGTGTACATTTATCACTACAGTGGAAGAGATGTCAGTATTTTGTCGCTGGGAGAAAAAGGGTATACCTGAGGAGCATTTCTTGGAGATTGTTCATTTATGTCAAGCAAATGCAGAGAGTATTTTCTCTGCTCTCGTTGAGTGTTTGAAGGAGAAGAAACTTCAGATCAACAGAATTGTCGGGATGGGCTTTGATGGAGCGAGTATATTTTCAGGGAAAAACACTGGAGTCCAAACTCGAATGAAGACGCTTGCACCCCATGCTTTGTTTGTGCACTGCCACTGCCACTTCCTGCAGCTAGCTTGTGTTCAGGCTGCAAACTCTACTAAAGGAATCAAACATGTGTATGTGACCCCGATGGCTCTATGGAAATACTTCCACTACTCCCCAAAGAGAGCAGAATCTCTCAAGGCGGTCCAGAGTGTGCTCGACTTACCAGAGTTGAAAATTGCTAACCCATCCGATACATGCTGGCTGGCACATGAGTGATGTGTAAAAGCATGAAGGCAAGCTATGGTGCGATCGTAGTGGCTCTCAACAACATCCATGAGACTACACATGAGTCAGAAGCACTCGGACTTAGCAAAGCTCTCAGCAAGGTCTCCACAGTCGCAGCTATGTACATGCTTGACTACACCCTCCCACAAGTTGCTAAACTCAGCAAAACACTCCAAACCGAGCATCTCGACTTGTCCATCATATCTAGCTTAGTCGATTCCACCCTTGATGCACTTGATGACACAGTTTTACCAGCTGCAAATTGGGTACTCGAGTTGTTAGATGAAGCTGAAAATCTAGAAAAAACAGCTGACATCGAAGTTTCTCTTGAAGACATCACCACCTTCCAGGCGAATGTAGCTAAGCCATTCATCGTACATTTGAAAGACAACATTTCCTCTCGATTTTCCTCGTCTATGATGTTGTTCAGCAATGAGCATCTTTGATCCAATGAAAATGCCTAGTTTTGATTTGCCTGATCTTCCTCAGTATGGCAAAACTTCCATTGGAACACCTCTCTCTCACTACGGGACAGACAAACCTTGCCAGACATTACTTGGTAACCTAACCGTTAAGAAAGCACTTATCTCCTCTGTGATCCACACTGAGTAGATAACATATCGACGACATATGGCGAAACAACCCAAAGATAATATGAAGTCACAGCTTGAAGATTTGGTTTCGAACGACATGTTGGCAACCATGTTTCCAAACCTGCACACTATTGCAAAGATCAGTCAGTGGCTACTGCCTCCGTAGAGAGGAGCTTCTCTCAGATGAAGCTTATTAAGACAAGGCTACACAGCAGTTTGAATGACACTAGCTTGTCACATCTGATGAAAATCACTATTGAGTCACCGGGCCAACTAACAGATGGTAATCTTGACGAAATAGTCGAAGTTTGAGCAAGAAAAAAACAGAAGAATAGTAACATGAACTTGTGTTATTTTGCATATTACATATTATTATTACTTACTTATTATATTACTTATTATTATTACTTACACATTGATTTATCTATATTATATACTCATTATATTACATATCATTATTACTTACACATTGATTTATCTCTACACTTTAAAAAAATCGGAAGCTCACTAATCATGACTAGTGAACTTCTCAGGTGGGGCGAAATTGCGCTCAGGTGGGGCACTCGCCCCACCTCGCCACACCCTAAATGAAGCCCAGCCAATGATGTTGCTGATTGGCTCACTTCAGTCCATATGGTGGGGCAACATTTTGTTAAACCCCACACCAACAGGAAAATGTTGATCAGTACTCCTTGATTATATTCTGTCAAAAGCAGCATTAAATTAAGGAGAAAAATTTATAAATTGACAGACCTCAAATGCCAAGTCTAAAGCCTTACTACAAAACTTGTATTGCTACATGGAATTGACAACATCAAGGTTATAAGCATGTCCATCACAATGTCTACAGCGCATACTTTTCCTCAGACTGAATCTGTGTAGACACACCACTTCTCCTGCCACTCATGTTAGATGCCCCATCATAGCATTGGCCTCGACACTGAGCAAAGCACAGGTTCATGCAAAGTAACATGTCCTTGATAGTATGGACAAGGTTGTCAGCACAGATGTTTTGTGCCTGATATAATCCAACAAAATTCTCATGGTCTGTAAGACCATCACCAACACACCTGATATATATTGTAAACTGTTCCTTGTTAGAAATGTCAGTACATTCATATTCTGTGATAGTGAAATATCTACTCTGACACACATTCTTACAAAGGAAAGGTAAGGCTTGCAGATAACCATAGATCCTATTCAAATGATGTTCCTCCTTTCATAGGCCTTCCTTCTTCGTCACTACTCTCCTGGTTCTATCATAGAAGCATTTCACCACTCCTCTTCTGACACGTATAGGATGATGTGATCTATAATCAATGAACCGGTTGGTGTGCATGGGTTTTCTGAAAAATGTTGCAGTTAGCCTTCCACCTTCCGTCTTTCGTTATATCAACTGAGAGTTCATTGAAAGTAAAGGCACAAGTATTTCATCAGAACTTAAATAAATCCTATATCAAAGGAACATGTGGGTGTCCCATGCTCAAATTATATCCTGGATGCAGCTTTCTGCTGGCACAGCAACTAGGTCAACAAATATTTCACATTGTTATGTGAATTTTGTACTCTGACATGGCACTTGGTGGTCTCATGCTGAATTATCAGAAGAGCTAAGCTGGTGTGTGGATTTATTCCCCATCTGTTTGGTGCTGGAATGTTAGCACAATGATTGAGGTAAATAATTGAAAAATAAACCCAGTGTGATGTTGGTGCAGTGTGTGCCCCCATAAAGTTATTGTTAACCTACCTCAACCTGTCTCAACCCAGTGTGATGCTGGTGCAATATGTGTCCCCATAAAGCTATTATAAATACCTGCTTCAACATGCCTCAACCCAGTGTGGTGTTGGTCCAGTGTGTGTCCCCATAGAGCTATTATAAATATCTACTTCAACATGCCTCAACCCAGTGTGATGTTGGTCCAGTGTGTGTCCACATAAAACTATTGTCTACCTACTCAACCCAGTGTAGTTCACTCATATGGTTACATAACCACTCGTTCCACAATATTAAATATGGCCGACATTATTAAAGAAGACCTACAGGAAATCCAAGCAGAGAAAACCCACAGCAAATCCAATCCATTTCTGTATTATTTGTTTTACTTGATGACCTTTCCCATTTTATTTAAGTCCACTTTATTAATATTTATACCGGGTGACCCATTCATTTTTTTTACTGGTCAACATATGGCAAATACATATTCATAGATAAATACATAGATATTTGTGCCTTGTGAATGATATTTTTAATTTCAGGGATAAAATCCTGTTCCACACAAACACTAATTCTACACAATACCGTTTTGTGCAGATTTTTTTTCACAATTCTCTGAAATCCATTTACAAACTGTCCTGACCAGTTACTTACATTACAGTGTCAGAAGTTACATATCCGGACTTCTTACATATAATATGAAGGTTGAATTTTTTTGGATGTTTCTAGCCTTTGAATTGGTTTTGCATATACCATATATTTCACTAAAATAAAGATTGATCACATATAGAGCTACATTTTCAGTACTATAATTGGATTTCTAAATTGGGGATATTGTACAATTTTAGCTTACATCAAACACTTTGTAGATTTCCCTTTTATTGTAAGAGAAACTTATAAAGTTATTGGACATAACTTATCCTAATTGAAAATGCCCCCAAAATGGAGCAATGTTTTTGGCTGGCATGGCAAAATTTGAATCCTCTTATCTGAGCGCAATTGTGTTTGTAAATCCTATTTTTCACAAAGATAGTTTTAGCTCAATAATAGAATTAACAAATTTTAAAGAACACAGTTTTAATTCAACATAAAATAAATATTTTTATATTTGTGAAATGGCAAGAATCTTGTGAGAAAACGGACACAAACTTGTATTACACAGAACAATGCATTGGTTTTCTAAGGTATTGGATAGTCAAATTATCCGATGCTTGGAATCATCCAAATCATTTGCATTAACTTTTGAATGTGGCCCTTGCTTCAAATTGAAGCCTGTTTGGGATCCATTTCTTCGATAAAGTGAAAATCAAAAAGGACCACAGGAAGTAGGACTATAAAAGTGATTCTAATTAGTTGGACACTCCAAACAGTCCTTGTTGTATACTAGGTTATAGGCATAGGAAGCAGGTGGGCAATTGGTGTGTTGGACAAAAAACTATAAATGGGAAGGGGAGAAAAAAGAATACTGTACAGGGGGACCGATACCATAAACTAGTATGCACTAAACAAACTTGTCAATGGTGGACTGATTGAGCACTTGAGGCAATTCTGAGAAACTATCCTGCATTTCTTGATGCTCTTGAAAGATTATTGGCAGAGGACCAATGGTGTTCTGTCAGAGCTATTCAATGTTCATATATTCTTTGGTTTAAAACTGTCTCATCTGGTCTTTGGAGGCCTCAATTGACAATAAATATGCCAACTATTTATCGATTCACAAAATTATACAGTTACCATGCATCTACCAGCCGGAAGTACTGGGCAAAGTTTGATTCAACA
The DNA here is from genome assembly GCA_028752905.1 of Cladorhizidae sp. MBARI D1340-BT2. Lineage (NCBI taxonomy): Eukaryota > Metazoa > Porifera > Demospongiae > Poecilosclerida > Cladorhizidae > Cladorhizidae sp. MBARI D1340-BT2. The sequence goes on along the minus strand of JAQNBH010000014.1, from coordinate 23,490,644 downwards.
GTTGGTATAACATATATTAGCCTGTTCTCAGCACATGGACAACACAATCACTAGTCCCCCCAAAAAATTCTGACCTAATGCACACTTATCAGATTAGATAGACACAAGACACTTCAAGGACACATGGTTGGCATTGCGTTTGGCTTGGTTATCTCCTCCACAGATTAGGATGTCATGACTTGTAAGAATAGCAGTCGACCTACTCCACTATTAGTATCCAACTTGCTTAATATTGGCTCAGCCTATTGAATAAAACATGAAACACTCTTGTTACCAAACTTATACATACCAGTTATTACAACTTTAGAATCTCCTTTGATCAAGTATGACAACAGAGTATGAGCAAATATATCGAAGGCTGCAATTCCTGTTGAGAGTAATGCATACGTGACTCTGGAGAAGGTTCAGAAAATGTTCCAGGTATTATCATGCATAGTGGATTAGCCCGTGAATGGTAGTACTTGCCTATGATGGAATAAACCTCTTAGCTGCTTGCCTTGCAACTGATTAGGCTTGGCTGTTGTAACAAATGGCTGGTCATCAAGAGCTGATGGGTGATGAATATTTCTGCTTCTTCCAAGTTTGGGTATTGTATACATCATGACAACAATCAGCATCATCAAGTGGTAAACACTGTGGTTGACATGCTGGCATATCACCATCCACTCCGCAGTGCCACTTGCTGCAGCTGAGGTGTGAATCTCTTTGTCTCTCTGGTCATCCTCTCTAGCATCATTTTCTTGGTGACGTTGCTGCTGTAACCGGTTGATTTCAATTTCTAGTGTGGTTGGTGTGTTGCCTGAACTCAGGAAGTGCCATATGTAGCTGTGTAAGTCTCATATCCTTCCATCAGTTGCTGGACTTGTCGAAAGAGTTTGTGGACGATCAGCTCTTGTCGACAGTACTGATCATATTGTGCACCATGAGGATTGGGTAAACAGTATGTTTGCAAAATCACCACAACATACTTTGATTTCAGAAAGGGTGAAGCGGACAGATCCTGTGGCTGCTGTACCGCCAAACCAATTCGAGCAAGGTGATGCTTTTTGGAATGCCAAACCTGTACTCTTGGCTGACCATGATGATTTTGAAGGTAGTATGCTGCTGAACAGTGAGTGTTGCCCTGACAGGTTGCAACCAGATGAATCTGATCTGCTTCAAAGTCCTCCACTTCCCAGTATGGCTTGTAGCATACCTGTGGATCTGTCATGGGAGGAGGTGCTGCATCAATATGCTGCAATCTCTGAGTATGGTTTGGTTTCTGGTGGAGATGAGGGCATCCACATATTTGATAAAATTGTCGCTCATGGAGACACTGCCTACTGGAGTGGTGTCAAACATCTGTTCTTCACTAGGTGCACTGCACATCAAAGCAAGACTGTAAACGTGTTGGCTTCCTCTATAAGCTGCCTGTCTAAATGAAGATGGATATGAACCGCTCCCAGAATGTCAACAAAGAATGCATTCACATATTCAACAACTCGGTGGTAGAAAAACCAGTCAGCAATTGCTAGATTGCCAATCGGAGTGGAATTGCATCTTGTCCGGTGGTCTGCACCTTCTGAACAGATTAGGCATGACAACATTAGCCACTGAACATCTACGGCATTGAGCATGAAAAATGGTGTTAGAAGTCTGATGGTAACCACCATGGCAGTTAAATTGCCTCACCTCCGAAACAAATACTGCCTGGTCCCTCTTAGACTGCTTGCAAAATTCAACTCTGTTTGAAAAATCCTCTCCTTTACATCCAATCATGTTTCTAGCTCATCTACACTAAGTCTAACAGCATCATGATGATGTAAAAAATATATCCTTCCACACTCTGTAGTGCACGTATGAGAATGAAGACCTTAGCATGTTTGTTTGTTTGGTGCCGGGCCACCAAACAAACAAACGTGCTGTGTCTCAGGTCAAGGGTTATCATGTGACATCAACTGATGAAACAAATAGTTCGCCGACACGTGGACCACATTCGTTCCCGAACATTATCAACAACTGATGACCCAGGAGGGAACATCATTGACATACAAACTCCCGCTGTAGTTGAGGCACCCAATGATCAAGACACAACCAAAAGTTCTCCTCTAGAGAGAATACCCCCAACCATATCTGCACCCTCGATGGCAAGCCACCCAAGAGGCCGAGTAGTTCTGCCTTCAACTGCACCTTCTTGTAGATCACCTCGAGATGTACCACCTGTTTATTATGGATCAAAATTTTGATAACTGAACCTCAAACTAGTGAGGGAGGAATGTAATAACTGTAAGCTTATTCATGATGTGATTGTTCTTGTGAGCATGCTCAGTGAACTCAATACCCAGACTTTTGTCCTTTGTTCGTTGTTCATTGATTGTTTAGGCCCCTGCGTGGCCGACTTACCTTTTTATTGACCATTTACAATTTGAGTGCTCTAGCTAGCTAGTCACTATACTTATGCAATGCATTATATACCACTTCTTGATTTTGTTTTCTGCAGAATTTGACCAGCTCTATATTCATGAGGGATGGGGAGGATAGTGAGTTGGCTACCAACCATCTAGTGGATAGGGAGATGAAGATCAAGGTGGAGGAGATGGAGAAAGAGACGGTGAAGATGGAGGAGAAGATCAACGTGAATAGTTTTCAAGCAAAGTCTACAACATTTTCTCCTCGCCCTCCACAGAAATTTTGAATTTTGCAAGTGTACTTGGGCTTAACTATTCAGTTAACTCGAGTATGGTGATATGAAAATATGATGTTCCGGTCTGCAAAATATATTACCCATGCTAAAATATTTCAACAAATCGGATTTGGGAGGATTTTTGATATGTTGCTAGGTATGAGACCCATAGAAGCTATGTGCCAAATTTCTGCTTGGTACTAATTTCTTCCACCCCAAATCCTAAATTGACTGTACTAAATGGAAGAATACCATAGCTAAATTGGAACTTGTTTTATTGGGATTTACTCAGAAACTGATCAAGATCTTATCACCATTCTCATGAACCCCCATCTTCCTTAGGCACATGATTTGGTAAACGAATAAGACAAGGGAAGGAACAAGAGTGGGTTTACACAATAACACGAAAAGGGACAACCTCTGGCTTTTTATTTGAGAGTGGTAAAAATCTATTAAAAACAGGAAGAGAGCGAGAAAGGACAGACAATAAGATTTTTTTGGTAGACAATTAAAAAGTGAAGGTGGCTTCTGACATTAAGTAGTAAATGTCATCGTTGGAAGCTGTGGAATCTTGAACGTCCTTACAGCTACACTGTTAAAATAACGGGTAATTCGAGAGACACACATTACATCGAGCAGTCTATATGGTAAGTGCTTAGATGCACTTACCGTCAATATAAAACATCTGGTATTTATGTCAATGTTATGTTTCACAGCGTCTGGAAATAAAACATCTGGTATTTATGTCAATGTTATGTTTTATAGTATCTGGGGAAAAAGTGGAAAAATTGCTAAGGTTACAGCATAGATCTGTACTTCAGAGTGACAGTGAAGGTGGACTACACACATCACAATGAGTGACATTAGCCTGTTTAATTTTCTTAGTACTGTTAGATATATCAGGAGTTGCCTAATGTTGCCAGCCTCACAGTATCTAAAATGAACTGCATCCTCGGAAGATCATATAGCAAGGCAGTAACAGTCAAATAGGGTGGTCACTGTTCCATTATACAACTGCATTCCACCCTCAGATAGGACAGAAATAATATCTTGTCTAACCAATCCAGTAACAGATGCTTTATTCCCCTCACTGAATCTAGTACTATTTATGCTAAAATGAACTGCCTCCTCAGACAATAATCGATGAGAGCGGGGTTCACTCCATCCCTGGGTAGGTCACTGTATACTGGGATACGGGTCACTGAAAACTAGGATACAGTGCCCGAGGGTCATTTTAAAAGGGGGTCACCAGCACCTGTCCACTAAAATAATAGGTAGTTGGTTTTAAATGTGTTTATATCTATGTATGTTTCTATATATATTTATTCACCATAATATGTTGACCAAGAATGGGTCGCCCGGTTTAAATATTCACAATGTGGACGGACTTAAATAAAATGGGAAAGGTTATCAAGTAAAACAAATGATAGAGAAAAAGGATGGATTTGCTGTGGGTTTTCTCTACTTGGATTTCCTCTAGGTGTTCTTTACAGAAATAACATTGGCCATGTTTGATATTATGGAAGGAGTGGTACATAACGATAATAGTGACTTGAACCACATTGGTTTGAGCAGGTTGAAGTAGGTTGACAAAGGCTCTATGGGGACACACACTGGACCAACACCACACCGTGTTGAGGCATGTTGATGTACGTTGACAATAGCGCCATGGGGGGACACACTGCACCAAGATCACACTGGGTTTATTAATTATTCTTTGCTGAGGATTTATTGAGGTCCGGATGAAATATTTATATTTTTATTCCTTTACTTTCAATGAAGTTGACATAAGGAAAGATGGAAGGCAGAAGGTTAACTGAAACATTTTTCAGAAAACCCATGCACATCAAACAGTTACTTGATTATAGATCACATCATTCTATCCATGTCAGAAAAGGAGTGGTGAAGAACTTGTATGATAGAACCAAGAGAGTAGTGAAGGAGAAGTAAGATCTATGAAAGGAGGAACATCATTTGAATAGGGCCTTTATAGAGAATGGTTATCTGCAAGCTTTCATCAACCTTTCCTCCATAAGAGTATATGTCAGATTAGATGTTTCACTATCATGGAAAATTAATGTACAGTTTACAATCTGTATCTGGTGATGATCTTACAGACCATGAGAATTTTGTTGGGTTATATCAAGTACAAAACATCATTGCTGACATCCTTGGTCATGCCATTAAGGACATGTTACTTCCTGTGCTTTGCTCAGAGTCGAGGCCAATGCTATGATGGGGCATCAAACATGAGTTGCAGGAGAAGTGGTGTGTCTACACAGATTCTGTCTGAGGAAAAGCATGCACTGTAGACATTGTCATGGACATGCTTTGAATTTTGCTGTTGGCAATGCTATGAAGCAATACAAGTTTTGTAGTGAGGCTTTGACATGGCATTTGAGATCTGTAAACTAATCAATTTTTCTCCAAAATTTAATGCTGTTTTTGACAGAATATAATCAAAGAGTACTGATGAAGATTTTCCTGTTGGTGTTGGTTTAACAAAATTCTGCCCCACCATATGGACTATCAGAGGTGAGCCAATCAGCAACATCATTGACATCTATAATGTCTTGAAACAGCCATGGGATGAATGTTTGAGGAACAAGCAGATGTCAAAGAAAGATTGATTGGAGTAAAATCACAAAAGTCTGAGTATAACTTGCTATTTCATCTTCATCTATATGAAAGAATCCTCAAAATTACAGAGAATTTGAGTAAGACTATTAAAAAACAAGTCCATGTCAGCTTTATAAGCTCAAAGTATAGCCCAACAGACTGTCCTAATATTGAAGGGCATTAGGAATAATACCATATTTGATCTCTTCTATCGGTATGTAGATTGTTTACATCAATACACTGATACTGAACAATCCTACCTAGGAAGAGAAAAGCACTAAGGCATTTTGAAGTTAGTGAAGGAGATGACTACCATAACAGTAGAGAGTATTAACACAAGCTCTAGATACTTTGAAGACTTGAACTCGGCAGTTTCATGCAAACTAGATTAACCAGCACCATGCAATATATCAAAATCTCCTATTGAAGGCAGTGAATAGAAAGGATTATTCATCACATTTGCAAGCTATCATTGAATTTTATGGAAATGACTTTTAGTGAAAGTGAGCTTCCAACACAGTTATAAATCTTTAGTTCCAGTTTTCTTAAAGGTCAACAAAACACTGTTATACTGAAGAAAATATTCCTTATTTGCAGGGTCTTTCCCAAGGTCAGTGGGTTTTTTAAGTAGTTATGCTGGGTAGCTTGCCTCATCCTTTTTTTACTGTCAGTCCCTTCTCCACCATGAAGCAACGTAACTGTGTAATACCATGGGCCAGTCGAGATTATATCACCTCATGTTTCTTGACATTTACAAGGAAGGGCTGGATGAAATTTCCTCATACAGATTGCCAATGAAGATGTCAGGAGTATTGAACATCGCTAACAATTATTACAGTGCATCATTACTTGAATAGCCACTTAATCCACAATATATTATATATAACACATTACATAATTATTTATGCAAAGATTTGATTATAATGAAAGGTGATTAGGTACACACAGACTACTGAATGATTGAAATTTTGGTATTGATTATATAGTTTGATTGATTATATAGTTTGATATTGGAGAACAATAGTTATTTGAGCTATTTTCATATAAATTATATCCAAAGGGATATAGTCAACTACATACTATTTTTGCCTGACCATTCCAAAATAGACTCCTTCAGCACTAATTATATAACAAACATTGTGCAGGCAATTGCTTGGAAAACTGCCAACACATCAGTACATTACCCACTAATATGCAAAGTCTGAGAGCCTACTTCATGCATACCCACATACAGCCACTTTGATACCCAACTAGCTGATCATGTAATCCCACTGGCCATACCCCTCATTGTTATGAGGGTCCATATGTCACCTAGCCAACGCTTTACTGGTCCTAGCATTGCGATAGATAAAGGGGCAAATACGCAAGGACTAGAGCTATGTTCGACTAGTCTCACTAGCCAGATTCACAAACGAGCACATGCAGAAGAGAGTCTGGTCAAGTTGCAGAGAGCATTTTGTTCTGGTTTGCCACAATTTTCATAGCACATTGCCACAGAAATTCAAAAAATTATAATTATGATCAATAACCAGGTCAGAAGTATTCTTGGAAGGATGGAAGTCAAGCTGAAGCACAATGAAATTATTTGAGTAATTTTATAGATTTTTCGTCTAGACAAAATTTGCACCAAAATAATTATGACTTTACCAGCACCTACTACCATATATTCCAGGGTAATATGCTCTCGGATCCATCCTTGGTGACTGACTTCCTTATACCATCATCAAAATCGTCAACTCCTTTTCAAAAGCTTGTTTACTTGCTAGCCATGCACCACTCAGATCTTCCAGCATAAAAAAAATTCCTCATCAATCTATGGCATTCATGGTATATAGCTATATCACAACATGTTATTTATATAAAAATTAAAATTGGAAAAAAACGAGATAAAAAGTTGATAGTGACGGCAAAAATGTTTAAAATCATACTTCAACAAGTGGATATTCATTCTTATAACAAAGGAAAGGATTTGCTGTTCTTACGTGCCAGACAAGAACCTGGAAGAGGGGAACAGAGGAATGGAGGTGAGAAAGGGGAAGATAAAAGGAGGTTAATGGGGCGGTGGAACGAAGAGGCAAGAGCAAGAAAAGAACAACATTTTTTTGGTAACTTTACTCAAAATTAATATATTTCTACTTTTCTACTTATAATAATACAGTATATAATTAGAGAGATGGAATGTTTGTACTGTACAGTCCATTCCTATGCAAATGTCGAACTCCACATTAGTAAGACCTATAGAGACCTATTACTCTTTACTTGAGTTTAGTCAAAGGTCGAACATTGGTCGACATGTGGTGCGCAAAACACGGCAACATGATATTCACATTACGTCAATTACTTAAAAAAAGTTGCTTGCATCTCTGTGATGGCTGAAAAGATGACTACATCAGATCCACAGCAAGTCTGGACAGATAGCAACTCGTACAGCAGCAGCTATCACTAATGAGACAGCCATAGAAGACGAGGCAAGAAGATGTTGATCCATTGGTGATGAATGAATCTGGCCTAGCAATATCAATAATCCAGGCAATAAAAATTATTGTCGGCTGATCAACATCTGTGATCATTACGTGAATACAGGTACTTCATGCATGCAGCTAAAATAATTTGAGTGTAACCACGATCAGTGTGTGTCCTCAAACAGTAGATGCAGCAATGCAGCTCATGAAATTAATGCATGAGCAGTGTTATCAAGGCTATAGATTAATCCAGGGTTAACTATCACTCCATAATTGAAGGTGAAGTTATTAAATACATACCTCATTTGCTACACCTCGACACTCAATCGTATCTCGTGAACTGCCAATGCTCTTAATCAAGTCTGATTCCATAAATCCTGCCCTTGAGCGATTTGTTTTTGAGTAGCCAACCTTCACATTGGGGTTCTGGAGAAAGAGCTTCACATTAATGGCAAATGCTGCCATGTCTACTGGGATATGTCTACAAAGAGGATAAAGTACAAAGTATATGTAGTTACTGATGTCTTAACCATGATTTCCCCCGACTTGTAATTGCTTTCTCTACTCCCCCCCCCCCCTCCACCCACCAACAACAACAACAAAAAATTCCCAAAGGAAAAGAAAAAGAATGCATGTTTTTAATAATGGCTAAACACAATGAGATCAATGGAGCACATGTGTCTTGGGTAATGAGTATACTGCAAAGGGCTAAGGATTTGTAACTAACTTAGATCATGCAGTGGAGGTGGCTGACTTATTAAGGCTACAGTCATAGTAACTGCATATAAGTGTTGAAGAAAAATATATATATCTTAACCTAACCATCAAATTTCTTGATTCAAATCATGCTTTTTTAAATGCTCCACAGTATAACCACAGATGCCCAAGTTAATTTTATTTGTCAATTGAACAACTTCATTATGACTAGCTATTGTAAAATACAATGTTTTTATCAGTCAAATGTACTAAATGACAGGCAGATGTAGAGCATCTCGATATAAATATGGTTATAGCCATGCTAAATAGAAAACCTGACACTTTAACTCTTTTCCTGAATGTACAGTTACTGTTCCCTCTTTTCCTATTTATAATAGAAATGCAGCAGTTATCATAAAGATGATGATTGCATGTATGCAGTGTGCTGCATGAACTTCCACATCACAAGTGGATTGTAGTGTAAGTTGTGTCATGTTTTATTTTACGTCAAAACAGCCGCATATTCTTTGCCTCCTCTGTTTTTTACATCCTGCTGAAGTTAGATAAAAAGGGGCAAACTCTGGCAATTCTTGGAGTAAGAAATGAGAATTTAAAATAGTTCAGAATACTTCAGATCACAACTGAAAAATATGAAGGTCTTGCTTAGCTTGGTTGTGGTGGTGGCTTGCCTGCATACAAGCCTGGCATTTTCCATTTCACAAGTAGGGCTTCCTCTTGTACTTTTTAGTACCTAATCATTGTATAGAGTAGGGCTTCCTCTTGTACTTTTTAGTACCTAAACATTATAGAGTAGGGCTTCCTCTTGTACTTTTCAGTGCCTAATCATTGTATAGAGTAGGGCTTCTCTTGCCACAGATACTAATTTGAACTGGTTAGCCCTCTCATCAAAATCGATAATTGCAGCAAATTCGGGCACTCGTACCCCCACTTTAGCTGAGGTAACTTTGGCATATCTTTGTACATTCTTAGTATCAAAAGAAAGCACACAGAGAGACATATCTTTTGAGGTATATATAGCAAATCTTTTGAGCTATATATAGCGCGTTCATACAGTGAAGTGTGCAGAATCTGTTGAGCTTCAAAATATTTACCGCAAGTTGTTGTTTTTTTGCGTTCTTTGTCCTACTTCATGGTGTTGCCCCCATATTAACCATCGGCTATTAAAGGGGGGGTTCTGATTATGCTGATTATATCACTGATGTTTTTTATCTGGTGGATTTCACTTTTACAATAGAGCTATTCATAATTATGGATTCCTTGAGGAATCAGGCTTCATCACAGCTTTGTCTTGAGTTCTTATTGTAATCATAGCTATTCTACCTTCTCCTCCTCCCTTTGTGCCAGCTAGACACAGTTTGCAGCTGCTTAGCTACATGGTGATGGTGATTTTCATTAGCTATGTGTCCATGATCATATCTACTAGGTGGAGGAAACTCAAGTAAGCTAGTTCTATCTGGAGCAAAAGCTGTGCTACAGGTCTAGGCTTGGCCCATAGAGTGGTTCTAGCTCTCATCTGGAGCAAAAGCTGTGCTACTGGTCTAGGCTGGGCCCATAGAGTGGTTCTAGCTCTCATCTGGTGCAAAAGCTGTGCTACAGGTCTAGGCTTGGCCCATAGAGTGGTTCTAGCTCTCATCTGGTGCAAAAGCTGTGCTACAGGTCTAGGCTTGGCCCATAGAGTGGTTCTATGTAGCTCTCATCTGTGTGCTACTGGTCTAGGATTGGCCCATAGAGTGGTTCTAGCTTTCATCTAGCTTCAATTAAACATGCAGAATTCTGGCATCATCAGAATAAGTAGATTGATTCCAAATCATGAGCGTAGATTTGTGAAAGTGAGGTAACCGGCTTTGTAGCACATTGGTCCATAAGGGGATATCCTCTATGCGCATGAGCTGCACATTTATAGCACGTTGGTTACGGTTCAATGTAATTAAAATTCAGAGATTGTGTTCCAATGCACCTCGAGAGATGGATTCATCAATGCAAACACGTAGGTGGTATAATAATTATGCAAGTGTGTGTTAAATAGAACTGCAGGTCGGAGTTCGGGAGACGAGTGCTAATCTGATAACTACTTGCTAGAGTAGGGCTTCCTCTTGTACTTTTTAGTGCCTAATCATTGTATAGAGTATGGCTTCCTCTTGTACTTTTTAATCATTATAGAGTAGGGCTTCCTCTTGTACTTTTTAGTGCCTAATCATTGTATAGAGTAGGACTTCCTCTTGTACTTTTTAGTGCCTAATCATTATAGAGTAGGGCTTCCTTTTGTACATTTCAGTGCCTAATCATTGTATAGAGTAGGGCTTCCTCTTGTACTCTTTAGTGCCTAATCATTGTATAGAGTAGGGCTTCCTCTTGTACTTTTCAGTGCCTAATCATTATAGAGTAGGACTTCCTCTTGTACTTTTTAGTACCTAATCATTGTATAGAGTAGGGCTTCCTCTTGTACTTTTTAGTGCCTAATCATTGTATAGAGTAGGACTTCCTCTTGTACTTTTTAGTGCCTAATCATTGTATAGAGTAGGGCTTCCTCTTGTACTTTTCAGTGCCTAATCATTGTATAGAGTAGGGCTTATGATGGTGTCAGAAACCATCAAGAGTACCAACAAACTTTGGCCATGGGAAGAAAACTTGCAGCTCAGCATGCTTTCTCCTGCCCCAAGGTGAATTATGAATACTTTCACATGAAGTGCATGTGACTCATGGCCTGTCTGAGTGCTGGAGTGTATAAGCACAGTAACATGTCATAAATATAAAAATAAGCAGAGCTTTATATGCTTAGTCTTGAGCGTTAAGTTCCTGCAGCAATTGTGTAGCTCCAGTTCATTATATGCAAATCTTTGGGTATAAGATGGATGTACAGCGACTCCTTCATCTACAATTCCTTTCCATTTTCTGGCTCTATCATCATCTGTGGGTTTTTTCCACTAGGAAAAAAATGATTTAAGATAAACTATAAGTATTTTAATGAAGTCATCTGAAAAACAAAAGACAAATTAGACATGCAGGTGTTTAAACATCATGCTCCATCGAACAATGATGCTAACTTGTCTTCCAGCTAAATATATTGAGCATGATGTATTGAGCATGCGACACTTGTACTTTCAATCCTCATCACAACCAGTGTTTTGGCAAGCAAATGTCTTACAAGATACTAGCCTCCCTTCTTGGGTCTTGGGAATAAATGGGTTACCAACAAGCTCAATACTGTCAAAGCCAAGATGTTGCCTTTTCTTCTCCCTGTTATGTTCAGACATCAGATGTACGTGAAGGCCACACTTTAGTTACAGTCAAGGTTGAGGTTACTATAGAGTTGGTGGGATCAAATCAAACTTGTCTGCTTCAATTTAACTCCTTAACTATTCATGTATGTGTGTAAGATATTATTATAAATGTCTCCATAACTAATTAGGTGGGAGCTTGATTATGCACAATGACTCAAGATCAACAATATTTGTGATGTCATTATGATGTAACGCTAGTTATAAGACTCCAGTGAGGTCAGGAACCATCCAATCAAGTGCTTTTCCCTGGATAAAACCCTTTGAACCAAGTTCTTGTCAGGTCTCACGGAAAGCACATGACAACCACATGGCAAGCTTTGGATCTCATATATTGCTCCTTCAAGTGCACAAACTAGATCATAGGGAAAACCTTATCTACTAATCTCTCTTTGATGTCATTGCTAACCAATTTGTCATCCACAATATTATGAGTTGAATCGTATAGCTAGATAAAGTTCAAAGGCATGCAACAAAGTTTACTTTGATAGTTCACAGATCTGTTCAATAGCAACTAAACTGAACCTACTACCTTTCATGCGCCTACCTGAACTTAATGGTACTAACTCCTGAAGTCACCATGCATTCAATGAACACAACCTTATTGCATCAGCTACTGAACCTCTGTCAGTTCTATGCCCTGCTACAAAAACAACCCCCCAAAACAACAACAAAAAATAACTGAAAAGTCTATTGAATTTCATAGTCAGCACAATAGCTGTGAGCAAGTTATCCTCTCAACATTTTTTCCCCTTGTTGCTGTAGTTGTTGTTACTGCTATAATATTGATTTTCTCACACTAGAGATTTCTTCATTCAAGAACACATTAGGAATTGTACGACACTAGACTTGTTCATGTACTGCTTGGCAAGCTGGGGTTGCTTGACATGATGCAAAACTGGTCAAAACTTCAAGTATGTCCCAGTATCCACATCACAAAGACCATTCATGTCAAAACATGAATGTGGATGGGGGTTGGGGATATGTATACTAACGTTCACTAACGTTACAAACATAAGAAAACAGGAAACCTTCTTGGTCAATCTTTTCTAAAAAAAAACCCAACCAATCAAGAACACATGTAATGATACAACACACAACACTCCACACAAGATCACCTCTCTTTGGACTTCCAAATAGACTGCCAAGCCACTGCCTTCTCATCCTTGCAAATGGGTCCTTCAAATTTTAGGCCACCTGAGTACCCAACAGGGAAAACTGATACTGTCTTGGTCTTCCTCATCTAGAAAGAAATAAGAAAAGGAATTTATAAATTATATGGCATGTTTTCTCCATTCAAAGTACAGATGAATGCCAGTTAAGAATTATGGGGAAGAGCTGCTTTTCAAAGCTTGTTGCCAATAACTTCAGATTAATGGAGCTACACTACAAAAAAGATTTAAAAAGGTTTATAATATGGCCAGTATGATGATTGGAGTTTCTTGCATAATCTGTGGTTTGCCTATAGTTGAGATGGGCCACCACAGAGTTGCTGCCAGTCTAGGGGGCTAAGCTGGAGATCATGTGATCACCAACAGAGAGAAGTAGATTTAGAAAGGTCGGACAGAGGTCACTTGATTTTTACCAACTACTTTTAAGCTGTTACATAGAAACACATTTATATGGTTTAGATAATCCATTCATCTTTTATCTATCTATTTATCTATGTACCTATCTATCTATCTATTTATCTACCTATGTAGCTATCTATCTATCTATTTGTGTAAGATCTATGTATCTATATATTTATCCATCTAGCTATCCATTTGTCTATGTATATATCTATCTATGCATCTATCTATCTATCAACTATCCATATATAACCACACATGGAATCAATACTAACCTGCACATGTTGAAATAATGCACACTCTCAAGATATTAGCAATAAATGCAAGGTATTGTGTATTGAGCTGAAGCACATTGTCAAACATCTCATTTCTCCTTATGTGTGAGAAGTATACCTGTACAGTCTCTACAGATGCCCAACTTATGCATGGCTACATAAGCAGATGCCGTGGGACACAGTGGACTGTGAAACAGAAATGTTTTGTGAACTAGTGGGAGGTGGGTTTCATTACACACTTAAAAGCAGCTTGCCTAAGATTAGATTACCAAGCAGTGCATGCTGGCAGATAGAGCTGGTAGACAACTGAAGTAAGACCATGCAAAAGCTGAGAAGATCTTCAGACTATATGGGTGAAGTCATCCAGGCTGACAGAAGTACCTGAGAACAGAAATAGATGAACTGAAATGGATGGCCTTGTGATGGCTGATGATAATTTCAGACATTTCGTCCTAAATATTTTCCACTCTTGATATGTTTATGTATTCCTCATTATAGGGATAACCAGACCACTCTTCCATGTACCTTCACTCTTATACTAACTGCATTGCTCATTATTATGTTATGATGTGGTGTTTCATTACATACTGGTTGAGTAATGGAAAGAAGAAGCATGAATAACATGGCTTCCCATGGAAGTCATTGACGACATATAACTCTGTCAATTTTTTCCGCTTATTATATAATATTCTTCTATCATATCTTTTCTTATGAGATAGATTAATCATTCATACATCTTATCAGTGTGTACTCTGATAGCATCATTAATGGTAAGTGCTGTTGGCCTATGGTTCGGGTGTAAAATGATTTGTTGAGCTATTGCAAGCAATTACACTAGAGTTGATCGCATTACCACTGTGCAAATATCATTGGAAGGTACGCTATCTTTTGAGATTTGAAATTAAAACTATTGAAAATAGATGAAGTATTAAAAGTTGCGGCATTTTTTATTAAAAAAACACAATGACGGTTTGGTCCTCCATTATGTCATGTACCTCTCCTCTAATGACTAAGGTGGCAGTCAGTTATCTTTGCTCTCTACAACAACTATGTAGTCTTAGCTAATTATTGTCAAGCATTGAGTTATGATGTGGTGTTTCATTACATACTGGTTGAGTAATGGAAAGAAGAAGCATGAATAACATGGCTTCCCATGGAAGTCATTGACGACATATAACTCTGTCAATTTTTCCCGCTTATTATATCATAGTGTTCTATCATGTTTTCTTATGAGATAGATTAATCATTCATACATCTTATCAGTGTGTACTCTGATAGTATCATTAATGGCAAGAGTTAGCCTATGGTTCGGGTGTAAAATGATTTTTAAGTTTTCTTGAGCTATTGCAAGCAATTACACTAGAGTTGATCGCAATACCACTGTGCAAATATCATTGGAAGTACAAAGAATGGGCTATCTTTTGAGATTTGAAATTAAAACTATTGAAAATAGATGAAGTATTAAAAGTTGCGGTTTTTTATTTAAAAAACCCAATGACTAAGATAGCAGTCAGTTATCTTTGCTCTCTACAACAACTATGTAGTCTATATTTGCTGTCTGAGAGAGCAGCACTCAGAAATGACAGTACACTCAAGAAATTATGGTTCTACCTTGCCAGGCTTGAAATAATCTCTACAGCTCCATGACAAATGGCCCACATCTATGTTCAGGCCATGTGTATTAAAGCTCCAGCATCATTGCCCCAACAGCTACTAACCACAATCACTCCTGTGCAGCCATGTTCTCCTTTAAATTTCCAAGCCAGTTCTCTTGGTTTTCTCGGTTTTACCTCCATACAAAAATCATGATTTATGCATCATCAACATAATGGCTAGTGATAAGCACACTGGAGCTAAAACTATTGCTAAGTTTAAGCCTAGACACATATCGCAAGACCCTCTACCAGATCCTGAGGTATCTTCAATGCTAGCCCTAGCCCTAAACATATCACCTACCTAAGGCACTGGTCCAAGCTCTAGTTTAAATCCCCCACACTATGCACATTTCATGATGCTCTGTGGTACTTTATAGAAGACCATTGAATTTAAGGCAAGGCAGGTGACCCCTTCATACTTTAACAAGTGAATTGACTGGTGAATGCCTGGATACATATACCACGAGTTGAAGGGAAAAAATCCATTCGACTCCTTGTAAGGATTCCTTATTCACACATTACCAATACACTGTACTATCCAGAGAAAATTAGCACATTGCCTGATCCTGTCATTAGCCCAAGCCATATCCAATATTAATAATACCACTGCACATCATAGATAATCCTATCTTGACAAACACTGTCCCACAAAAACTTGAATATTCAAGCACATAAAGAGTACATAACCTGGATGCTGAAACAAGTAGGGTCATTGAAACAGGCATGATTTTGTCATGGGAGAAAAGTCTCACCAGTACCTATAAACCATCAGTGTTCATGGCCTCAGGTTCTCCTTACCTTTGCTAGTTGGATGGTTGGTTACTCACTGAACTCCAATGTGGGACCTACCTCAAGCTATCCATAATCTGCTAGTTGGATGGCTAGGTACTCACTAAACTCCAATGTGAGGCTTATCTCAGGCTCTCCATACCTCTGCTAGCTGGATGGTTAGTTACTCACTGAACTCCAATGTGGGACCTATCTCAAGCTATCCATAATCTGCTAGTTGGATGGCTAGGTACTCATAAACTCCAATGTGAGAAATATTTCAGGCTATCCATACCTCTGCTAGCTGGATGATTAGGTACTCACCAAACTCCAATGTGAGGCCTAGGAGCTGACATCAATAAACTTCAAAGTATTGGAACATGCTCAGAGTGTACAGCTCTGCACTAGGTGTATTTTAAACATTCACAAAAAGAAGAACACTAAAACCTGGAAAATTCTAGTCTTATAAACAGAGGGTGGCCAAATTGAATTTTCAATTTTTGATTAGGAATTTTTGACTTTGAACTGCTCCATGCATTAGTTTGTACATCATATCACACCTGTCTACACATCATTGTTCATCTTACCAAACAGCCTATACACCAAACTTCACCTTACAATTATAGCTCCACCTTATTACAGTCTGTACATCTTTTAACTGTCTGTTCATCAAGCTCCACCTAACTATACAGCCTGTGGACTATGCTCCACCTAGCAATGGTTTATATGTGAAACTTTACTTTACCATATAATTTACATCTAACCACACAAACTTGGGTGTAGTGTTTTTCAGCCTCGTCTGCATGCAAATCTTCACTAGATAACATATAGGAGTTTGATATTTTTAGTCCCATACCCACTATCTTCCTTCCAATACTAAACCATACCTGTTGAAATAAACGCAGATCGTATTTATTATCGTCATCCATGAAGTACACCACACCATTGCAATGATCTTGACAATTCTCTTTGCAATATGCCCTGATCCAGTCCAGCCCTGCATTTCTCTGGTCTACGCCCCTTTGGGCTGCTTTCTTGGTCATGTTAGAAGTCACAACATTCAAGTGGACACTATTCACTTCACACCGCCTCAAAACATTCCGAACAAGGTCTGTCTTATTCTCGGAATCTTCAATCACGATCCACAGAAAGTTTGGCACATGCATGATGGTGTGACAGAGTGATACGAGGTCCGCCTTTTGCGTCACTCTTTTGTAAGTCGGCGTGATTGCTAATACTGTCTTAAGGTTACTAAGGGCAAGTGAGTCATTGTAGCTTGACTGCGAAGCATTGACGGTCTCTGAATCGTGGCAGGAAATAGGTCCCCTTTTCTCTATTAATTCTGGGATATCAATATTACCAGATCCAGATACATCATTGTTACCAGTGGTGGCGTGGCTTGAATTACTAGTGCAGTTTTCGATGGCATTTGGCTGGTCAACGTCAATCGAAACTGATCTGTCAAGGGGAACAATTTCTTCTTCATCACATGAGCAGCAGGGTGCTAGTATGGCATCATCTATATAGAGAGAAGACATACAGATGGGAAAAACCCTCTCCCAATAATATGACTACATACAATGACACACAAACCCCTCATCATGATGGCATCATTAGTATAATTATATTGTTAGATTATCCTGACTTTGCCCAGCCCCACCTAAGCGGAGCACCAGGCTTCATTAATAGCATACTATATTTCCATGCTAGGTCCTCTGGGGCCCCTCCCCCAAATACTTCTTGCCCAACTCCTGCAGAAGGATACTTGCTTTGCTGGAATTTTGCATGCAGGCAGAAATGACTGAACAGAGTCTATTCTTGACCATATATTTTCCAGATTTCCATTCTTGCAAAAAGCTGAGACAGTAGTAAGTCACTTATCTGGTCACAATTTCTAACCACCACACCAGAACATCAATGAATATCTGTATGTACTTAGTAATTTCTTGGTAGTGCTTGCCCTTCTGCTGACTCATACTCACGGTACTTTTTGTCTGATGGTGGAAATGCAGCTAATTATGAGTGCCGAGAAATTAAGAGCTCTTACAATGGAGCATTTGACTCAAATTCCTGCTATCATAGAGCAAACAAACATGAAGCATAACACAAGACATGACTTTCTGATATGCTACATAATCTGCAGTGTGTTGAAGTTAAAAAAATGAGGGAGGGTGGTGAAATACATATGGATTATGTGTGTCCACTATTTCTGTATAGGAATACAAGGAAGTACACTTCTTTCTCTGACAGTTCTACCTGTTCTGCTACCAGGTGCCCGAAGCAGATCGGTTCCCAACAAAGTGATATTCTTTATAGAGGTGAAGTTTTGTAGATGAGAATCTCCTAATTGTTACAAGTGTATAGTATATAGTATTCATATAGCAACTGATCCTTTGTGTTGTGAGGGCTTGTTATTTAAACCCTGGCATAACACTGTGTTCCCGCTGTGTTCCCGCAAGGCAGTTTTCATTACTGGCGAACTTTTTTGACCGTCACCTTTTTCTTTACCCAGGATTGTATAGGTGTTAACTCAGTTGTCATGGAAGTCTGCAACCTCCTTATGAGCTGGAGGTGGGGAGCATCGAGAGTGCTATGCAAGCCTTCATCGTTGCAGACAAAACTTTCAGAAGTTTTATGTTTTGAGGATATTCTGTTTTGTTTAATTTCTGCTTTTGATATTGAATATTCTGTAGGTGTTGCATTTATGGAAGTGCTCATCCTTCAGTTCACCTTACAAAAAACATCAATAACTGCAAAACATGTTATGGCCTAACTATAATTTATTTGTGAATATATGTACAGAGACTTTGTAACATCATTGTTAACCTTATGTCATTTTAGTTTGTAAAAGGCATTTTCTTTGACATCTTTCATTCTGCTGTGGGTGTGGTGATACTTGATTTTGGTATGTAATACACACTGAAAATGGTGTGTGCATCACGCTATAAGGTGTGTGTTCTCCATGCTTCAATATTGAGTGTGCGCATAACGATGGCCTAGCATACTTTATTTGGTGTGTGTTGCATACTTTATTTCTTACAGTCATTGACTTGCCGCGATGGATACCTGCCTGCTTAGGAATGAGTAGTTCATCAACAGCTGGACCAATTCTGTTGAGAATGAGGCATTGAAACAGCTTGTAGAGGTTACTAAGGAGTGAGATGGGGCAGTAGTTATTGGGAACAGATGGATTGGCACCAAGCTTCAGCTTTTTCCCAGATCTTAGGGAGCTTGTGTGTATCAAGGCTTTCATTATACAGCTGCAGAAGCCACTGCTTTGTTTTAGGACCAGAGTTCTTGGTCTCAGTTGCAATCTTGTCTAAGCCAATAGCCTTTCCGGGTTTGAGGGCAGAAATACCTGTTTTCAGCTCTTCCATGGTAATGTAGAGCCAGTGTCTCCTTTGTACTTCTTGTGGTTTAGCCAGGTCTTTTTCTTTCTACTCTTGCCATTCTTAAGCAATTGTTTGGCAACTTGATCCGCAGTTACTTTGGGTTATTCGAGGGCTGCTTCTGGATCAGCATGTGGCTTGCAGATGAGTGCCCACGCTTTTTGCTGTTTTTAGACACGTCAGCATTCTCAATAAGGAAGTTCAGGTCTAACAGAGCTCCTTGGCAATGCTCTCACTCAACTTTTTGCCTTGGATTGTTTCAAAGATAGATCTACTTCAAACATGTTAAGATAGTCATCATAGATTTCTGCACACTCCTTGGAAAGATTCGGTAAGTAGTGTACTCTGCAGCCTTGTAGGATGTGTTTCCAGGAAGTCTTCAAAACCAGTTCAGTAAACGTGTTGTCGTTGTTGCACTTGGATAAAATATGTACAATTTTCTTCATTGATACAGTTGCTCCAGTTAGCTTTTTTTAAGTTAAAGCACCTTTTAAAGGCATGGTAGTTGATACTATAGTAGCATTAACTTGGATACCAAAAGGTCTGTGTTGACTTAATCGGATTGAAACCATCACCATCTTCTTGCAAAGACCAGTGATGTTACCAGTCACCATAGCAATAACAGGGTTATAACTACATTTCTAGTGGGCACTAGAGAATGAATTTGGTAGTTTGGGATCATGATTGAGACTGTATTGGTTAGGTCCATCCATTCCTCTACTGTTCCATCCCTGTCCATCTCATTGTACCCCCACTGGATACTATGGCCAATGATGATTTGTAGTTTATTGTGTACTTGAGGATGAGGGAACTTAAAGTGTATAACTGATAGTTTGTAGACGATTGAACAACAGTTGATAGAAGAACATTCATGTTGACTTAAAACCAGATTAAGGCTTGTTTCTAAACAACAAAAGTTTGTTACAGTTATTTATCAACTCATTAGCTATCTTCTGATGTGATTGCTGGGTATTCTTCATCCTGCTTGCAATAAAATAATTAGCATGACAATCATACATTTATATCCATCATAAATCTGCTGGTAGAAGAGTAAATTAATAATAATTGTATTTAGAAACATGTTAGTATACCTTAGGCATATATATCCGAAGGTGGAGTGGGGTGGGTAAGGGAACCTATACACCCCACCCCACCCCTACCCCCATTTTTTGGTTTAATCCATGGATATACCTGTAAATATATTATTTCATCTTGCAAACAACTGTGGGTGGATCTCTATACAAGATTAGTCTTGGCAACCGTGACCAAAATGTTACACTGTTGCTCTGCATGATGGAATTCTGCTTTAACTGACCACCAACTTTATTTGTGATTTTTATAACTATAATACTTATAGCTGTACCTTTATTCAAGAATAATGCTTTTAAACTGTGCATGTCATTAGAATGCAAATAAGCTTTAGTTTAAGAACCAGCTGCAATGTGGACAAACAAAAGCTGTTGCTGTGTCGCTCATATCTACAGTACTTACAGTGAAGAGATTCTAGGAGCCTCTTTTCTTAAGAGCAAAGGAATTGAGAGTGATTCTAGGTAAGCATAGGTTTCTGTGAAGCTTTTCTCCAAAGAAGGGCTTCTAGAAACATCAGCAATGGCCTTTAAGAGACTTCACGATGGAAGTTTCAATCTTACCATCTTTTAAATTTCTCTCATTTTGCTCGCTCACTCTCTATCTCAAGTGGTCATGTGCATCGGTTGAAAATCAACTTTCCTAAAATTATTTTTCAACTTGTGAGCTTGACAATATGCTTTGGAGAACCCCAATGTTTTGGATTATGTTGTTGTCTTGTGTTGAATGAGATCTAGGAAACTATCCTCAACCCTTGTCAATTGTAACTCATCTCGGCACGATGTTACATTGACCATTATAAATCTTAGTCATCACACCAGGTAACTAAAGAAACAATCTGGATCAATGCGCACTGTTTGAGGTAGGATGAAGTAGGTTTGCAATAGCTATACAGGGACACACACTGGACCAAGGTTGAGACAAGATGAAGTAGGTTGACAATAGCTCTCTAAGTGGCCACATACTGGACTCCATCACACTGCATTGAAGTAGGTTGACAATAGCTCTATAGGGACACACACTGGCTCTGGATGGAGGAGACAAGGGCTTATTAGTGGGTGAGAAGTTGAGAAACCAAAATAATTCGCTAGCTGAACAAACACCTTACAAAAACAACAACTAAGTGCTGAAAGAAATATAAATTTTCTTTTTATAGAGCCATGGCTATCGCATCACTTGCGAACAAAAACATTGGCACCTCTTATACTATACAAACAAATAAACATACCTGAAGTGTAGATGTTAATGAGGAGCAGATAAGATACGGTGGCGGTAAAAACATTCGTCAGGATCATCCAAAATATACCGGTCAACCTCATCTGTACGACTTTCCTCCTAAAAACGCCAGTTCCACTGCAGAGCACTTGGAATGGCAGGATGACTTGAAACCAATTTCAGTTTATTCAAAGTTACAACTAAACAGGTAAGTTTTATCCCCAGTTTATTATATCCCCCGGTTAAAATACCCCCTTGGTTTATTTTATCCCCCTAAGTTTACCCTTCCGTTTTCTTTTCTCCGCCGTGTCCACGATTTTCCGCTCGCCAACTTGGGGCACCGACTTTCGACTCGATTTTTTTTTTACTATGCAGGAACAGCTGATGAATGGTGAAGATGTTGGTGTACATAGAAGTCAGGGATTATAGACCCTGTTAAGAAGCTTTGGAAATGATGCTGATACCATGCCTCCTCGTTATTATCTGATTTCTATGGGTATCACAGTTGCTTCCATAAGCGCCATATGGCGCCTAGACTCGCGAAAAACATTTAAAAAAAAAGTATTTGAACTAAGCGCCAAATTCTTGGTGCTGCACATGCCCAAAAGAATGCTGAATCATTCTAAATACATCATTTACACGTGCTGCTATTTGTGCCGATGTCGTACCATATTAGTCCCGCTGCCATATTTGTCCCTTTGCGCAAGCGCAGCCTCACAAAATTAATATACCACGCATCACTAAAGTCAGCTGCCAAATTTGTCCCTCGTGTGGAGCTGAATTGTGATGGCGAGGACAGAGAAGGAGCCTGCAGGCTGCAGTATATCTGCGGAAGATCGAATATTTATTTTATGCTATTAGCCATTCCTATGCTTGTATTTGCATCAATTTATAAAATATATAAAAAATAATAAAAAAATTAAAAAAATTAAAATAACAGGTGAGACTAATATGGCAAGTGAGAAGCTAATATGGCGGGACAAATGTGGTAGGTGACGGGCAGATCTAGGGTATCAGTAAGCGGTGGTTTGATATCAGTAAGGGGGGTTTGGTATCAGTACTAAGGTGAGTCAAGTTGCAGTTTTATAAATTTATATGGGGGGGGGGGGGGGGGGGGGGGTTAAACCTCCAAAACACCCACCTGGATCTGCCCCTGGGTGAGACTAATATGGCAGCTCAGGTGAGAAATATGGCACAGGCGGGACGTTATCGCAAACATTTTCTGAGCGGGACAAATATGGGGCCGCGCCAAGTTTTCAAGATGGCTTTGGACGAAGTTACTTTTCTTCTTTTTGACGACGACACTAGCGGCTCTGGCTTGGATTCTGGTGGGAAAGAAGGCCAGAGATATATGCCTACCATGGTTGTGCCCTGGATCCCCTGGCTCTAAGTCAAGAGGCTCGGGTGGAAGGATTTCTCGATGGTAAGTTTGTTTCTACCTTAGCGCTTCGTTGCCATTGTATTCCACAATCTTCTGAGATAATTCTCTAGCCAAACTGTAGCCTATTCTTGTGTTTTTTGAGGATATAAATATTTCTAACATAGCAGTTGAAGAAGATTAGTTATACCATAAATATAGGTTGAGCATTTTTATTACTTATCAATTTGAATTTGAATTTTAAAAAACCCTAAGGTTTATGTTATCAACTTTTCTTTCTTGGCAGTTTCCATTGTTACCATCTACTTATGGGAGCTCTGGACTTAGTGTAGGTTGGTACAAGGAAATTTTGTAGAGGTAGTATTATATATTTCCTTTCAGCCTCTGAAGAAGAGAGTGACCATTTGAACACTCCTTCCTTACCATCTACTGACCCTCGATCCTTACTACCATCTATTGACCCTCCATCCTTACCATCTACTGACCCTCCATCCTTGCTATCTACTGACCCTCCATCCTTACAATCTGCTACAGGGGATTCTTCTGGAATAAGTAAGTTATCAAAATTCGTATTTGAATATTTGTTTGTATATATATATATTATGTGTTACAGGGAATGTGAGGCGTGGTGCTAGAGGACGTAGTGAGAGAAGACATGGTGCGAGAGGTTGCCGAGAAGTCCGCTCGAGAAGTAGAGGTTCAGGTAGCAGCACTAGTAGTCCACCACCCCAGGTACTGATAATAGGCAGGCCCAGTCCCAAGGGTGTAGTAGTAAGGCTCACTCATCTAGTATATACCAGTTATCGGATAATACCAGTCGAAGGTCACTGGGAAAAAAAGAGCCAACTCCTTTGGCTTTGTCCTATTGCTCAATTCCTGGCCCAAACTCTGCTTTGCTCAGTGTAACAAGTTCGTTACTAGGTGCTTTTTATCTTTTTTTTACTATTGACGTGTGGGACCTCCATGTGAGAGAGACTAATATGTATGTTTCTAGGGTGGTGCTCCCCCATAATTGGCATGATACATGTGAAGAAATGAAGGCTTTTGTAGGACTTTTGATTGTTATGGGCCTTTCAAAACTTCCCCATTTAGACATGTACTGTTGTTATTATCCTGATTTGTCATGTAGTTTGGTGAGTAGAGTAATGCCCTGTTTGAGGTTTAGGCAGTTGATGCGCTACATGCATGTCAACTCCATTGCTAGCTCACAGGTAACATCTGGTAATCCCAATTATGATAGGCTGTATAAGTTTTGAAAGCGAGTATTGTTTGCATCAGGAGCTTAGCATTGATGAAGCCATGATTCCCTATCAAGGGAGGCTTGGCTTCAAGCAATATATGAAGGATAAGCCTACGAAATGGGGCATAAAAGTATTTGTGCTTTTGGATGCAAGGAATGGTTATATTTATCGATTACAAATTTAAACTGGGAAGAATGTGGAAACAGGAGATAGTGCAGGTTTGTGTAGTCGGGTAGTGTTAGATTTGTTGGAGGGATTTGAGCACAAGAACTTTCAGGTATACATGGATAATTTTTATAAAAGTCCTAATTTATTTCACACGCTGACTATTAGAGGGTTTGGTGCATGTGGCACAGCTAGGCCTAATAGGAACCTAAGGAGTTACTTACAAAGTCCAGTAGGAAGAATAGAGGAAAATATCATTACAGATCAAATGGTTCACTCCTGGCTTTAGTTTGGGTAGACAAGCGTGTAATTGACATGATGACTAATATGCATGCAGCTGTGGGGCAAGGACAACAACCAACTGTGAAACATCGTCAGCTTGATGGTTCTCGACAGTAGGTGTCTTGCCCCCCCCCCTGTTTACCTGATTATCAATCATTCATGAGGGGTGTCGACAGAGCATACCAAAGAATGGGCTACTACAATTTGGGTAGAAAATCAAAGAAGTGGTGGAAAGGTGTTTGCATATTTGGTAGAGTTTTTTGGGGGGAATGCCTTTATCTTGTTCAAACACTTCTCTACGTAAGAGGCAGGATAGTTATTTAGATCTTCGGATTAGCTTAGTAAAAACGTTGATTGGTTCCTATTCTTCTTGGTGACCTTGTATGTTTCCTACATCACAGCTAGAGTGTCTCAATTTGCAACTAGGTCATTTCCCCCATTCTACTTCTAAAGGCCGCTGTTTGGTGTGCATAAAAATGGTTTGAGGCATGAAAGCCTAAATGAGTGTGGTTACTGTAAGGTTCATTTGTACATTGGATCTGACTGCATCATAGTATCATACTTGGTGGAATATTAGTCTTGCATGTATTCTCTTACTTCTCGTGACCATGAAATGTAAGTTGTGTATGTGTGTGCCTCTTGGTAAAGTGTAGGTGTGTCTAATAATGCATTTTTCTCTATTGTTGTGTCTTTGTGTTCTAGATGCATGGGAAGTGTTGATAGAGCCTGGTCTTGCCCTTCTATACACACACACACATAGCATGTATTACAATGCTACTCTCCCACTCTCCTTCATTCTTCATCAAATTACCCACCCACATTCTACCCACACACACATACTTTTTCTATTCAAATATTCGTTTCTTATATTGTCTGTTCAAAATGTGTTGTCTTGGGATGTTTTAGGATTGTTATTGTCTTGATTCTGTGTCAAATTATATGAATATGCCAAAATAATTATATGGTATATAAGTGTTGGTTCAATTTTGAAAAGCTAGCCAAATGCTGGTTATTTGGTCATTGGGTTTCATTCAAAAATCTAGATGTAGAGCAATCACTTGGCTTCCATATGAACAAGGTTTCCTGTGCTGACGTCCTATAAGAAGCTCGAGGGAAAAATTAGTAAGTAAATCGTTAATTATTTTACTGCGGGTATATACTAGGAAAGTCGGCGCTTAATCGGTTAAGACATTTGTCATCATTGTGATCCAAGCTCTGTAGTTCCATGTACCAGATGTTTTTTGCAGAAGCAAGTGGATAATGGTGGCTTATCTGGAATGGAGATTCTGAATCTTCCTGCAATTAACACTTAGCTATATGTTAGTTTATTTGTTTTTGTGGATGACAACAGGGATGCCGGAATGAAAAAAGATGAGGAGTCAGATGTTTGTTTGGGAGACATTGAGGTGGGACAGAGAAGATAATACTGGTCCAGCAGTCAAAAAGTACAACCAAAGCCAGAAACAACAAGAATCTGCAACCTTTCTCAGCCAACAACAAGAGTTGCACCCATTGGGAAATGATAAAAAGTTTTCAGGAAAGTTCAGAGACGGGATCTCTCACTGTCGAAGGCTTAGTCAAAAGCAAAGCAAGAAGACGACAATTTTTCGTAGAGGACAATCTCCTATGGCGACGAACAACTGACAGGGTGGGAGATGGCTGTGTGTGCCCCAGCAACACTGGTTTCTAGTATTCTCCCTTGCCACTGATCAGGACATTTGTGAGAGACAAGACATTGACAAGAATCTTGGACATGTACAACTGGCCTGGGGTTAGTTCTGATGTCCAACAGTTGTATTCAGCGTGTCTGAATTGCCAGAAAAGATGTCGGGCCAGACCAAAGAAGGCACCAACGTGACTACTACCTGTGACTAGCAAGCCATTCTCGAGGGTAGGTATTGATCTGGTTGGACTTCTTCCTAGGAAAAAGTTGAACAACAGACACATTCTCGTAATCCTCGATTACACCACGATGGGATTAACATTGAGGACTATGGAGAGTCAGGCTATTGCAGACAAACTACTGGTTCTCTTCACCAGGGTAGGTGTTCTGAAGGAGATAGTAACAGACTGTGGGATGAACTTTCTAAGCATACTGATGAAGAAGTTGTATCACCTCTTAGGAGTGAAGTCCATCCACACCACCCCTTACCATCCCAAGACAGATGGGATGGCTGAACAGTTCAACCAAATGCTCAAGATGATTCTAACGCAGTCATCCAAATTGTCAAACAGTGAGGTCTAGTTCTAGCCTTATGTACTTGATGAGTACAGGAAGGCACCACATCCGATGACTGGCTTCACCCCGGCTGAACTGTTACATGGCAGACAGTTGAGGGGAGCATTTATTGATATTAAAGGAAGCATGGACGACAGACCACATCACACCAGATGTCATCTCGTATGTAACCTCATAACAAGAAAGATTTGAGCAGTTAAGGTCATTAGCAGGGCAGACTGAGATAGAGAAGAATGACAGCTACAAGCAACATTTCGACAAGTAGATGAAGGAAAGGAAGTTTGGTGTAGGAGACATTGTGCTCTTGAAGATAACTCCAATTGCACCTAGTGGAGTTAGTGAGAAGTCCGTTACTACATAACCGAAGTGATCAGCAACCCACCTAGGAGTTGGCGATGCTGGAGTATCCCTGGAGAAAATCAAGATGACAGGTCAACCTATTGAAAGCAATCAATTTTCAAGTAGCTGCATGCCTGACCAGCACTGAGCTGATGTATGCTATATCATTCTTGGGAGAAGAAGAGGATGAGGTTATGTCAGCCATTCATGAGGCAGTATCTGCAGATAAGAGAAAGCGACCACTGGCATCTTCAGGAAGTTTGAAAAGTGGTTGGCTAAGGAGCGATGGAGCACACAGATATTGCAATTGAAATGGGAGATCGCTACCCCAAGAACCAACCACATTACCAAGTTAGATGGTTTGGAAGCGGCCAAGTACATATCGACCCTGGATTTAGAGAGGGGATATCATCAGGTGCCAGTTCACAAAGACAGCATTCATAAGACAGCTTTTGTACGGATGCCATTCGGCCTAAAAAATGGAACAGTGTTCCAGAAGCTGATGAATACGATACTAGCTCATGTTCAACCATTTGCAGCAGCATACATTAACAATATCGTGATTTTTAGCCATACCTTGGGGCAGTCTTTGAACAACTCATAGAAGCTGGACTCACCATCAAAGTGAAGAAGTGTCTGCTTGCAGCAACAGACTATCTCTTCCTTGGACATTGAGTAAATGCCAGAACTATCAGACTTGCTGAAGCCAAAGCTGAACACATCCTCAAAAACTCCAGACCTGTGAACAAGAAAGCAATGAGAGTATTTCTTGGAATCGCAAATAAGTACAGGTTCTCATGCCTGGCTTTGAGTGGCCATTCCATTGACAGAGACGATGATGAAAGCCTGCCCAGACAAAATTGAATGGAGGGAAACATGATGTAAAGCATTTGAAGACATCGAGCATGGCTCATCCTATATATGAAGCCCTGTGTTAGGTAAACCCTTCATCCTACAAACAGACTGTTCCAGTGTAGTAATTGGAGCCATTTTGAATCAACTGGACAAAGATGGCACAGACTACCTTGTGAGATACTACTCTACAATCTGAGAGGAGTTGAGTCATGATACACAGTGTAAGAGCAAGAGTGCCTGGTCTTGATCATGGGAATGAAGCATTTTCGTGTGTATCTGCTGGGAGCAGAGTTCATTGTGGTCATGGATCACAGCAGCCTTGTCTACTTGGAGAAAATGAAGGAAGAGAATGGCAAACTGACCAGATGGGCCATGGCTCTGATGCCCTACATCACACAATCATACACTGGACCTGGCTCCAAGAACAAGAATGCAGATTGAATGTTGAGGCAGTCATGGCCGACTGCTGAGAGTGACAGAAGGGAATTGCCGAAAGCCAAAGGAGAAGACGGGAAGCATATCATAGGATTAAGTCTCTGTGACAAGGTCACTGAACAGTGAACAATTGTGTTGTACAAATTAATGAGATGCATGATGTAATAGGCTAGTCAGCCATGTGATGTATGATCTGACTGTTTAGTAGGGAGTCATGAGCTTACAGCTAGTGAGTTCGTTACAGAATTACAGCCACAGCTATACCCACAGTGATTATGTAAGTATCTTGTATGATGCACTATTGATTAAGAAATTTAGTAACACAACTGTGTTAGTTATAGACTACCTGCTGATCGCAGCAACCAAAAGTTCAGGTGTTGTAGGAGTGTTGATCGGGGGGGGGGGGGGGGGGGGGGGGGGGGATTCTAAAGTCTTTAGCTACCTTATGTGCATTTTTGGTAGCATAATTTATTAAGGCCCAGTTGTTGGCCTATCATTCATTAAAAACCATGCAAGTTAATTCACAGATAATGTTGATGTTGTTTAAAAGTGTTGCTTGCTCAGATTAATTAATGTGCTATAATTATAGCATGCTCACATTGTGTACAAGCCTGGTCAGTTTGTTCAGGCTATTCTCAGTCCTCTCTTCACTGGAATTCAACACGAGTGCTTGTTTGATCAAGAAGCATTATCAACATCTAATTTTAAACTACCTGTGTGTAAGATACAAGGTTTAACAAAACTTACAGTCATTTGGCAAATAACAGAAACTTGGGCTGGGAAATGAGGAAGTTACTTTTGAAGAGGAAGATGGCCTTCTTTTTTACCATTGTGAAGATTCAGCATTTGGTGGCTTGCAACCATCGCCATGTTGTGGTGGATAAGAAAGAACAAGAGAGGCTTATCAAAGCTTGACACAATGATAGATGGTGGTCACTTTGGGAGAGACTAGACTATGAGCAAGCAAGAAGTTGGAGTAAGTACAGACGAGAGTGGGTAGGAGATTGTTGGGGGCAATGTGATAGATAGTTTCCGAAGTTTCAAAGTTAGTGCAATGAATCTCCAATAATAATAATAATTATAGTCAAATTGTTGAACTATACTGTAGCAATGAACACAGAACACAACTCAGTTGGACAGACTCAGCTAGACTCAGAGCACTAAGAGTTGACTTAGAATATGCAGAACAGGAGTAGCTGGTAGATACAGCCTTTTTATAGACACAGCAATTGAACACACAGCAATGTTCTTACAGAATCCTGCACACACACAAACACATATCAAAGGGGGGGGTGGCAGGTTTAATCTTGCAGCAGCAGTAGGATCTAGCAGGTTTGTGGAAGTTTTGTGCAAGATCCTGCAAGCTGCTGATAAACCTGACCACAAACTACAGCTATACTAACCAGAAGCACGTTAAATCACATAAATAACTACACAATGTCCAAAGTCAATCCATCACACTGGTGTGGGAGTTTCTAGTGAGACCTAGTACGGAGTATGCAGCTGAAGTGTGGTGGATAGGAGGACATAATGATTGCAAAAGTTGGAGTAAGAGTGGGCAGGAGATTGTTGGAATCAAGTAATGCAGTAGCTGAAGCGACAATATTTGGTGTGGAGGAAGCTGGAAGAGAGGAAGGCAGAGATGGAAAGGTGGCATGTTGTTGGTGGAGAAAGGTGTGGAGGGAGTAAGTGGTGCAGTGATGGAGGAGGTGGGAGAGTGTGTTAAGTATTGTGTAGGAAAGTGGTGGCAGCAAAGAAAGGAACTGTTGTATGGTGAGCTGATGAAGATCTTTTGTCCCCTCACCTACCCACTCCTTGAGCAGCTGGACACTCTTAAACTATTTGTATTATGGTTATTATTATCAATTAAGTACTTTTGATAATATAGATGGTTATAGTGTTACATAGTCGCACACTGTGTTCTAGTATATGTAGTCTTAACACGCTCTCAGCAGCATTAGAGTAATGTGAAATAAATATCAAATTGATGTTTCTTATTGTACTTTCTCTCACCACACAATGCCTTGTATTCATTTTTAGTAATAATAATGATGGCATTTAGAATGGTGTTAACTATTTAGCTTGCTTCACTTTTTTCTATGATAAACATCTGTCTGTATCATGTCCGCTTGGATGTCGGTTACTTAATGAACTACATGGATGTAAAAGTTGTTTTAGTCAAAATTTGGTCAGGATTTGGATTTGAAGCAACTATCGTATGACATGGCACTTAGAAAATGTACCTGTGCATGAGTTTTCGAGTTCTAAATGCTAATTGGCATAATAATGATCGCTTGTCTGAATATAATATATCCTTTATGCATGGCCGAACGGAATGATGGATTTGCACAAAACTTTACTTACAGCACTAGGAGAATGTGTGGATGGTTTTAGGCAACATTTGGTCAGGATTGGGAATTGAAGCCACCATCATATCGTATGGCACTTGGCAGTGTCAGGAAGTCAGCCATCTTGTTTAGAAATGCCGTAGTGTTGTTATCCTTAGGCAATTATTTTCATTTCTCAATGTTAATGGTTGTCATGTCTGTATGGTAGAGATTTCAAAGCATCTTTCACATGATTTCAAACCTTTCCTGGTTGTTTCTGCCTGTGTTTGGTTGAAATCCAGCCTAGATTAACTTTGCACCTCGATATATCAGATTTATTCTAGAATACATCTGTACCAATTTTATATGGGATTCAAAAATAGGAACTAACTCCTTGAACCTGCCTTGGAATACTGAGACTCTTTTCTATGTATATTAACATTTGGATGGCTCACAAGTAGACTGCTCTTCATTTCCTCCACTAGAAATTTACCCTCCTTTTATTTGTCCCTAACTGCCAGGAACTTGTCCCAGGATCCATGCCATCACATCCAGGAGGATCTTTCCTTGCCTTGTCAGGGCATGTCAAGTTCTGCTCCAAGGCTGAACTCGACTTTGGAGAGGAAATGCTACTCTTTGAGAGTCCCCATCTGCTGCCCCTCTCCACCCCTACATTGATGTCATCGGCGAGTTTGACTATTAAATATTTAAATCCATATCCATAATGACAACTTGACCTAACCTAAGGCTAAGGCAAAGAATTTGCTAGCGAAGCTTCTTCTAGCCAGTCCTATCCAGACTGCAGTTGTTGAAATGGAGAGATTTACAGAGGGGGGAGTAGTTTTTGACAGGTTTGAAATTTTTGTAGATAGATAGACATAAACGGTGTTTGGAAGAGTAGCAAGTGGTGATCTAAAACTTGGAAGAAGGAGAGTGAAATATGTCACAAATTCTCATTTTACTCCTCTGCTGGCTTTCCCAGAGCAATACCGGGAACCTCAGCAAGTGTAGATCTTTCCATTCAAATGGCAGTTGAATGTTATAATATGATAATAATAACAACAACAACAACAACAATAACAACAAAAATAATATCAACAATACAAACAATAACAACAATAATAACAAATATAATAACAAATATAATAACAATAACTGCAACAATGATAACAACAATAATAATAACATCAATAATAATAAATAAACACAATAAATAAATAAATAAATAAATAATAAACAAATTTAAAAACATAAGAAAATAAATAATATTAAAATATTTTTAATTAAAAAATAAAATAAGGTGTATATTATAGTAATAATAGTAATAATAATGATAATAATAATGATAATAATAAATAATAATATTAATAATAATATTAATAATAATAATAATAATAATAATAATAATAATAATAATATTAATAATAATAATAATAATAATAATAATAATAATAATAATAATAATAATAATAATAATAATAATAATAATAATAATAATAATAATAATAATAATAATAATAATAATAATAAAAGATAACAACAATAATAATAACATCAATAATAATAAATAAACACAATAAATAAATAAATAAATAAATAATAAACAAATTTAAAAACATAAGAAAATAAATAATATTAAAATATTTTTAATTAAAAAATAAAATAAGGTGTATATAGTAATAATAGTAATAATAATGATAATAATAATGATAATAATAAATATAATATTAATAATAATTATTATAATAATAATAATTATTATTATAATAATTATAATAATTATAATTATAATAATAATAATAATAATAATAATAATAATAATAATAATAATAATAATAATAATAATAATAATAATAATAACAACAACAACAACAACAACAATAATAATAATAATAATAATAATAATAATAATAACAACAACAACAACAACAACAACAACAACAATAATAATAATAATAATAATAATAATAATAATAATAATAATAATAACAACAACAACAATAATAATAATAATAATAATAATAATAATAATAATAATAATTATTATTATAATAATTATAATTATATAATAATAATAATAATAATAATAATAATAATAATAATAATAATAATAATAATAATAATAATAATTATTATTATTATTATTATTATTATAATAATAATTATATTAATTATAATAATAATAATTATAACAATAATAATAACAACAATAATAATTACAACAATAATAATTACAACAATAACAATAACAATAATAATAACAACATTAATAATAATAACAACAATAATAACAACAATAATAATTACAACAATAATAATAACAACAATAATAATAACAACAATAATAATAACAACAATAATAATAACAACAATAATAATAACAACAATAATAACAAAAATAATAATAACAACAGTAATAATAACAACAATAATAATAACAACAATAATAGAACAATAATAATAATAACAACAACAATAATAACAACAATAATAATAACAATAATAATAACAACAACAACAATAATAATAACACCAACAACAACAACAGCAACAACAATAATAATAATAGTATTAATAATAATAACAACAACAGTAGCAACAGCAGCAACGGTATTAATAATATATCAATAAAAAGAAATAATAAATAAAATAATAATAATAAAGGATGATAATGATAACAATAATTTTTAATTACAAACAAAAAATGGCTGATGATGTGGTTGTTACCATCTCCAGCGAACATCTTGTTGTGTCATTGGCCTCAGTTGGTGGGAGCGATACAGCTTGGACCAGTGATGTCGAGGAGTTAAGAATGCTTGGTACTTGGTTTGGCAATGGTTACTCACTCTTATTACCCTGTATGCAACTGTTGGATACTTGTCACTAGATTGGGGTTCTTCCATGTTCACTGTCAATGATCACTGTCAAGACTCTTGATCTCATCTCATGGCCCAGTCCCATGCTGCTTAAAGTCCGAGTACCATCGACCACCTAGACACCTTTCGTCCCAGTTTGTCATAGGTAAGGATTCTCAAAAAGGTTACCTCTTACATCTTGAGAGTGTGCTGCATGGAAAATAGTTACCATTTTGCAGCAAGTAAGTGCTAATTTTAGTGACACGTTTGCATGACCTAGGTTAATTTACTTTCCTTCTTGCTGCTTACATTTACCAAGGAGAGGTGGTCAACACAGAAACTTAGCCACTCAAGTTAACTGGATTATTAATGCTGAATCTGCCTGCACTGTGGGGACTAGCAGCCTAATCTTTTGCAAATCCAAGAAATCACCCATGGATCTTCTCGCTAACCGGGTTTCATCCAAATTGGAGGAGGGTGATTGGATCAGTAGACTCCCTACCAGAATATAATGATGATACTCTAGCTATCCTAAAGGAAAATTATCCCTTTCCTCAGTATCAATTTCACATTCCAGATGTTCCTTCAGAAGTTTAGGACTCTTCTATGAATATATCGGGAGAAGAGGTAGCTAGGATCATCAAATCATTCCATAATGGTTCCTAAGGTGGACCAGATAGTCTTCACCTTCAGCACCTGATGGATATGCCCGGGCTAGGGTCTGGTGAAAAGGCGGCAAACATTTACTCTAAGTTTTATCTACATTCATCAGCAACATTCTTCGTGGTGACACTCCTGAATTCACAATTCCTTTTTTCTTTAGTGCACCACTAATTGATCTATCAAAACATGGTGGAGGTATTAGACCCATTGCTATGAGTTGTACCCTCTGCAGACTAGCTGCTAAGTGTACCATTAGCCGAGTGAAGATATCTGTGAAGTCTGTACTAGCCCCCTTACAGAGCTAGGATTTGGTGTGCCCAAGGGTGCTGAAGCTGCTACTCATGCAGCTAGGACTTATGTGCAAGATCTTAACCCTGATAGTGCACTTTTGAAATTGAACTTCAGAAATGCATTTAATAGTTTATGCAGGGATAAGATCTTCCAAGCTGTCAGAGATTTGGCTCCACAGTTATTACCTTTGGTAATCTCAGTATAATGGTTCTCCTACAAGCCTTTGCTTTGGAGATAGTGTAGAGTCAAATGAGGGGATACAACTAGGTGAAACCCTTGAGCCCAGCATTGTTTTGCCTCACTATTTACTTAGTACTAGAGGACCTACAGTCAGAACTTTGCATCACTTCTGGACAACATTATGATAGGTGGTAATTTGGAGGACATTGTGCATGACTTTCGGAGAGTGGAGCTTCTGGCTCAGCATGTAGGCCTTTCTTTGAACCACAGTAGGTGCGTAGAATGTTGGCAACTTCAATTAGCTATCACCGGTTATTGACTATTCACTTTATTAATAAATAGCAAAACAAGATAATACCTCAACAACTAACAAAATTGAGCAACTAAACTATAAACTACATGTAAATTAGAATACAATCTCCAGCTATATGAAAGAAATATTAACGTGCTATCCAAACAGTGGTATTGCTATTTACCTATAACCTGAATACATCAAAGCTAATACATCAGTCTACATCACAAGTTCAACATATTTCCAACATTCCTCCTCACTTGTAGGCATAACATTCAGGTGATTCAATAACTCCGGCCATTTTCCATAGTTTTAAAAACTGTTCATGATTTAGGCCTTTTGTTAGCATGTCTGCTTTCATTTCTTCCATGGGAAAGTATTTCAGCCTTACTGATCCTTCGTCACTTGGTCACAAATAAAATGGTATTTGATTCCGATGTGCTTTGTTTGACCATGATATTGTAGGTTCTTGGTTTGATATAGCTGACTGGTTGTCTTCATAAATAGTAATGGCCTTTGTAGGAGTACTTCACGAATCACTAGTAAGCTGCCTCATCTTTCGAGCTGCAATTGCTAGGGTCATGTATGTGAGCTCCACTTCTGCAGTGGACAATGCTTCACCAAGTACAGCACCTCCGCTAATCTGAAACAATTATCCAGATGTTGATCTCCGACTGTCAAGATCCCCAGCCCTGTCAGCATCTGAATAGCCAATGCACTCCTTAGAGCCTTGCTTACAATAAAAGACGAAAATCGACTGTACCTTTCAGATAACTCATAATATGTTTCAGAACGGTCTAGTGTTTTTTGGGTGGCTTTGCACAAAACCTTGCCATGTTACTCATGGAATAAGTGATGTCCAGTCTTGTACCTACAGACAAGTAAAGCAAACCTCCAATTGTTGACTGGTAAAGTTGCTGTGCATTCTTCATCGTCTGTTGCTTTAATAACTTTTACACTGGTGTACACTGGTGCACTAACAGGTATTGAGTCTTGCATGCCAAATTTATTAAGAAGTTTCTCATTGTAGGCAGATGGCCAGATCCAAACATTTCTGGTTTTCTCATCTTGGAGAATCTTAATGCCAAGAAAATAGTGTAGCTTTCCCATATATTTTATGTTTAATCTATTTTCGACAGCATCCTTCACTACTTTTATTTTCTTGTCACTGCTTCCAGCAAGTATGATGTCATCAACATAAACACCGATATAGAACACTTCTCCTCCTGCATCCATATATATGCAAGAAATACTACCTCTAAACAAAACCCATTTTCTTGAGCTGATTATCCAGTGGTGTATTCCAACAGTGTGGGGATCGCTTAAGTCCATAAATACTTTTCTTGAGCTTGCAAACTAGATTTTCTTGATCTTTAGGAATGAAACACTTTGGCTGTTTCATGTTCACCTCCTCATCTAGCTCACCATTGAGGAAGGCTGTTGTTACATCAACTTGAAGCAGCTTCAATCCATATTGCACTGCCAAAGCGGTCAATGTAAGGAGTGATTCTAATCTAACCACTGGGAAAAATGTCTCATCATAATCATTCTCAGAGAATCCTTGAACTACTATTCTTGCTTTGTTGTGTTCAACTAAGCCATCTGCACCAGTCTTGATTTTGTATAACCATTTGCTACCAACAGCTTTTTGTCCCTCTGGAAATTCAACTAGCTCCAAGACATCATTTTCTTCGAGGGATTTAATTTCCTTTTCCATGGCATTCAACCATTTTGATTTCTCAGGGCTAGCCAGGACCTCTTCAATAGTTACTGGATCCTTAGGTTGCTCATTGGCTGTGTTGTTCTCACTCAGTAATAATTTGGAGGACATCCCTCCCTTTCAGGTCTTCTAAGAACTGGCACAGCTGTGTTGTCAATGGATGCTCCAGAGTTGCAGTCAAATCAAAATCTATAAAGTACTTTGTCTTGTGTTCAGTTGACTCTTGTTCAGTTTCTCTTTTTTCTTTTCCTTATCAAACTCTACATCTCTACTGTAAATAAACTTCACTTTCTTGGGATCATAGAATCGATACCCTCTTGTTTCTGCACCATATATACCCAAGAAATATGCATTTCCTTGCTTTCAAATCAAGTTTGTGCCTTTCATTCCTCGAAATGTGAGCATATGCATCACAGCCCAAACAGGCAAGTTCGCAACCTTTGGCTTGTTACTTGTTCGAGCTACAAATGGAATCATTCCTTGAGAGCTTTTGTTGGACTTCGATTCCTTAGATATACAGCTATAGAGTGTGTTTCAGCCCAAAAGTAGTTGTTTTCCCGCATACATCACTGTGGACAAGACAAACGAATTCTTTTGAACAAGTGCCTCCACAAGTTTGAAATTGATTCTGTGATGTTTTCCTCCAAAACATGTCTTGCAAAAATTGATTTCCTTCGATGTATCGAAAAGAAGAGCATCGACTAGTTTTTCCCGAGCCAGCTTCTAGAGATTTTTTGTTCCAAGGTGACCAAAATGTCGATGTCATAAACTTTCTTTTCTCTCTAGTTTTCCAGTAAAATTTCTCCTTCGATCTTTGCAATTGAGATAATAGAGACTTCTTAATCTGGTTGCCACAGCAATGACTCTCTGATTTGCACCAATTATCAGACATCTGTCTTCATTAAACTGCATCATCTTTCCAGTTTCTGCTGCCTTATATACTCAAGAGATTGCAAGACAGCTTTGGTACATAAAGTACATCATGCTGCTTGCACTTTCTTGTTTTTCCAGCAGGTAATTTCAGTTACAATGAAGCAGTTCCTTGCCCAATTGCCTACAAAACATGTCCATCTCTAAGTATTCAGGTTTTGAAGCTTAACGAAAATTTTCTCATCATTGCATGTTGCTCCAGAGTCTTCAATCCAGTTACTTGTTTCAATTTCACTAGCTGACAGAGCATGACTAATTACAACAGCATCAAAAATGCTGACTGAGCTGCTGTCATCTTCTTGTTTGATGCAACTTTATTGGCCTTTTGTTTCATGCTTTTCCACTCTTAGTCATCTGATTTGGCTTTTCTTTGCAGCAGTCAGATTGCGACAGTTCATTTGATATTACCAAGTTTTCCGCAGTAATAGCATTTTAAACCTTTGTTCTTGAGGTTAGCGGTCATTGTTTTGGTTGATCTGTATTTTCCGTCTTTATCGTTCATTTTTCGCTGCTCATTTAGTCACCTACAACTTCGATTTCAGGTACATCTGTGTTTTCCTGAAGAGCTGTTGCCAGCATGTTGAAAGAATCAGCTAGGCTTGCTAATATGTCGACAACTCGATCCTCCTCTGTGATGGGGTCACCCACCTCTGCAAGTGCTTAAAATATTTATGTCATAGCTCTGATGTAATCCTGAACAGACTTTCCCTCCGGTAAACACAATGAATAAAGTTTGTACCTTAGCTCGAGTTTGTTGACCCATGTATTTTTATGAAACTGTTCTGCGAACTTCTTCCATGTCATAATGGGGTTATCAGAGTCTCCAATCAAGTACAACAATGAAGGTTTAACAATCAATGCTAGTGCATGGTCCCTTCTTGCAACAAACTTAGCATTCTTCTTGGCCTGAGCCTCTTCAGGAGGAGTTTCAGTTCCATTCACAATGAACAATAGACATCTTTCATGAGTGCCATTCAGCATTGAACTTTCCACATTGATCATTCAATGGAACAATCGATACAGTTTTTAATTCTGCCATTGCTAATGAGGTTCGATCAAAAACAAGTTAGTGGTCAATTTTCAACGATTCCGAGAGCTTGAAAGTCTTGAACACTAGCTACAAGATCTAGCTATAACCTATCTTCATGCGCAGTGGGAGCGTCTGACTGTGCCCATAACCTGTTGGAAAACTTCAAATAGCTATCACTTGTTATTAGCCATGCTTTAATTCAATAAATAGCAAAACAAGACAACACCTCAACAACTATATATACGTATAACTCAACAACTATATATACGTATAACTCAACAACTATATATACGTATAACTCAACAACTATATATACGTATAACTCAACAACTATATATACGTACAACTCAACAACTATATATACGTATAACAAAATTTGCAACTGAACTATAAACAGTAGAATGACAGAAGTGTTAACATATCCCAACAGTAGTATATTGCTATTTACTATAACCTGAATACATTCAAATCTAACACTACTAATGAATCAGTCTACAGTACAGGTTCAATATAACAGGGTACCAAGAATGCATCTTTCCAACAAAGTGGTATTCCCAGATCATACCACTCTGGGTTCTTTACTAGTGCATATTCCAGGTCTTTTGGTAGTGAACCCAGAGTCATCCACCCTCTTGGGTTCACCAATTGGTGGAATGGAAGGCATTGATTCAATCTTGAGAATAAATTCTTATTTTACTATTTCTCAATGCCCTCTCAGTTAAGATAACAAAATTACAATAACTAACTTGAAATTTACTCTCTCGTTGTTTCGACTGGATGTGCTTGATGTAGGTTAGAGCATGTAGTTTAAATATCGAGAGACTATATTTCAAAGTTTGATGATTGAGAAGGTCATTCTTTTATTTATTTATTGTTTTTATTATTAATCTATCTCTATCTATCTATCATTCATTTATGATAATAATGAAGGAAAAAAAGGGAAAAGGGGTAAGAAAAATAAAGAGAGAAAAAGGAGGCAGAAAGGAAAAAAATTGTCCAGAACTCCAGTTAACTATTGGTCCATTGACCTGAGCATCGAGGCAGCTTTACCTCTCTGAATCTTCATAGAGAGCCTGTGCAGGAGAAATTGGAACAACAATGGCTCCTCTGATGCTGCCTGTAGTCTTCTTCCCAGGTTCTTGATAAAGGAATGGGTTTGGGGGCTAAAAGCTCCTGAAGTCTCAACCACCACAGGAACAAACAAGTATGTAACTAGGTCTTTGTGTTTAGTGCAGTTCAGTTCTTCCGCTTTAGCAGAATTGTTGTAGATAGAGCAAAAGTTGCTATTATCATCACGCAGCCATCAGTGACATATTGTACAGGGCTCTGGTATCAGCATGTATCAATTCTATGCTGGAACCGTTGCGCCTAGACAGGTAAGATGGAAAATGGCCAGGATTAAGTATGATCCCATGGAAAGATGGGAAGCCTCTTGTCTAGGATGCAACTTGCCTTTTAACTCTCTCATTCTGTCATGCCTTTGGCATGCCACCAGAAGTGCAGACAGGAGCAGTGGTGACTTTGGCTGAGAAGCGGAAAGCAAGCAAGTATTCTTTGTTAGGTCCACCTCACTCCTTCTCAATTGCTATTGAGACTCTCGACAATAGGAATGAAGTCTCAGGTCAGATTGAAATGCTCAATCAGGCCATCTGATTGAGGGTGGTATGGTGTGGTCCTGGTTTTTTAGCTTGCAAATCTCTGATTCGAATTGCTTTCCTTGATCAGAATGCGGCTATATATTCAGGAGGAGAAAAACGGAAGAAAAACTCATTGGTGAGAACACGAGCCACAGTTGAGGTTTCTTGGTTGGAAATAGGATAATCTTCCATCCACCGAGTGAAATAATCTCCAACCACCAGGATGTATATGAATTTCCAGATTTTGACTCTGGAAAGTGTCCATGATGTCTACAGCCGCCATCTGCATTGGACTTCTGATCTACACACTCTGAAGTGGTGCTCTGTTCTTTGGGGCAGAGGTTTTGGTGGATGGACAATCTGAGCACACCTTACACCAGTCCAGTACATCATTGTGGCAACCTGGCCAATAGAATCTCTCACAAATGTGAGTCAGAGTCTTATGTTCTCCTAAATGCCCCCCCCCCCCTTCCCCCCCCCCCCCCCCCCCCCCCCCCCCCCCAGAGCAGCTCCATGCATCTCTGACATCACATTAGCCTTCTTGCTTTCAGGGGTTATTAGGGTTATTAGTTGAAGTATCACAGAAGTAGGTCCTTTAGGGTAGACAACCATTTAGAGCCAGCTAGAGTGTTAATCGTATCGTCGATTCTCGGCAATGGTTATGCGTTTTTGTGGGTGACTGACTTCGTTTAGCTTACGATAGTCTACGCAAAAACGAAAGCTCTTCCTGACAAGAACTATAGGAGAAGCCCATGGATCTTTTGATGGTTGAACCACCTTGTTCTCTAACATGCTGTCTAGAAGCTGTTGTACATCCTTCCTACGGTGTAGAGGAATCTTTTTGACACCTTGTCTAACAGGAGGAGAGTCTCCTGTGTGGATTTGATAGTGTAGCTCATTGGTGTGATCAAGGTCTGAGCTGGAAGAAGCAAAGACATCATCATATCAGGTTAGCAGGGCAAAAAACACTTCTTTCTGTTTCTGAGTAACTTCGGCCTCACTATTCTCAACTATATCCCACGAAAATTCTTTGCCCCAGCATGATTCGGCTTGGCTAGTAGGCACATTCGCAATTACCTCCTCTTGAGGTGGGACTACCGATTCTATAGTGGCCACAAAAGCATTTCTAGGTATCACAACAGGCTCAATTTTAGGATTGAATAGACAGGACTTGGCCTTTACAGAGATCAACCAAGGCTCTGGCTACAGAACATGATAGGGAGTTTCCAGGTAATTTCTCTACAATACAGGTCCCTTTCAGAGAACACACCTCAACATTTGCTATGACAACTTGCTCAGAAAATGGGGTTAGCTTAATGCCCTCTTTGATGCATACTTAACCAGCTTGGGTCATATAGGTTGGGACTTCTGATATATGGAAATAAGGGGTTGCTTGCCAATATTTAACTGGGACTTTTGTAAATCAACTGTTACATTGCGCTTTGTCATGAAATCTAGGCCTAATATGGCTTCTTTAGTTAGGGGGCTCACCACTACAACATCAACTTTGTAACAGCATCATTTGATACCGAGATCAACACATGCATGACCATGGACTTGTAGTGGAGTTCCATTGACACCTACCAGTGGATGTTTGGCCCAAGGTCGCAGGTCCACTCTTTGTGTCCCTGTGTTCATACTCTCCCATGCATCTTTCCGCATTAAGGTAACTGCAACTCATGAATCCACCATGAACGAAGTGGCAGAGACATTGACGAATCCCTCCACACAAAATCTGCCTGTAGGGATTACTACGGATATAGTTAGATTACTAGATGTATGAGTCATACTATTTCTACCCTCCTGCACTCGACTCTTCGTGCAGGGGCTGTCTAGTTTCCTGGTTCCAGCTTCTTGAGGGAGCGGCACTGTCTTGCAATGTGCCCTTTCTTGCCACAGTTCCAACAGCGTAGGTCATGTGCTTGACTCCTGGAGAAGTCCCTTTGTCGCACTATTCCCCCTCCAACTCTGTTGGAAATTCCTGTTTGTCTTGCTCTGTACTGGCTTGGACTTCCTGTTTCTGAGCTCAACTAAGAAGACTCAAACTTATCAAATCTGTCAACTAACTGCTCAAACATAGTAGTTAGCTTATCATTTGACACACTGTTACTTACAGCACCCTTGAGGTGGCACCTCTATGCTGGACACAGTCATTCTGGGAGTGAGGTAAGGCTCCAGTTCCAAGGTAGCTGTCACTGCTTCATCCAATGCCTCTGGGATTCTTTGCTTGAATCCAAATGCAACTTGTGCATTCTCGATCTGGCCCAGGTAAGTGATCATAGCCAGTCTCTCCCTAGCTGCCACTTCGAGCTCAGGGTAAGCATTGTCAGTGAGTAACCCGAGGTCTTCAGCGAGATCTGCCCAACTCTCAGCCTTCTTCTTTCTCCTGGTCTGCATTTCGACCTGGTACCTCATCTTTCGAGTGGCGGGCTCGAACCTCTCCCTTCACTTTTTTGAAACAATTGACATAGCTTACAGTTTGTCAAATATTATGCCAGTGGTTAGTACTCGTTAAGGTCACAGGTGTGTTATGTTCAATTTTTAAAACTCCTGACCACTTGAATTACTGGCTATGCCCCTGTAAATTTGGTTGAGCAATGGAAAAAAATGAGAAAATTGTGTTGAAAGCAGTGTTCAATGACTTCATTTTTTTCAGTCTGCAGAAGCTAAATGTGAAAGTAAGATTCAAAGTTAGTTCATAAACACTCTATACATAATCTTGGTGAACAAAACCAAACAGTTGTGGCTTGTGGGTAACCCAATAAGATTCTGACTCAGAGTGTCATAATGGAGCTAAACAATCTACCAAGGTTTCTGCATCTGCATTGTCCAAATATTCTTACACTGACATAAGCCAACCCAAAGACCCAGAAAAGGACTGAAAAAACCTATGACACAGGTACTAATATGCGCAAAAGATGCTTCTTTTTTTCATCGTACAAGAATTTCTCATGGATTTATCAATATAGCTCTGAATATATGATTTCTGCTAAAAGTGTAGTTCTGCCTACAATTCTGGCATAAGGGTGATGAGTACCAGCTTTTTATACTGACTATTTCACTAATTGGAAAAAAGCAGTTCATAGATTCTGAGATAATGGTCTTCATTTGCCTACAGAGATGCATGTGCGTCCTATTATGGATTACAAAAAGTGTGTCTGTATACATGAGTTTGTGACAAAATTGGGTGGAAATGAACACAGTTTTTTAACCACCTCTTGGCTTTACTTTTAAAGCTAGGCCTCTCTTTCATAACCCTGAAGGTTCTAAGTTAAGTGTGATGCTGGAGTGTGCTCTAGGTGAAAGTTGTGGGTAAATGATAATAAATACCATCTAATCAATGAGATGATGGTCCATAAAGTGCTAGTTCATTGCATTATATGCTTTACAATGCTCATTCGCCCTTATGGCAGAAAGTTTATTCTGCCCAGTATCGAATGGGGACTTGCATACAGGCGAACAAGAAGTAGAGTGGGGGTGGAGGGAGGGGATGTGAAGAAAGATACAATCCCAAATTGAACTGTGACTTTGAGCACCAAAGTAAACGGCCAAGAAAA
Organism: Cladorhizidae sp. MBARI D1340-BT2; assembly: GCA_028752905.1. Lineage (NCBI taxonomy): Eukaryota > Metazoa > Porifera > Demospongiae > Poecilosclerida > Cladorhizidae > Cladorhizidae sp. MBARI D1340-BT2. The sequence goes on along the minus strand of JAQNBH010000014.1, from coordinate 23,446,531 downwards.
TACATAGAATTTATAAACTAGACTAAATTTTTTTTTTAAAGAAACAAAAAAGAAGATTCTTTTTGTCCCCTCACATACTTAGCACACAGTAGGTCACACAGAAATGTTCTACCAGACTAAAAAGTAGAATTAAACATGATGTGTCCAATAATGAGTATAGTGTCAACTATTTTAAGTTTGCATGTCTTTTAACAACACTTCAGTGGAAGATAGTACACAGAATCTTGGCAAAGCCTTGATCTTTTTTTAAAGTAGCAGATAAGACTTGTTGCGGCAGTAGCTAACAGACTACTGATTACTGCAATGCTGTTTTAGTGAGAATGACATGAGTATCAAAACTACAAAGAGGTTGAAGTTCTTAGGTGCCCGTTCTACCTGAACAGTTAGTTTCCGATAATGGCCCCCAATTTGTGTCCAAAGACATTCCTGAAACAGGCTATGTCAAGTCAAATGCATCCCATACCATCCCTCATCCAACAGACATGCAGAATGGTTAAGGAAGCATAGAGGGCAGGAGGACAGGAAAGCTTACCTCTACAACTTAGAGTGGAAAATATCTTTCTCATGTACGGTTATCGAGTAGCACCTCGTGCACTTCTACTGGAGCATCTCCCTGTTCATTGTTCCCAGGGTGAGATATCAGGACATACCACATCCCCTAGGACCACAGCTGGAGTCTAAAGTGGGGTAAGTTACAGCATGACTAATATGCAAAGGTTTGAGAGTTTCATGTTGATCAAGAAGTCACTATAATATGATAGTATTCCCTAGTGCAAAGTATCTGTCTGAAGTGATTTTGGAGAGGATTATGGCGAGACAAGGACCTTTGAGTTACCTGGTTTCAGTCCTTGATGTCATCATCTTTTGCAGGCATGTTGATCATCTCAAACCTATGGAGTCATGTCCTGATGAAGACAGATCACCTGATGGTTTTGGAACCAGACGTACCTGCTGATGATAAAGATTTTGTTACGGTAACTCCAACTCCTGGAGCTGACATTCAAGTACTGACTGTTGTGGAATGCTTCCAAGAGTGGTATGGACTTATTGTGACACATTGACTCCTTGCCTGTATGTATCTTTGGTGTAACTTCCATCTTTTAATCTTAGTGGGGTGGAATGTAGTATTTGGGTGTGTGTTAATTAACCACATCCTATTCAGTATACTACTTGAACTCTGTGTGTGTCATCACTTCCCGCTTGTCACTTCTGAACTCTACTTGGATCTTTTATAAAGTGTATTAGCTTACTAGCTATACAAAACATATAAATACAGTTTAACTTGAACACTACTCATTTCAATCTTCATTGTATATAATCAAGCTCTATGATATTGAATTGTGCAGTGAATTTATCAACCAAAAAGGTAGCAAAGGCAACCAAAAATACAGCCATATATGTTGTGGATGTGAGTAAATATCTGCTGTGTTCTTGACTCTAAAAAAGATAAATAATAGCAAAGAAATCAAATGAATCTTAAATCAATAAATGAGTAATGGACATCTTTTTCCTTCTTATTCTTAGTTGTTAGAATATTTTACTAAATATGCTGGTAACAAGCCCGCATATCTCCCTCCAAGCCGTAACCTGGCGAGATTTTTTTGTCTCGTGATTACATTGCATCCTCTATTACTTTCTTCCTCACTTAATTTATGCCATGTAATGACTTCATAAAGCAAAATAAATTCCAGGTGTTACATTGTGCTACTTAAATGGTCACAAGCAACTCTGCCTGTTAGATCTAGTGATCTTGGTATCCGGAGTTCTGTGCAGTTTGCTCCTTCAGCTTTTCTGGCTTCATCTGAATAATTTTGCAATACAAGGGCTCAGTTGTAGATAGAGCAAAAGTTGCTATTATCATCACGCAACCATCAGTGACATATTGTACAGGGCTCTGGTATCAGCATGTATCAATTCTATGCTGGAACCTTTGCGCCTAGACAGGTAAGATGGAAAATTAAGTATGATCCCATGGAAAGATGGGAAGCCTCTTGTCTAGGACGCAACTTGCCTTTTAACTCTCTCATTCTGTCATGCCTTTGGCATGCCACCAGAAGTGCAGGCAGGAGCAGTGGTGACTTTGGCTGAGAAGCGGAAAGCAAGCAAGTATTCTTCGTTAGGTCCACCTCACTCCTTCTCAATTGCTATTGAGACTCTGGACAATAGGAATGAAGTCTCAGGTCAGATTGAAAAGCTCAATCAGGCCATCTGATTGAGGTGGTATGGTGTGGTCCTGGTTTTTTAGCTTGCAAATCTCTGATTCGAATTGCTTTCCTTGATCAGACAAAATGTTACAACAATGATATTAGTATACAAGTGTACAAATCTGACGAAACTTGAATTACAAGACAATGCTTGGAAACGTGCATACTGTAAAGAGTAAAATAGTGGCCAAACCAATATAAGGAATGCTATAGTGTACTCCCTTATATATGTACAAAAGGAAGCACTTTGGTTCTTCTCTAAAATACAAGGTTATCTTGTCAGACCCATCATCATCTTCACATGGAAATCATGTGACCTTTTTTTAACACATTGCAATCTATATAAATTACCTTGTATTTTCTGCATTTTTCACTTGCCTTGAAAAAGTCCAAAGCTAAAAACCAATTAGAATAGTTAACCTATAATTAATGTCATCAGCTGAAAGCCACTTATTATTAGTAAAGCTAGTTGGTATTTAAAGTGAGCAAGATTTTTTATCATCATATTGAAGGTAGAGCATGTATCTGTACATTGCATATGCCTACTGCATGAGTGGACAAAATAGGTGTCTCAAATGGATTAGCATCGTCAATTGAACTCTAACACTTAAGTGTGATACATTAACACTGCCTTAACAAATTCCCTATAATCATATTTAGCCATCCATGCACACAAAAAAAATCAGCTACACCAATCACTGCCTTATCAAAAAGAGGTGTAGCCTCGGGCCACTTGGAAAAGTAATCAGTAAAAGTATTTGTTTGCTAGCTGCGATTCAGGAAAAGGACCTGTAATGAGTAGATAGTTAATAAGTAAAGAAATCCACTAAAAGGAAAGTAGTAGGTCTACAAAATATAGCAAAATATATTGCAAGATAAAAAACACAACTCATCTACTGAGTCAATGCTAAATTTGCTCCAAACTGAATTTACAGGGATCGGATGTAATCAGCCTTGGCGCCTCTGACATTTATCACAGCTCTTTCAATATCCCACAACATCATTTACCATTCCTTTCCACCAATATGTCTCAGAAATCTTCACAGATGAAAATTAAACAAAAATTCAATGTGACCTGTAGTTTACAACAGAAATGTTAAATGTAAATGTTTTTTCAACATTTTCCAAATAACACCTATAGTAGAGATAGCAAAAATGTGATGCAGCAAGTGGTGCTCCATATCCTTTTCCAAAAGGAAATAAGCTGTTTAGAAAATATTAAACTTATAATTTAAAACTCCTACTTCTCTGACATGGACAAAATCGTGGGGAGAGCATCCTAGATAACCAAATATAGTTTGTAAAAGACAAACTTTGCTTATGGTTTTGTCTCTGCCTAAGTGAACACCGTTTATGCCATTGTGGCAAGCTTTGATAAACCTCACTTTTTTTCCTTATCTACCACAAAACATGGTGAAGGTGTCAGCCACCAAATTGTGAATCATGACCATGGTGGCCATCTTCCTCTTCAAAAGAAGCTTCCTCATTTCTCAGCCCATGTTTCTGTTCTTTGCTAAATGGCTGTTAGTTTGGTAAGCCTTGTCTCTTACACAAAGGTAGTTTAATTAAATGTTTATAATGCTTCTCAGTCAAACAAGCACTCCAGTGAAGAGAGGACTGAGAACAGCCTGAACAAACTGTGCAGGCTTGTACACAATGTAATTAAGCTAGCACATTACTTAATCTGAGCAAGCAACACTTTAATCCACATCAACACTATCTGTGAATTAACTTGCATGATTTTTAATGAATGATAGGCCAACAACAGGGCCTTATTACATTATTAGTGAATAATACAGTAACTAGCCAATACGTAAGGCGACCCCGTACCGGGCGAACCCTGAACTCATAGATAATTACATTGTGACCCCTTACCAGTTGTAATGTGCATTGTCATGCTCACTTGCCATAATTATTGTGCTGCTGCAAACAAGCTTAAGGCTTTATTCTTTATGCACATTACAACTCGAGTCTGATAGCGGAGGCCCAAAAAGAGTTAGTGGACGCTAGGCTGACGCCTCAGCCCAAGGGAGAAGGCTCCAGGAGAGAAGTTACGGAACTCCAATTAGAGCGCACCACCTTGTGATAATGCCTATCATCAGATGCCCCGTCGAAGGCTGCGACTACAGGACCCCGGACGGAGAGGCAATAGTGGGAGTAGCACTCCTCAATGCCCACACCGTCGACCACCAGGCGCCAAGGCAGGCAGCCAGGGCAGAGAAGGTCAAGAGACCGGAGGTGTCATCATCAGGAACCACAGAAGACTGGGTCTACTTTCAGTCAAGATGGGGAGACTACGTCAGAGCCACCAGGCTGACAGGCCCCGACCTGATACTCCAACTGCTCGAATGTTGCGATGAGCAACTAAGAAGAGATCTCACCCGAAACGCAGGGGGGACGCTCACAGGAGGCACAGAGGAGCGAGTACTGGAGGCCATGAGGGCCCTTGCCGTCCGAGAAGAGAATGTGATGGTCGCCCGAGTCACACTTCACCACATGAAGCAAGACAGAGACGAGCCCGTCAGAGCATTCGCGGCAAGGCTGAAGGGACAAGCTGGAATATGTAAGTATACTAAGGCATGCCCGGGGTGTAACCATGAAGTCTCGTATGCCGAGGCCATACTCACCGACGTGTTGTGTAGAGGTATCGCGGATAGCGAGATACAAGTGGATCTGCTGGGGGACGCGAACCAAGACATGACACTAGAGCAGGTTACAAGGTTCGTGGGGGCCAAAGAGGCCGGTAAACGGTCAGCCACAAGACTGGCCGACCCACAGTCGGCAGAAGCGATAGGGAGCTCGTACAGACGACAGAGTAAACCAAACCCCCAAACAACCACGCCCCCCAATCCCGAGGCACCCTACCAGAAAAGGAGGAATTCACCACCCCTGCCACCCAACTCAGAGACATGCTCATATTGTGGCACCAAGGGACATGGAAATAAATCCCCCACCAGGGTGAGAAGACAAGAATGCCCAGCATTTAACACCAAATGTGACAACTGCGGTCGCGAACACCACTTCAGCAGAATGTGTAGGAACAAGGACAACCAACGGGCCCTTACCGGAGGCAACCAACGACCCTCTACCAGAGGCCAATACGAGAATGCCCTATCCGATATGGTCTGTCTAGTGACCTCAACACAGGGATCAACGACAATCGACCACCACACCTACAACAGAGCAACACGCTCGTGGCACAAGAAGCCATCAAGGCCACAACCATACGTCACCCTGACAGTGGAGACCCAGCCAGAGGATTACACCCATCTGGGTCAACAGCTGAAGATCCCCAAAAAGAGTTTCACCACACAAGCCATGGCCGACACAGGCTGCCAGAGCTGCCTGGCTAGCACCGCCACCATGAAGAAACTGGGACTCACACCCAAGAAGCTCCTACCCGTCAGTCTCAGGATGCGCGCTGCCAACAACAGCCAAATCAACATCCGAGGCGCCATTCTCGTCAAGATGACAGAACCACAGGGCAAGAGATCCACCAAGCAGATGATATACATCACTGACCACGTGGACAAGCTCTTCCTGAGTCAGGAAGCCTGCACTGACCTAGGGATCATCCCCACGGGATTCCCCACGACAAAATGTGACACCACAGAGACAGCAGCCGCCTCCGACCAGGACACATCAGTACCACCGGAAGCATCAAAGCACTGCTCGTGCCCACGTCGCACCACCCCACCCCCAAAGCTCAGCGAGTCACCCATACCCACTACGCCAGGAAACAGAAGCAAAATCGAGGCATTCCTCCTTCAGCGGTACAAGGCCAGTACGTTCAATACCTGTGAACACCAACCCCTACCCCTGATGGACGGACCCCCCATGCGGCTCATGATTGATCCAAACGCCACACCAACAGCCCACCACTCCCCCATTCCAGTCCCACTACACTGGCAAGAGGAAGTGAAGGCAGGCCTGGACAGGGACGTGCGCCTGGGAGTGCTGGAGCCAGTACCCGTGGGTGAACCAGTCACCTGGTGCCACAGGATGGTCACATGCGCCAAGAAGAATGGTTCTCTTCGACGCACAATCGACCTCCAGCCCCTAAATGCCCATGCAACCAGGGAAACCCATCACACCCAGTCACCATTCCATCAAGCCAGAGCCGTACCACAAGACACAAGAAAGACAGTCTTTGACGCATGGAACGGATACCACTCAGTCGCTCTCCATCCTGACGACCGTCACTTCACCACCTTCATCACACCCTGGGGCAGATACAGATACAAGACAGCCCCCCAGGGCTACATCGCTTCCGGCGACGGATACACCCGCCGCTACGACGAGATTGTCTCCCACATACCCCAGAAGACGAAGTGCATTGACGACACACTCCTGTGGTCCTCCACCATCGCCGACAGCTTCATGCAAGCCCAAGAGTGGCTAGACATCTGCGGCAGACACGGCATCACACTCAACCCCAGCAAATTCAGATTTGCGATGGAAACCGTGGAATTTGCAGGCTTCGAGATTACAGACGACAGAGTAAGACCATGCAAGAAGTACACAAAGGCAATCTCTGACTTCCCAACCCCCACATCACTCACAGATGTACGATCGTGGTTCGGTCTGATAAACCAAGTGGCATATGCCTTCAGCATGACAGACATCATGCTACCATTCCGGACACTGCTCAAACCAACAGTGCCCTTTGAGTGGACAGACGCCCTTCAGCAAGCATTCGACAGCTCGAAACTGGCCATCATCGCCGAGATCGAAAATGGAGTCACAATCTACGACAAGACAAAGCCCACATGCCTTGCCACAGACTGGTCCAAGCAAGGAATAGGATACTGGTTGTTCCAGAAACACTGCCAGTGCCCATCCACAGACCTGTTCTGCTGCAAGGAGGGATGGAAAATCACCCTGGTTGGCAGCAGATTTACCCACCCAGCAGAGTCACGCTACGCCCCCATCGAAGGAGAAGCACTGGCAGTAGCAGACGCTCTAGACAAGGCTCGCCACTTTGTCCTGGGCTGCCACGACCTCACCATTGCAGTCGATCATCGCCCACTCTTAAAGATCTTCGGCGACCGCTCGCTAGACATCAGCAACACCCGCCTGAGGAACCTCAAAGAGAAAACACTCAGATACAGATTCAAAATGGTACACATCCCAGGAGTGAAGAACAGAGCCCCTGACACCCTGTCTCGCCACCCCACTGGAGACCCCTCACCAGATAGACTACATCTCCAAGATGACGTCAGCGGAGTCTTGCACATGACTCAGCCTCAGATACGCATCCCAGACCACATACTGGCAGGACCACACAGTGTCCACTCCGAGATCAGCCAAACCACGGATGATTCAGAAACCCTACTACGGGAATCGATGATATCCACCCTGGACACCATATCTACCCTAGACGCCACATCAGTGGTCACATGGGAAGAAGTCCAGACAGCTACCTCTTCGGACCCAAGCATGACCATGCCCCTGGAAGCAGTCGAGGAGGGCCTCCCAGAGTCAAGACTCCAGATGCCCCCTGACATCAGGCAGTTTCACAATATCAAACAACATCTATACTCGGTCGATGGTGTAATCATTTACAAAGACCGTATAGTAATCCCACCCACCCTCAGACAGACATGTCTAAAGTCGCTACATGCTGCCCACCAGGGCACATCTACAATGATAGCCAAAGCTGAATCGTCGATCTTCTGGCCAGGCATTACCAAAGACATCCACCAGCAAAGAGCCACTTGCTCCACTTGCAACCGCATGTCGCCATCACAGCCAGCACAGCCACCGACCCCCCCAACTCAACCAGAATACCCGTTCCAATGCGTGTGCTCAGATTACTTCCACTACAAAGGACATGCATACCTGGTAATCGTAGACAGATACTCGAACTGGCCCATCGTTGAAAGAGCGATCAACGGGTCAAAAGGACTCATTGACATCCTCAGAAGCACATTTGCCACCTATGGCATCCCAGACGAGCTGGCTTCAGACGGGGGCCCAGAATTCATTGCCCACGACACTCAACGATTCCTGCAAGACTGGAGAGTTCATCACCGCCTCAGCTCAGTGGCATTTCCACACAGCAATTGCAGAGCAGAAGTAGCAGTCAAGACGGTGAAACGCCTCATATCCAACAACATAAAGACAGATGGCAGCCTCAACATAGACTCCTTCCAACGAGCCATGCTGCAGTACAGGAACTCACCTGACCCCGCCACCAAAGAGTCACCGGCATCCTGCTTGTTCGGCCACCAGACGAAAGACCTCATACCAATACTACGTGGCAAATACCTCCCACACAGAACGTGGCAGGAAAGCCAATCTCTGCGTGAACTGGCACTCCGCCAAAGAAACAGCCTGGCACAAGAACGCTGGTCAGAACATACCAAGACCCTCACCCCACTCAAAGTAGGTGACAGGGTCAGACTACAAAATCAGACGGGGAATTTCCCAAACAAATGGGACAGAACGGGAACGGTGATAGAGGTGAAGCAGTTTCACCAGTATCGAATCAGAGTAGACGGAGCAGGGCGGGTCACCCTCAGGAACAGACAATTCCTGAGACGTTTCACCCCGGTAAACCCTCCGCCCACCAGAAGATCCATACTGGACGACATGGCCACCATCCCCAGGCCACTACCAACACCTCCCGTCACCACCAGAACCCCCGAGCCACCACCCACGCTCCAGGCTACCCCAGCCACCCCCCCACCACCAGCGATGGACATTCCCACCGCTACACCGGCCCAAACCCCCACACCACTGCTGCCAATGACGGACATTCCCACCACCACGCAGGCTGAGCCCCCCATACCACCTCCTCCGGCCCACCCCATCACTAGGGCCCCCACTATGACTCCTCCACGAGACACGGCCTCAAAGCGGCCACAACCACCGAGAAGATCCACAAGGGTCAGAAGACCACCCGACAGGCTGGCCATGAGGGTCAGAAGACCACCCGACAGGCTGTTCTGAGGACGAAAAGAAAACAAGCCTTTGCCCCCGTGGAACAAAGACTGGGGGGAGATAGTGAATAATACAGTAACTAGCCAATACGTAAGGCGACCCCGTACCGGGCGAACCCTGAACTCATAGATAATTACATTGTGACCCCTTACCAGTTGTAATGTGCATTGTCATGCTCACTTGCCATAATTATTGTGCTGCTGCAAACAAGCTTAAGGCTTTATTCTTTAATTATGATACCAAAAATGCACATTACAAGCATAATGTCGCAGGAAGTACCCCTGATGAAAACTCCTACAACACCTGAACTTTTGGTTGCTGCCACCAGCAGGTAGTCTATAACTAATACAGTTGTGTTACTAAATTCCTTAATCAATAGTGCATCACATACAATATACTTGCATAATCACTGTAGGTATAGCTGGGGCTGTAATTCTGTAACTAACTCGCTAGCTATAAGCTCAAAACTCCCTACTAAACAGTCACTACCTTACTAGATTAGATCATACATCAAATGGCTGACTAGTCTATTACATCATGCATCTCATTAATTAACACAACACAGTTGTTCATTGTTCAGTGACCTTGTCACAGAGACTTGATCCGGTGATATGCTTCCCGTCTTCTCCTTTGGCTTTCGGCAGTTCCTTTCTGTCACTCTCAGCAGTCGGCCATGACTGCCTCAACATTCCATCTGCATTCTTGTTCTTGGAGCCAGGTCCAGTGTATGATAATCAGATTGTGTACATGTAGGGCATCATGGCCATGGCCAGTCTGCCATTCACATCCTTCATTTTCTCCAAGTAGACAAGGCTGCTGTGATCCATGACCACAATGAACTCTGCTCCCAGCAGATTCACACGAATGCTTCATTCCCTTGATCACTACCAGGCATTCTTGTTCTGACACTGTGTATCATGACTCAACTCCTTCTCAAATGTTTAGATTGTAGAGTAGTATCTCACAAGGTAGTCTGTGCCATCTTTGTCCAGTTGACTCAAAATGGCTCCAATTACTACACTGGAACAGTCTGTTTATAGGATGAAAGGTTTCCCTAACACAGGGCTTCTAAGTACAGAATGAGATGATAAGCCATGCTTGATGTCTTCGAATGCTTTACATCATGTTCCTCCATTCAGTTTTGTCTGGGCATGCTTTCCTCATCGTCTCCGTCAATGGAATGGCCACCCAAAGCCATGAAAACCTGTACTTATTTGCGATTCCGAGAAATACTCTCATTGCTTTCTTGTTCACAGGTCTGGAGTTTTTGAGGATGTGTTCGACTTTGGCTTCAGCAAGTCTGATAGTTCAGGCACCTACCCAATGTTCAAGGAAGAGATAGTCTGTTGCTGCAAGCAAACTCTTCTTCACTTTGATTGTGAGTCCAGCTTCTATGAGTTGTTCAAAGACTGCACCAAGGTCTTGCTAAAGATCATTATATTGTTAATGTATGCTGCTGCAAATGATTGAGCATCAGTTAATATCGTATTCATCAGCCTCTGGAACATTGGTCCATTTTTTAGGCCGAATGGCATCTGTACATATTGCCACTTTCTATGGCCTTGGGGCGTCACCAAAGCAGTCTTATGAATGCTGTCTTTGTGAACTGGTACCTGATGATATGCCCTCTCTAAATCCAAGGTCGATATGTACTTGGCCACTTCCAACGCATCTAACTTTTCATCAATCTTTGGTAGAGTCTGGCTTCATCACACCATTCAAGTGTATTAGTATAGAGCAGCAGAGACCACCAAAAGAGGGCGGTACCCACATTTTCTCTTGTGGTCAGATTTAAAGACCCATCATTGGTGATTATGAAAATACATGACATTGCTGGAAGTTGGGGCCTTTGGAGAAAATCCATTTTTTTTGTTCTCCCACCTCCTATATAGCATATTCCAAAGATGATGGTGACCATTTTGGCTTGAAAAAAAATACAGGTGGTTTTGGGACTAGTTTAGAAGATAAAATTATTGGAGAAAATGAAATAAACCAGTTACTCCTTTCTGAGGTTAAAAAAATGCTATTTGTCGAAATTTTAATATTTACCTCAATTAAATGACCAATTAAATGATCGTAAGTATACTACGTACCATTTCTATTTGTATAACCTCTTCATTTTGTAAAGATCATTTTTATGAATGCCATGAGCCAACTTAGCTAGCAACATTTTTTTAAATCTAGTCTACATCAGAGTCAGAAGTATCATTGTAAAAGACAGAGAGAGTAAGAGGATTAGCACACAGTCCATCCACCGAGGCTTCGCAGATGAATGCTGCTGTGCATGGCAAGAACACTCGTCTGCACAAGCATCTGGCCGACAGCAGCTTGAAGACCATGTAGTGCTCTGTCGAAATCTTTCCCAGACAACATCTGCTGTATGCTGCCAGGAGCATACACCCCAGATTCGGAAAGTAGCTGCTTCAGGCCTGCATCTCCATAGAGGCACCCAACAGCTGAGAAGAGACTGACATCAGTAAGTGCATTCCTCCTTCACATGGTATGATGCCATCCAAATCATCAGGCTGAGCCCATGCAATTTCATAGGCCTTGGTCAATAATCCCATGTCAAAGAAGATGGGGATGTGCTGCTGCCCAAGTGAATTAACTGCTTCCTTCACTCTCTTTAGGGTTGTGTACTTGGGTCCGTTGGTTTGGCCATTAATATTGGATTGAAAGCCACAGTTGAGAGAGAAGTCGAGATTTCTGACTCCATAGTTGCATGGAATGGGCCCCATGGAGAAACATTCATGGTACTTTGTTCATGAGATTTGTGGTGGAAGAGGCCACTCCTTGACATTGGCTAGTTCAACTGCCTTTGCTTTTGCAACACCAGGTGAATTATTCTGCAGTTTAATGTTCTCAGAGGACACTGGAGGTTCAAATTTGGGTTCTGGTCTTTTTGAAGGTTTTATGTACGGAAGAACTGTTGACAGGTCACCTCCTGAAACAAGAAACAACCAGAATGAATTACTTCAGTGATTTACATACTCATTGTATTGCAATTTGATTAGGCTATACTCGCAATGCATTTTTAAAGGTTGACTTGTCATTTTTATTTAGTATGTCTACATACCTAGGACATTAGTGCTGTCAAAGGTGCAACCTGGGGCACGCTGGATGCGAGGGGGCTCTGTGTGATACCGGTCAGCATTGCGCTGGACAAGGATGCTCGTCATAGGACGTGTTGTTCGTTTTCCATCTTTGGTCCATTCGTTATGGTCCCAGTTGTCAGCTACTGCAACAATAAGCTTTCCACCTCTTTCCATTGGAGTGATTTCAGGAGGGATGTATGCTCCAGATGCAATTGGAATTTGTTGATTGCAGACATGGCATGCCGAGATGTTTGAAACTGACGAATTTCTGTGTAGGACCCACTGTAACCTAAATGGTACATGTCATCCACTAGTTGTCTAGAGCCGTAGTCATGGTGTAGGCGAGCAGCTAGACCTAGGTGAGGCTACAGATGTTGCCAGGGTAACAATGTCACAGGCTATGTTCAGGCACTTGGCATTTGTTGGCTCAGCATCAGCTATATCAGCGGCCTAAGTATACAGCTTTTCATTGGTGAGCCATCCCAGAGCTCTGTAGACGAGGGTGTCCACAAACTCCTGTTGGGCTTCAGTGGACATCTCTGCAGAAGAGTAGTGCTTGTCTTCTAACTTGTACACTTGGGAGAATCCTTTTCTCAGGATTCCCACAGCCTGGTGGACAATGCTTTCATCTGACAATAACGATGTCAGGTGTGTCTTCAAACTTGCCTCCTCTTCTTCTGCTACTTCCCTCAATACATGTGACAACAAATATGCCTTGCACAAGGCATCTCCAACTGTTGTCTTCGAAGAACACACAAGATCAGACTTGCCAAGTTGGGGGATGAATGCAACATCTGGCCACTCTTTAACAAGTTGTCTTTTGAGATGCTGAGATGTGTAACACTCTGGATGGTCCACTCCCTCATCAACAAGGATCTCCAGGAAGTGCTTTCTCAGTGTGATCAGGAAAAATACTTGGCTGTACTCAAGGATTGGTGATGCATACTCACTGATCAGTCTTCCCACTGAGGTTTTGTGTGCAGCAAATTGTTACTTTCTGTTGTGAGTTGCAGTCAGAGAGCGTTCACTGACGTACTTGATGTAGCAGGACTTTTGCCTATGGTAGCGAGCCTCAATGGCAACCAAATCGCCACTGGGTACACCTTGAAGTCTGGTTATCATGTCATCATCCTGCCGAGCTTGAAGGACTCTGGTGGATTTTCAGGGTTATTTTTCACAGATGATGCTACCATGTACCATGATGATCGGTGCTTTGAATTACAAAGATCACCACAGATGAAACAGAGGGACCTCCAGTCAAAGTTCACAACTGAAGCCTTCGATCTTGTGAAGTGGTTGACAGACCCACAACCTGCACTACTACCACTGCCACCATCAACCATAACCAAATCAGGGATAACAACTGCTTCTATAGCTCTTCTGATGTGTACTTGGCTTACATATGTTGATCTGCAATCTCTATGATATCTGAATGCTATTTTTCCAGAAATTATATCAGATTCTTGGACCAAAAGTTTCAGACCAACCGAGTCATTCCTTTTTCTGCATGCTGAGAATAAAGACTGTAGCTTGGTCAGAACTGGAGTTACTGCTGTGTTCTTCGCTGAAAATGGTTTTGCGCAAAATACACAGTTATTAGGGTTAATGGGATCCTCCTCCCTAGCTTTCTTGGCAACAGGAGCTGTGTCAAATTCTACATCCATCTCGTCTGTTCAGTGCTGGTGGACTTGTCTAGACTACAGGTAATCTTCCTGCAAGTACAAATAATGGTGATCACCATCAATTTGCCAAATGATTAGGCCATGGTAGATTATGCTAAGCATAGTTTTGGGGAAAATGATGCTACTAAGCATCAAGAATAAGCAGGTAGCTAGACTATCTAAACTAGATTGGGGAAAATAATTAAACATATAATAGTAGCTATCAAAGTTTAGAGAGCATCACCTTCAGCTAACAGTTCACCAGCTATACTGTAGACGTCCAATGTAAAAGTTTAGTGTGCATCAACTAGAACAAACCACATGTTGTTAGCACTGTAACTACTAATCAAGGAATCGACTTTCTCTGTTCCACCCTGTAATGTGGTTGGTTCTTGGGGTCCCATTTCAATTGTGCTCCATCTGTCCTTAGCCTACCGCCTTTCAAACTTCCTGAAGATGCCCATTGGTTGCTTTCTTCTCATCTGTGGATACTGCCTCATTAATGGCTGGCATAGCCCCATCCTCCTCTTCTCCCTTGAATGTTATAGCATACATCAGCTCAGTGCTGGTCAGGCATGCAGCTACTGGAAAGTTGATTGCTTTCAACACGTTGACATGTTATCTTGCTTTCTCTCCATAGTCCATGGAAATGCCATTGGCCATCAGGTGGCATAATTGAGGATTACGAGAATGTGTCTCTTGTACAACTTCTTCCTAGGTAGAGGTCCATATCTAACCTCGACAATGGGCAGTAGTCACATTGGTGCCTTCTTTGGACTGGCCTGACATCTTTTCTGGCAATCCAGACACGCTGAATACAACTGTTGGACATCTGAACTCACTCCAGGCCAGTTGTACTTGTCCAAGATTCTTGCCAACGTCTTGTCTCTCCCCAAATGTCCTGATCCGTGTTAAGGGAGAGTACTAAAAACCAGTGTTGCTGGGGCACACACAGCTGTTGACTGTCATCTCCCAGCCTGTCAGTAGTTTGTTGCCATAGGAATTCGTTCTTATTGAAAACTTGTCGTCTTCTTGCTTCGCTTTTGACCAAGCTTTCTGCAGTGAGAGATCCTGGCTCTGAACTTTCCTGAACACTTCTTTATCATTTCCCAATGGGTGCAACTCTTGTTGTTGGTTGAGAAAGGTTGCAGCCTCTTGTTGCTTCTGGCTCTTGTTGTGCTTTTTGACTGCTGGGCCGGTGTTATATTCTCTGTCCTTCTCTTCAACGTCTTTCCAACAAACATCTGGCTCCTCATCTTTTTTAATTCTGGCATCCCTGTTGTTATACACACAAAAATATATATATATATATATATAAGTGGACCAGCAGGGATTCTATGTTAATTGCAGGAAGATTCAGAATCTCTCCACTCCAGATAAGCCACCATTATCCACTTGCTTCTGCAAAAATCACCTGATACATGGAACTACAGAGCTTGGATCACAATGATAACAAATGTCTTAATGAAGTAACTGTGATACCCATGGAAATCAGAGAAGATTTATTCTCTGATCCACCTGTGTAGACGCCCATATTTCATTTTTTCCATCTTCTACTAAAGGGAGGCATAGTTAAATACATGAAGAAAAATAATTCGTGGAAGCGATGGGTCATGAAATGGCTTGTCAATGATGTTTATAATAGCTGTTTGGGATATACACACACATATATAATATATAGAGACTACATTTTCACCAGAACCATCTCTTGAAAGATGGTTTCAATAGTATTGGTAACTGAAAACAGCCATCTTGCTTGTTAATCTTTGCACAGCAAGGATGACTGACAAGACACTGTCTTAGTTTGTGCAGGTGTGTGTCAGTGAGTGAGTGAGTGTGTGTGTTGTGTGTGTGTGTGTGTGTGTGTGTGCACGTGTATGTGTTTGTTTTCAATACTTGACAAATCTTAACAAAATTTGGTAGGCAGATTATTTTATTTTCGTTGTCTAGATCGGTAAATAATATACCTTGACTACACTCATTCCAATTACCTGAGGACAAGGAGGCCTGGTGTATCAGCATCATTTCCGAAGCTTCTTAACAGGGTCTATAATCCCTGACTTCTATGTACACCAACATCTTCACCATTCATCAGGTGTTCCTGCAATATTAGCATAGCCAAAAAAAAAATAGAGTCGAAAGTCCAGTTGGCGAGCGGAAAATCGCGGACACGCGGAGAAAAGAAAACGGAAGGGTAAAGGGATAAATAAACCAAGGGGGGTATTTTAACCGGGGGATATAATAAACTGGGGATAAAACTTACCGGTTCGGCCCGTAGCATTCATGTTTAGTTGTATATTATAACTGCGTTGAATAAACTGAAATTGTTTCCAAGTCATCCTACCATTCCAAGTGCTCTGCAGTGGAACTGGCGTTTTTAGGACTTAGTCGTACAGATGAGGTTGACCTGTATATTTCGGCTAATCGTGACGAATGTTTTTACCGCCACCGTATCTTATCTGCTCCTCATTAACATCTACATTTCAGGTATGTATATACATGTTCATTTGTTTGTATTGTATAAGAGGTGCCAATGTTTTTGTTAGCAAGTGATGCGATAGCCATGGCAATACTTCTTTCAGCACTTTTTTTTTAAAGGTGTTTGTTCAGCTAGCGAATTATCTTCTTCTCACCCACTAATAAGCCCTTGTCTCCTCCATCCAGAGCCAGTGTGAGTCCCCATAGAGCTATTGTCAACCTACTTCATCCTGCTTCAATGCAGTGTGATGAAGTCCAGTATGTGGCCACTTAGAGAGCTATTGTCAACCTACTACTTCATCTTGTCTCACCAGTGTGTGTCCCTGTAGAGCTATTGCAAACCTACTTCATCCTGCCTCAAACAGTGCGAATTGATCCAGAGTGTTTTTCTTTAGAGATATGGTGACCTAGTGTGAGCAGATGTGTGACTGATTTATGTAATATCGTGCTGAGATGAGTTACAATTGACAAGGGTAAAGGATAGTTTCTTAGATCTCATTCAACACAAGGCAACAACACAATCCAAAACATTCGGGTTCTCCTCTCTCCCTTTTCAACAGTCCCTGCATCCTGGATACAACACATCCTGGATACAACATACAAATCTATACATAGATATTACAAAGTAGATAATTTATCAAACGAAACATGTGGTCCTAATTACAAACAAAAGATGTGAGCAGTTCCATTGTGTGATACAACAGTTATCAACACCTATACCAAAAATATGCGATTGAGTTCAACAGTGTTACAGTCAAGTTTGTGTATTATAATACGGTATATGCAAGATATGGCATATTGGCAAGTCAGTATTGGAGTCAGTTTTGCATGCAAGTAGCAAACACAATCTTGAGTCTTAACAGGTGGCATTCTATTATACTTCCTTTGTAGCCTTACTATATTTGTGAATAATGTTGATTAAACAATTAAAGGGGGGAAATACCATTTAAAAAGTGTTTATAAACTTGTGATTCCGACTGTAAAGCTCCATAGATTCTGTACACTTCAATCGGTGAACTTGATATATAGCTCAAAAGATAACTCTCTCTGTGTGCTCTCTTTTGATACTAAAATTGTTGCATAGATATAACCAGCCCAAGTTACAGGCAAATCAAAGTTGGGATCTCAAAACCTGCATGCCCAAATCCCAACAGTTCTAGCTCCTAATTGGAAAGTGCTAGAGAGTTGAAATTAGTATCAGTATTTTCATTAGGCACTAAAATGAAAACACATTGTCAAGCTCACGAGTTGAAAAATAATTTTAGGAAAATTGATTTTCAACCGATGCACATGACCACTTGAGATAGAGAGTGAGCGAGCAAAATGAGAGAAATTTAAAAGATGGTAAGATTGAAACTTCCATCATGAACAGTCTCTTAAAGGCCATTGCTGATGTTTCTAGAAGCCCTTCTTTGGAGAAAAGCTTCACAGAAACTTATGCTTACCTAGAATCACTCTCAATTCCTTTGCTCTTAAGAAAAGAGGCTCCTAGAATCTCTTCACTGTAAGTACTGTAGATATGAGCGACACAGCAACAGCTTTTGTTTGTCCACATTGCAGCTGGTTCTTAAACTAAAGCTTATTATATTTGCATTCTAATGACATGCACAGTTTAAAAGCATTATTCTTGAATAAAGGTACAGCTATAAGTATTATAGTTATAAAAATCACAAATAAAGTCGGTGGTCAGTTAAGCAGAATTCCATCATGCAGAGCAACAGTGTAACATTTTGGTCATGGTTGCCAAGACTAATCTTGTATAGAGATCCACCCACAGTTGTTTGCAAGATGAAATAATATATTTACAGGTATATCAATGGATTAAACCAAAAAATGAGGGTAGGGGTGGGGTGGGGGGTATAGGTTCCCTTACCCACCCAACTCCACCTTCGGATATATATGCCTAAGGTATACTAACATGTTTCTAAATACAATTATTATTAATTTACTCTTCTACCAGCAGATTTATGATGGATATAAATGTATGATTGTCATGCTAATTATTTTATTGCAAGCAGGATGAAGAATACCCAGCAATCGCATCAGAAGATAGCTAATGAGTTGATAAATAACTGTAACAAACGTTTGTTGTTTAGAAACAAGCCACATTTGCCTAAATCTGGTTTTAAGTCAACATGAATGTACTCGTTATATCCGTCTACAACCCATCAGTTATACACTTTAAGTTCCTTCATCCTCAAGTACACAATAAACCACAAATCATTAGTATCCAGTGGGGGTACAATGAGATGGACAGGGTTGGAACAGTAGAGGAATGGATGGACCTAACCAATACAGTCTCAATCATGATCCCAAACTACCAAATTCATTCTCTAGTGCCCACTAGAAATGTAGTTATAATCCTGATATTGCTATGGTGAACTGGTAACATCACTGGTCTTTGCAAGAAGATGGTGATGGTTTCAATCCGATTAAGTCAACACAGACCTTTTGGTATCCAAGTTAATGCTGCTTATAGTATCAACTACCATGCCTTTAAAAGGTGCTTTAACTTAAAACAAGCTAACTGGAGCAACTTTATCAATGAATTTTACCCAAGTATAACAACGACAACATGTTTACTGAACTAGTTTTGAAGACTTCCTGGAGACACATCCTACAAGGCTGCAGAGTACAGTACTTACCGAATCTTTCGAAGGAGTGTGCAGAAATCTATGATGACTATCTTAACATGTTTGAAGTAGATCTATCTTTGAAACAATCCAAGGTAAAAAGGTGAGTGAGAGCATTGCCAAGGAGCTCTGTTAGACCTGGAACTTCCTTATTGAGAATGCTGACATGTCTAAAAACAGCAAAAAGCGTGGGCACTCATCTGCAAGCTACATGCTGATCCAGAAGCAGCCCTCGAATAACCCAAAGTAACTGCAGATCAAGTTGCCAAACAATTGCTTAAGAATGGCAAGAGTAGAAAGAAAAAGACCTGGCTAAACCACAAGAAGTACAAAGGAGACACTGGCTCTACATTACCATGGAAGAGCTGAAAACAGGTATTTCTGCCCTCAAACCCGGAAAGGCTATTGGCTTAGACAAGATTGCAACTGAGACCAAGTACTCTGGTCCTGAAACAAAGCAGTGGCTTCTGCAGGTGTATAATGAAAGCCTTGATACACACAAGCTCCCTAAAAATCTTGTGATTACTGAAGCTTGGTGCCAATCCATCTGTTCCCAAGAACTATGCCCCATCTCACTCCTTAGTAACCTCTACAAGCTGTTTCAATGCCTCATTCTCAACAGAATTGGTCCAGCTGTTGATGAACTACTCATTCCTACACAGGTGGGTATCCATCGCGGCAAGACAATGACTGTAAAAAATAAAGTATGCAACACACACCAAATAAAGTATGCTAGGCCATCGTTATGCGCACACTCAATATTGAAGCATGGAGAACACACACCTTATAGCGTGATGCACACACCATTTTCAGTGTGTATTACATACCAAAATCAAGTATCACTACACCCACAGCAGAATGAAAGATGTCAAAGAAAATGCCTTTTACAAACTAAAATGACATAAGGTTAACAATGATGTTACAAAGTCTCTGTACATATATTCACAAATAAATTATAGTTAGGCCATAACATGTTTTGCAGTTATTGATGTTTTTTGTAAGGTGAACTGAAGGATGAGCACTTCCATAAATGCAACACCTGCAGAATATTGAATATCAAAAGCAGAAATTAAACAAAACAGAATATCCTCAAAACATAAAACTTCCGAAACATTTTTTTTGTCTGCAACGATGAAGGCTTGCATAGCACTCTCGATGCTCCC
Source organism: Cladorhizidae sp. MBARI D1340-BT2 (assembly GCA_028752905.1). Classification (NCBI taxonomy): domain Eukaryota; kingdom Metazoa; phylum Porifera; class Demospongiae; order Poecilosclerida; family Cladorhizidae; species Cladorhizidae sp. MBARI D1340-BT2. The sequence goes on along the minus strand of JAQNBH010000014.1, from coordinate 23,426,352 downwards.
CACCTCCAGCACATAAGGAGGTTGCAGACTTCCATGAAAACTGAGTTAACATCTGTATAATCCTGGGTAAAGAAAAAGTTCATGGTCATAAAGTTCGCCAGTAATGAAAACTGCCTTGCTGGAACAATGTGTTATGCCTGGGGTTAAATAACAAGCCCTCACAACACAAAGGATCAGTTGCTATATGAATACTATATACTATGCACTTGTAACAATTAGGGGGGTTCTCATCTACAAAACTTCACCTCTGTAAAGAATATCACTTTGTTGGGATCCGATCTGCTTCGGGCACCTGGTAGCAGAAGAGGTAGAATTCTCAGAGCAAGAAGTGTACTTCCTTGTATATATTCCTATACAGAAATAGTGGACACACATAATCCATATGTATTTCACCCCCTCCCTCATTTTTTTACCTTCAACACAGTGCAGATCGTGTATATAGCACATCAGAAAGTCGTGTCTTGTGTTATGCTTCATGTTTGCTTGCTCTATGATAGCAGGAATTTGGGTCCAATGCTCCATTGTAAAAGCTCTTAATTTCTCGGCACCAATAATTAGCTGCATTTCCACCATCAGACGAAAAGTACCGTGAGTATGAGTAGCAAGTACTACCAAGAAATTACTAAGTACATACAGATATTCACCAAAATTAATTAATGTTCTAGTGTGGTGGTTAACCAGATAAGTGACTTACTACTGTTTGCAAGAATGGAAATCTGGAAAATATATGGTCAAGAATAGACTCTGTTCAGTCATTTCTGCAAAGGAATGTTTAATCAGTTCAGCAATAACCTGTTTTATTGTCTTGAATTGCACCTTTATAATGAATGCCATTTATTAAGCACTTTGGGAATCTTTTTCCCTTCAATGTACCTGTAGAGTTTTTGTGTGCTGCTCATAGTTCACACTCTCCTCCCCGGGAAATGGAACTGGGTGACTCACGGACTTTCTTATTCCAGGCAATTTCCTGATCTTTGTCATCTCAAAAAAATGTGCATGTTATAAATAAATGCATGTATGACAGATTACCACACATTGATAACATACACACTCTCCTCCCCGGGAAATGGAACTGGGTGACTCACGGACTTTCTTATTCCAGGCAATTTCCTGATCTTTGTCATCTCAAAAAAATGTGCATGTTATAAATAAATGCATGTATGACAGATTACCACACATTGATAACAGGTCGCATAGACCCAGTGTTGTACAGACAGGCGCAACACACAAACCCAGTGTCTGTTGCACACCACACAAACTCAATATTGTACAGGCAACACAAGTCATAGCGACATATACAACACACAGTCATAATTATACATACATTACCACAAGAATGCAATCAAGATGTTACGTACAAGTTTATCCTTTGGTTAAATGGTGTCAATCTAGGTTTCTTAACACAACAGAACTCTTTGATCCCATTCATTAGGCTGTGTACCATAACATCCTGTAAAACACTGCATGCATATACACAAGGCGAGACTAATAAAATGTAGTAACTTACTCCATTTTTCGGCTTGAAGAAAGGGTACTTTTCTATAACTGAATGGGCCCACACATACAAAGTCATCTCTAGGTGAGTAATGCTTGAATCGCAGCATACATGAAGCCACCTCAGACTCATTGTTTGCATTAACTTGGAGACAACTTCACCGTAGCAAGGTCACCTTCTAGTTGATATGGATAATGCTTTGGCAGACAAGTGATCTGGTAGTGGAATGGTATCATTCTGTGACTTTATAACTTTGGATTCCATCTACAGAGTACAAGAGAGGTAATCATTATGCTTATCAAGACACTTCCAGCTTTGTTACAATTCAGTTTGTATTGCCGAGAAAAGATTAAAAAAATTGTCTTATGGCTGGTGTAGATACAAACAATGTGAAATAATATCAAGGATGGAGTATTGCTTACAGTTGAGCACAATTGGTCAACCCCACCTTTACCTAGTATTGAAGGCAGCTGCAGCAGAAATTGGAGGAAGGTCATAATGGTACTGCCACCCTTGCCAATTTATTTGTGATCAATCGAAACATACAAATTTACCCCTCCAGGTCTTACTCATAACTTGATTTTATCATAGACCTCACAATCGCTTTCTAGGTCCACACGCTCTTCAAAAATCCTGTTGAAACTAACGCAGGTGGATCCAGATTCTATCCCGAATGAAGCTTTGTCAGTAAGTCACCATTTCCTTAACATTTTTTCCCGATCTAAGTAGGTGACCAAAACTTGCTTAGGAGGCATCAAATAGCATGCAACTGGCTCGGATGCATGGGTCGGGAAAATGTGGTCACGTGAATTGGCATGAACATCACATGAGCATTACTCATCACTTAAATACCTATATACATTCTACCTGTCAGTGGATGAGGATGAAGGTAGCTGCTGTTTTAAAGTGGAAACTTCCAGAGGGGCAAGTTTGTGCTAAAATTGTAAATCACGTGTTACCAAGTGATCTTTATGGAGCCCAATCACCTGGAATTGTCCACTGTGTAGCTGGTTTGGTGCTCGAACAAAGAAAGAAGTTGTGGTGCAGTTCATGCTGGTTTTCATGTTTTTTTGTGGAATATCAGGGTGTTCTAGAATTACAGGTAATTTCATTCCACCTTTGACGCTCCTGCAGTTGAAGAAGCCTTGACCAGAGTAGGTATAACTTCACCCTAAGTGGTGCTGGTCCAAGTGATCCAGAAGACAGCTTCCCTTTGTCTATGAAACAAGCTGGACTATTTTTACTCAAAGTCAGAAAAAGAATACGTTATAGAATTTATCATGATTGTTTTTATGCTCGATATTATGTCTATATCGATGAATAAAGGTGTGTGTGGGGGGGGGGGGGAGGGGGGGGGGGGAAGGAGGGGGGGAGCAAAAAGCAATGTTACAAAGAATTGAGGGGGCAGCACTCCATAAAGGAGCATAAATGAATTTATGTTCTCTGAAGTCACTATAGATGCTACCTGGGAATGATGTAATGCAGTACATTTTTTAGAACAAAACAGGTCAATACTAAAACTCTGCTGCATGGTACACATCTGTAATATGCACTTCCAGCAATGTCACATCCATGGGTCTTCATCACTATAAGGGGCGGATCCAGGAATATTGGAGGGGGGTCCTGATTGAGGTAGCCAACATTGAAAATCATATATACTGTGCTGTTTAAAATCAAGGAACTGATGACATGTGTGGGGGGAGGGGTGTTCTGTTAATCGATAGGATTTGCTAGGAGAAGTCGCCGTGGTTGCCGAATAGAATATTCTTGATCACCTCCATTGGCTCAAGAGGAATATAATTATGTCTTGTCATTTTAAAAGTAATGCATGTGGTCTGTGGTCGTGTTGTCACTAGTGAAGTTTTAACAGTTTTGTAAACCACCAGAAGTAACTTGGGAATAAGTAAAAAAGATGGAAGGGAGGGGGGGCCTGACACCCCCCTGGTTCCGCCCTTAACAATTATCAACATCCAAGGGCTCCAGAGAGGTTTTACTGTTGCTGCATTTTGATCATTACGACAGGCCCTATAAACATCTAATGAAAAGCATAGATTGTACATGTAATCAGGTTTAAATCAAGAGGTAATGTGTTGATTAAAATCACTGTACTGATTGCATCATTCTTAAGTGTGCTGTACATACTCAATAATCTAAGAAGTGTGCAGTGCATGTCTTTTAAATAGCACACTTAGCAAACGAGTGTGCTATGCACAATCATATTATATATTTGGCTATGGTGTGCTAGGCATTTAGCATGCAGTACACCCTCCAGTCTTTACAGTGTAGTGAAGTACTCAACTCACACAGTACATCAATGTGGTTATGAGGAAGGGATGATTACTGGTGCAGTGTTTGTCACCATCAGCTGCTTAGGATACAGTCAACTATAGATATCTCCTTTATAAGATCCTTGAGCTAACTAAAGAAAGCTTCCTCAGAGATCTGATTCAAAGCTTGCATGAGAACAGACTCTTTCTTCTTTGTTAAATTGGGAGGTGAGAAGAGCAGACGGAGAAGACTCAAAATGGCCTCTCAAAGAATGCAGACATACCAAATAATGTTCAACTATGAGCAAGACATTAAATAGTAGCATAACAGTACATATGTATAAACACAAGGATAACTTACAACTACATAATTAAAACTAGCTGAAGCGGCTAATTATTTTGTAATAAAATATGATCGTAGAGCGGCAAAGTTTGGGAAGGCCAGAGTCATTGCAACATATTTTCTGCTGATATTTAACTGTACATGTTTGTAGCTAATCAATGTTAATCATATTCAATACCACAATGGCCGGACCACTCAAAAGTTGCAGGTGCCACACCTGCATAACACTAATGAGGCATGGAAGAAGAGAATACTACTAATGAATGATTAGAGCATCTAATGGAGCATGGATGTTACTAAAGTAGCATAGAAGTAAAGCATGCTACTAATGTACAGGTAGCATGGAATAGAGCATGTTATAGCATAAAAGTAGAGCATGCTATTAAAGTAGCATGGAAATATAATACCATTCTACTTATATAGCAAGGAAGCAGAGTGTGCTACTAATGTAGCATTGAATAAGCATGGAAGTAATGTGTACCACTAATGTAGCAGAGCATGATTTGGTCTCTGAGGTTGTTTAAATGTTGCTACTATAAACCTCTTAGGTTTCTGCTGCATGCATAGCAAGCAAACATCCAGCAAAGCAAGTATCCTTCTGCAGGAGTTGGGCAAGAAGTGTTTAGGGGAGGGGCCCCGGAGGACCTAGCAAGCATGCTATTAATGAAGCACAGAGTGTCTGGTCCTGTGCTTAGGTTGGGGCTGGGCAAAGTCAGGATAATCTAACAATACAAATGATGCCATCATGATGACAAAATAGTGGGAGTTTGTGTGTATGTAGTCATATTATTTTGGGAGAGGGGTTTTCCCATCTGTATGTCTTCTCTCTATATAGACGATGCCATACTAGCACCCTGCTGCTCATGTGATGAAGAAATTGTTCCCCTTGACAGATCAGTTTCGATTGACGTTGACCAGCCAAATGCCATCGAAAACTGCACTAGTAATTCAAGCCATGCCACCACTGGTAACAATGATGTATCTGGATCTGGTAATATTGATATCCCAGAATTAATAGAGAAAAGGGGTCCTATTTCCTGCCATGATTCAGAGGCCGTCAATGCTTCGCAGTCAAGCTACAATGACTCACTTGCCTTTAGTAACCTTAAGACAGTATTAGCAATCACGCCGACTTACAAAAGAGTGACGCAAAAGGTGGACCTCGTATCACTCTGTCACACCATCATGCACGTGCCAAACTTTCTGTGGATCGTGATTGAAGATTCAGAGAATAAGACAGACCTTGTTCGGAATGTTTTGAGGCGGTGTGAAGTGAATAGTGTCCACTTGAATGTTGTGACTTCTAACATGACCAAGAAAGCAGCTCAAAGGGGCGTAGACCAGAGAAATGCAGGGCTGGACTGGATCAGGGCATATTGCAAAGAGAATTGTCAAGATCATTGCAATGGTGTGGTGTACTTCATGGATGACGATAATAAATACGATCTGCGTTTATTTCAACAGGTATGGTTTAGTATTGGAAGGAAGATAATGGGTATGGGACTAAAAATATCAAACTCCTATATGTTATCTAGTGAAGATTTGCATGCAGACGAGGCTGAAAAATACTACACCCAAGTTTGTGTGGTTAGATGTAAATTATATGGTAAAGTAAAGTTTCACATATAAACCATTGCTAGGTGGAGCATAGTCCACAGGCTGTATAGTTAGGTGGAGCTTGATGAACATACAGTTAAAAGATGTACAGACTGTAATGAGGTGGAGCTATAATTGTAAGGTGAAGTTTGGTGTATAGGCTGTTTGGTAAGATGAACAATGATGTGTAGACAGGTGTGATATGATGTACAAACTAATGCATGGAGCAGTTCAAAGTCAAAAATTCCAAATCAAAAATTGAAAATTCAATTTGGCCACCCTCTGTTTATAAGACTAGAATTTTCCAGGTTTTAGTGTTCTTCTTTTTGTGAATGTTTAAAATACACCTAGTGCAGAGCTGTACTCTGAGCATGTTCCAATATTGATGTCAGCTCCTAGGCCTCACATTGGAGTTTGGTGAGTACCTAATCATCCAGCTTGCAGAGGTATGGATAGCCTGAAATATTTCTCACATTGGAGTTCAGTGAGTAACTAACCATCCAGCTAGCAGAGGTATGGAGAGCCTGAGATAAGCCTCACATTGGAGTTTAGTGAGTACCTAGCCATCCAACTAGCAGATTATGGATAGCTTGAGGTAGGTCCCACATTGGAGTTCAGTGAGTAACCAACCATCCAACTAGCAAAGGTAAGGAGAACCTGAGGCCATGAACACTGATGGTTTATAGGTACTGGTGAGACTTTTCTCCCATGACAAAATCATGCCTGTTTCAATGACCCTACTTGTTTCAGCATCCAGGTTATGTACTCTTTATGTGCTTGAATATTCAAGTTTTTGTGGGACAGTGTTTGTCAAGATAGGATTATCTATGATGTGCAGTGGTATTATTAATATTGGATATGGCTTGGGCTAAAGACAGGATCAGGCAATGTGCTAATTTTCTCTGGATAGTACAGTGTATTGGTAATGTGTGAATAAGGAATCCTTACAAGGAGTCGAATGGATTTTTTCCCCTCAACTCATGGTATATGTATCCAGGCATTCACCAGTCATTCACTTGTTAAAGTATGAAGGGGTCACCTGCCTTGCCTTAAATTCAATGGTCTTCTATAAAGTACCACAGAGCATCATGAAATGTGCATAGTGTGGGGGATTTAAACTAGAGCTTGGACCAGTGCCTTAGGTAGGTGATATGTTTAGGGCTAGGGCTAGCATTGAAGATACCTCAGGATCTGGTAGAGGGTCTTGCGATATGTGTCTAGGCTTAAACTTAGCAATAGTTTTAGCTCCAGTGTGCCTATCACTAGCCATTATGTTGATGATGCATAAATCATGATTTTTGTATGGAGGTAAAACCGAGAAAACCAAGAGAACTGGCTTGGAAATTTAAAGGAGAACATGGCTGCACAGGAGTGATTGTGGTTAGTAGCTGTTGGGGCAATGATGCTGGAGCTTTAATACATATGGGCTCAACATAGATGTGGATAATTATGCCATTTTTCATGGAGCTGTAGAGATTATTTCAAGCCTGGCAAGGTAGAACCATAATTTCTTGAGTGTACTGTCATTTCTGAGTGCTGCTCTCTCAGACAGCAAATATAGACTACATAGTTGTTGTAGAGAGCAAAGATAACTGACTGCTATCTTAGTCATTGGGTTTTTTTAATAAAAAATGCCGCAACTTTTAATACTTCATCTATTTTCAATAGTTTTAATTTCAAATCTCAAAAGATAGCCCATTCTTTGTACTTCCAATGATATTTGCACAGTGGTATTGCGATCAACTCTAGTGTAATTGCTTGCAATAGCTCAAGAAAACTTAAAAATCATTTTACACCCGAACCATAGGCCAACTCTTGCCATTAATGATGCTATCAGAGTACACACTGATAAGATGTATGAATGATTAATCTATCTCATAAGAAAAGATATGATAGAAGAATATTATATAATAAGCGGGAAAAATTGACAGAGTTATATGTCGTCAATGACTTCCATGGGAAGCCATGTTATTCATGCTTCTTCTTTCCATTACTCAACCAGTATGTAATGAAACACCACATCATAACTCAATGCTTGACAATAATTAGCAATGCAGTTAGTATAAGAGTGAAGGTACAGGAAGAGTGGTCTCGTTATCCCTATAATGATGAATACATAAACATATCAAGAGTGGAAAATATTTAGGACGAAATGTCTGAAATTATCATCAGCCATCTCAAGTCAGTTCATCTATTTCTGTTCTCAGGTACTTCTATCAGCCTGGATGACTTCACCCATATAGTCTGAAGGTCTTCTCAGCTTTTGCATGGTCTTACTTCAGTTGTCTACCAGCTCTATCTGCCAGCATGCACTGCTTGGTGATCTAATCTTAGGCAAGCTGCTTTTAAGTGTGTAAGGAACCACACCTCTCACTAGTTCACAAAACATTTCTGTTTCACAGTCCACTCTGTCACAGGGCATCTGCTTGTGTAGCCATGCATAAGTTGGGCATCTGTAGAGACCATACAGGTATACTTCTCACACATAAGGAGAAATGAAAGGTTTGACAATGTGCTTCAGCTCAATACACAATACCTTGCATTTATTGCTAATATCTTGAGAGTGTGCATTATTTCAACAAAAATCTCCATGTGCAGGTTAGTATTTATAATTATTGTTGATTCCATGTGTGGTCATATATGGATAGTAGATAGATAGATAGATGCATAGATAGATATATACATAGACAAATGGATAGCTAGATGGATAAATATATAGATACATAGATCTTACACAAATAGATAGATAGATAGCTACATAGATAAATAGATAGATAAAAGATGAATAGATTATCTAAACCTTATAAATGTGTTTCTATGTAACAGCTTAAAAGTAGTTGGTAAAAATCAAGTGACCTCTGTCCGACCTTTCTAAATCTACTTCTCTCTGTTGGTGATCACATGATCTCCTGCTTAGCCCCCTAGACTGGCAGCAACTCTGTGGTGGCCCATCTCAACTATAGGCAAACCACAGATTATGCAAGAAACTCCAATCATCATACTGGCCATATTATAAACCTTTTAAAATCTTTTTTGTAGTGTAGCTCCATTAATCTGAAGTTATTGGCAACAAGCTTTGAAAAGCAGCTCTTCCCCATAATTCTTAACTGGCATTCATCTGTACTTTGAATGGAGAAAACATGCCATATAATTTATAAATTCCTTTTCTTATTTCTTTCTAGATGAGGAAAACCAAGACAGTATCAGTTTTCCCTGTTGGGTACTCAGGTGGCCTAAAATTTGAAGGACCCATTTGCAAGGATGAGAAGGCAGTGGCTTGGCAGTCTATTTGGGCGTCCAAAGAGAGGTGATCTTGTGTGGAGTGTTGTATCATTACATGTGTTCTTGATTGGTTGGGGGTTTTTTTAGCAAAGATTGACCAAGAAGGTTTCCTGTTTTCTTATGTTTGTAACGTTAGTGAATGTTAGTGTACATATCCCCAACCCCCATCCACATTCATGTTTTGACATGAATGGTCTTTGTGATGTGGGTACTGGGACATACTTGAAGTTTTGACCAGTTTTGCATCATGTCAAGCAACCCCAGCTTGCCAAGCAGTACATGAACAAGTCTAGTGTCGTACAATTCCTAATGTGTTCTTGAATGAAGAAATCTCTAGTGTGAGAAAATCAATATTATAGCAGTAAACAACAACTACAGCAACAAGGGGGAAAATGTTGAGAGGATAACTTGCTCACAGCTATTGTGCTGACTGACTTTTGAGTTATTTTTTGTTGTTGTTGTTTTGGTGGGTTGTTTTTGTAGCAGGGCATAGAACTGACAGAGGTTCAGTAGCTGATGCAATAAGGTTGTGTTCATTGAATGCATGGTGACTTCAGGAGTTAGTACCATTAAGTTCAGGTAGGCGCATGAAAGGTAGTAGGTTCAGTTTAGTTGCTATTGAACAGATCTGTGAACTATCAAAGTAAAATTTGTTGCATGCCTTTGAACTTTATCTAGCTATACGATTCAACTCATAATATTGTGGATGACAAATTGGTTAGCAATGACATCAAAGAGAGATTAGTAGATAAGGTTTTCCCTATGATCTAGTTTGTGCACTTGAAGGAGCAATATATGAGATCCAAAGCTTGCCATGTGGTTGTCATGTGCTTTCCGTGAGACCTGACAAGAACTTGGTTCAAAGGGTTTTATCCAGGGAAAAGCACTTGATTGGATGGTTCCTGACCTCACTGGAGTCTTATAACTAGCGTTACATCATAATGACATCAGAAATATTGTTGATCTTGAGTCATTGTGCATAATCAAGCTCCCACCTAATTAGTTATGGAGACATTTATAATAATATCTTACACACATACATGAATAGTTAAGGAGTTAAATTGAAGCAGACAAGTTTGATTTGATCCCACCAACTCTATAGTCACAGGTAACCTCAAAAGTGTGGCCTTCACGTACATCTGATGTCTGAACATAACAGGGAGAAGAAAAGGCAACATCTTGGCTTTGACAGTATTGAGCTTGTTGGTAACCCATTTATTCCCAAGAAGGGAGGCTAGTATCTTGTAAGACATTTGCTTGCCAAAACACTGGTTGTGATGAGGATTGAAAGTACAAGTGTCGCATGCTCAATACATCATGCTCAATATATTTAGCTGGAAGACAAGTTAGCATCATTGTTCGATGGAGCATGATGTTTAAACACCTGCATGTCTAATTTGTCTTTTGTTTTTCAGATGACTTCATTAAAATACTTATAGTTTATCTTAAATCATTTTTTTCCTAGTGGAAAAAACCCACAGATGATGATAGAGCCAGAAAATGGAAAGGAATTGTAGATGAAGGAGTCGCTGTACATCCATCTTATACCCAAAGATTTGCATATAATGAACTGGAGCTACACAATTGCTGCTGGAACTTAACACTCAAGACTAAGCATATAAAGCTCTGCTTATTTTTATATTTATGACATGTTACTGTGCTTATACACTCCAGAACTCAGACAGGCCATGAGTCACATGCACTTCATGTGAAAGTATTCGTAATCCAACTTGGGGCAGGAGAAAGCATGCTGAACTGCAAGTTTTCTTCCCACGGCCAAAGTTTGTTGGTACTCTTGATGGTTTCTGACAGTTCACAAGCATCATGAAATACTCCCTTCAGGTAGAAACCATATTCTCAATTGGCAATATAGTTAGCTAATTTGACATCCTTTCTCAGGTATGAGGCTGTCAGTGTTTCCTTCAAGTTTGCAGCAGTAGTTGTTGACATCTCATGATTCTGTTTGTTGAGCTTGTGCTTACACTGGTCCTGATCAGGCCACCAATGTCATGCGAGTCAAGCTAAGAAGACCTTAAGTATCTCAGGCAATTATTATAGTCATGTTTCGAAGTGTATACAGTATTGTAAAAACAGAAAACCAAAACTGCTAGTATATGCTTATATAGGAATAAATTACATTGAAGTTGCATAGTAAATATAAATAAGTCGCTCTAAACAACAACAACAACAACAAAACCATCTGAAGTTCAGAGAGAGAGAGCAACTTTGAAGAAGAGGGATTTATAGATACCCAGGAATGGTGCTTATAACCAGGACTCCACCCCTAAATGCCCACCCACCCAGTTATAATGAGAAAACTGAAAAGGGCCAGAGTCTGAAATCCCTAAAACTGAGTGCTGGAGAATTGTGATTGGTCATTGCAAAGATGGACACTGTCAAAATTGACTTGGAAAGGCCCACTGCTTATTTGACTTCAACCATACCCATGATGTTTCATGAGGTACAATTATATCATACACATCCGAGCTTATAATAGCTATTTGTATGGAAAGGTCAGGAAAATACACTGAACAGGTGCAGAGAAGCTTTACCGACTCATTGTGAAAATTGCCAAAAAATATAGTTGCACACTTTATCTTTGTCTCTCTTTGAAATGGCTGTGGTGGGGCAAGGTTCATCATATGAGGAAAGTTACAACTGCCTATAATTATGGCTATAGGTGTACTTGCATATTTTTGTACCTATAACAGTATTTGAGGCTATCTTGAACCTGTTTGTTCTGTATCCGACTTGACTGCAGCAGAATTATCATGAATAAGTGTTTCTGAAGTTGCAATGAACTCTGAAGTGCTAGGATAATAACTATTTCTAATGCTGCAGGTTTAATTTCACCTGAGGACGACATGGCAAGATCTAATTATGATTTTCAGGACCAAACATGTTCAATATTGTTCGAGTTGTAACTCTTGAGGGAAACTGTAGTGGCAAAGATCATCTACATCTGTCTTAGGATAATCAGTAGCAAATTTTGGCTCCTGCTTAGGAGCAGTATAAGAAAGAACTAATAGAAGGGTCACTGAATGAGATGGTTTTTAGGAGCAGGAACTGCAAGATTGATGGTAGATTACTCTAAATTACTATGAACAAGGTCTAGGATATCACTTTTTATGTGTGTAAATTATATAGGAAATCATTGGACATTGTTAGTGAAGATGAAATCAGAGGTTATTAGGAGTATTTAAAGGCCCACTGATGAATACCTGCTATATTAGTGTCATCCACTGTGATGACAAAATCTGAGGATTGAGCTAGTTGATGCAAATATTCTGGAAGACCTAATTGAGTACTCGAACTATTGGAGGCGAGTCAATTCTCCATGGCAAAATGTTTGTTACTACAACTACAAAATTTTCAGGTAAGGAAAACGGCTTACTGGATATCGAGTCTTTCAAAGTGACCACAAGATCAACAACTTGAGGTAAATCAGATAGAATAATCTCTTGGTTTTTGAGAGCCAAACTTCAGTGGAACATAAATGGAAGAGTAGACAAAAGCATAAAATTACAGTGGTTTGTTAACTATGTAGTTGTTAGAAGAAAGTGGGTTTTGAAGCAGATGCTATAGTTAGGCTAAGGTAGTTGGGTATGTGACTATAAAAGATTAAATACCACTTGTAGTTGGTGTGAGGAAGGAGCAATCAGAAGAGTAAAGTCTGGTTTCTATTGTGCCATGCACATTAGCAATGAAATATGATTTTTTTAAATGCTGTGAACATTGAACAGGTCACACTTGCATCACTTGAATAGTGGCCTATATAATGCAATGGCATCATGACATGATAAGGTCCTGGAGTGGTAGAGGATGGAGATGTAAACTGGTTGAATTTTACACTATGTTTATTCTCTCACCACATACAATTTGCTAGTTATTTTCCAGTTTTCTATGTGTAAGAATTCCTCATTTCTAAAAAAAATATGTAATTGCCGTCCTTTGTGGGAGCAAAATTCTATGGATATCTAATGCCTTGACCTCAAAGGGCTGTGATAGAGAGCTCCTTCCAAAAAGAATATTACAGCATCTACAAATCTGACCAGTAGAGGACTTGGGACAATACTCATTTTCTTATCAACTTCAAATTGTATTCTCTCGACATTTCAACTAAATGCTCTAGACTTTATCATGTTTTCCAAATCTAGGTATGAAACCACTTACTATATATATATATATATAGACAGTTATAATAATGTTATTATGTCAACTGAGAGTTCATTGAGAACACAATTTCTTTCTATTTCCTAACATGAATGTAGAACATAATTGGCTCAGACCATAAAACACTACCATTAACTCATGGGTCAGTTCAATATTCTTCTTTGTAAGAAGTCTAGAGCATCTTGCCAAAACATCGAGTAGCAAATTTAAGTTGATTGTTGAGAAGTTAATTATAATCTTATAATACACAGCCAATTGTTAATCTATGTTCAATACATCCTTCATAAAATCCTACATGATTAAAGATGCACCCGCATTATTTCTCCTCCTATTCTTTTTCTTCCTCCCCCATTAGCTGTAACCAAGAGAACCTCAAGCTCCTCGCACTGAAGTGAACTACCACCATCAATTATTAGTGCACTTCATTTATGATTAATTCAAGACAAAATGCATGCACCTATGTATTAAATATGAGTATGGTATATTGTGAACAGCTTGAAGGGACGCAATGCAACTATGTATTGACACTGCATTGTGACAGGAAGGCCTAGCTCCTATTGTAAATCATCCTTGAGAAAGGATAGCCAATGTCAGCAAAGCAGGAGTTTTTCGCTCCTCCAAAGGCTCAATATCCTTGCTTAAAAGCTTAAAATGTACCATAAGTAAACCTCTACAATAAATAATGGACTAAGTTCTACACAATTTCCTAAAACATAGACTAAGAGGTAGTATACAAAATAATAAGTTCGGCATCAGGGAGGGAACTAATCACTTATCTTTTCATTGTCTCGTCTTTTGGTCTGATCTTAGGCTTGCTCTTTTTACAAGTCAATATTTTCATCCTCATCCTGCAAGTCAGCATTTTCATCCTCATCTTGAAAGTCAGCATACTCATCTTCATCTCCCATTTTGTTTGCAGAATCTATTGTTTTTTTCTTGGGGGCTTCAGTGTACTCCTGGCTAGCATTTCTTCATCACTATCAAATTCAGATTTTTTCTTTGTCTTCGATTTCATCCCTAAGATTGCTGGGTTTCCTGACACCCTTCAGTAGTTCTTGTGAAATGGGAAATGCCAGGCTTGTATGCAGGCAAGCCACCACCACAACTAAGGTAAGCAAGACCTTCATATTTTTCTGTTGTGATCTGAAGTATTCTGAACTATTTTAAATTCTCATTTCTTACTCCAAGAATTGCCAGAGTTTGCCCCTTTTTATGCTAACTTCAGCAGGATGTAAAAAATCAGAGGAGGCAAAGAATATGCAGCTGTTTTGACGTAAAATATAAACATGACACAACTTACATTACAACCCACTTGTGATGTGGAAGTTCATGCAGCACACTGCATACATGCAATCATCATCTTTATGATAACTGCTGCATTTCTATTATAAATAGGAAAAGAGGGAACAGTAACTGTACATTCAGGAAAAGAGTTAAAGTGTCAGGTTTTCTATTTAGCATGGCTGTAACTGTAATATGTTATTGATTATTATGTTTGGCCAGCTAGGCGCCCACCCCTGTGGTGGTGCATGTGTGTGCATTGTATGTATTATCTTGGTGTGCATTGATTAGAATATGAAATAGTTTTATCTTACTCTAGAACCCTATCATGTTAGTGTTAACTAAGATTGTTAGTTAGTCAAGACACTACATTGCATTGATTCGAATATGAAATAGTTTTATCTTACTCAAGAACCCTATCATGTTAGTGTTAACTATGATCGTTAGATAGTCAAGACACAACATTGGCGATGAGCGAGGGATTATGGCAGCAACCTTGGGACGATTGCAAGAGTTCGATCCCTAGGGCGAAAATATTGATACTTACCTCGAGCGACTCCAACTTTATTTCGAAGCCAACGGAGTTGACGAAGGAAAGGAAGTCGCAGTTTTGCTTACTGTGATAGGAGCAAAAGCGTATGGCGTCCTTAGGAGCCTACTTGCCCCCACGCTGCCTAAAGATAAAACTTTTGTTCAACTGTTAGAGGCCTTGAAGGGACACTTTGACCCTAAGCCTTTGATATAATCGGTGAGAGGTTTCACTTCTACAAACGGTGCCAGAAGGCAAACGAATCAGTTGCAGACTTCGTAGCTGATCTTAGTCATATGAGCATCAGATGTGAATTTCGAGATTTCCTTGATCAAGCTCTAAGAGATCATTTTGTGTGTGGAACACGGAATGAGGCAACCCAGAAGCGACTCCTGGGGGAAGATGGCCTTACCTTTGCGTGAGCACAGATAATAGCTCAAGGAATAGAATCAGCTGATAAAAATGCTAGAGAATTGAAAGGATCTGATCGAACAGATCATTTTCAAAGTACAGCCCTCGATGGTCAGATTTTTGCTACTGTAAACAAAAAGTGTTGTTACCGTTGTGGTCGCAATCACCTTGAGCAAGTTTGCAAATTCAGAGAAGCCAAGTGCCACAAATGTGGTAAGACTGGCCACATTGCTACGGTGTGTAGGTCCAAGGCAAGCTACACCCCAAAACCACCACTATTTCCGGTTACCACAGCTAAGAAATTTCAAAGGAAGAAACCTTCAGGTGAAACCAGATGGATGGGTACAGAATCAACCGACACTAGCCAAGAACCAAATGAGTTACCTATATTCCCTGTTGTTACTACCCCATCGCAACAGTGGAAATGAGCTGAGTGGAAAACCAGTCAAGTTAGAGTTGGACACAGGAGCCACTGTTTCCATCATGTCAAAGGATACATTTGGAAGGCTGTTTCCAGGCAAACAGATCCTGAAGTCAGAGGTATTGTTAAAGACCTATACTGGTGAGCCTATGAGGATCCTGGGTGAAGCTCTGATCGAAGTCAGTTATCAGAAAAAGCAGCCACAGGAACTTGTTCTAGTGATCGTTGAAGGGAGTGGACCAACCCTACTGGGAAGAAATTGGCTTCACTATTTTCAACTCGATTGGAATAGCATCAAGAATGTGCTATCACAGAAAGATTCTCTCACAAGTCTGATACAGGAATTTCATGAGCTATTTACAGATGAACTGGGAACGATTAAACCATTTAAGGCAAAGCTTTCAGTACCACCTACAGCTGTGCCACGTTTTTCCCGTCCCAGATCTGTGCCGTACACCATGAATTCTGTAGTTGACAATGAATTGGATAGGCTGGAGAGAGCAGGGATACTGGAGAAAGTCAACTTCAGTGAGTGGGCAACACCCATTGTGTCTGTGCCTAAGAAGGATGGGAGTGTCCGCATTTGTGGAGATTTCAAGGTAACGGTTAACCCTGTCCTTGATATTACTCAATACCCTCTGCCTCGTCCTGAGGATTTGTTTGCCACATTGGCTGAAGGAAAATATTTCTCAACATTAGATCTCTCACATGCCTACAATCAACTGATCATGGGGTCACGGAAATTCCTGACTATCAACACCCACAGAGGACTCTACAGGTACAAGCGTATACCATTTGGAGTAGCCTCTGCACCAGCAGTATTCCAAATGACAATGGATACAATTCTGCAAGGCATGGAAGGTGTTATTTGTTACTTGGATGACATTTTGATCACAGGCAAGACTAAAGATGAGCACTTCCTGAACCTAAAGAAGGTTTTACAGCGACTCTGGGAGCACGGTATTCGGGTGAAGAAGAGCAAGTGTGCTTTTATGAAACCAAGTGTTCAATACCTTGGACATCGCATTGATGCAGATGGTCTCCATGCTACCGACAGTAAAATTAAAGCAATTACTGAGGCCCCTGTTCCAAGGAACTTGCAAGAATTGAGATCTTTTCTCGGGTTATTAAATTATTACGGACGCTTCATTCCGAATCTGTCATCCCTTATATACCCATTGAATGCACTGTTACGGCATGACTCTCCCTGGAGATGGTCAAAGCAATGTGATCTGGCTTTTAAATCTGCGAAGGCTAAGCTCATATCACCAAATGTGCTCGTTCATTACAATGCAAACCTTCCTATTAGACTGGCTGGAGATGCATCAGCCTACGGAGTGGGAGCTGTGATATCGCACGTTATGAAGGATGGTACCGAACGACCAATAGCATTTGCTTCCAGTACTCTGCTACCTAGTGAGTGTAACTACGCACAAATTGAAAAGGAGGCATTGTCACTGATCTAATGGAATAACCAAGTTTCATTCATATTTATATGGACGGAAATTCACATTGATAACAGATCACAAGCCACTGACAACGATTTTGGGACCAAAACAAGGTGTTCCTCCAACGGCTGCAGCTCGCCTTCAGCGTTGGGCTGTCAAGTTGTCAGCGTACACTTACAACATCATATTTTATCGTACAACTGAACATGCAAATGCCGACGCTCTCTCAAGATTGCCAATTAATGTCACAAGTACCGAGGGACACACACCCGATCCGCACTTTTTCAACATTAATCAGTTGAGAAGTTTACCCGTCACAGCAATGCGACTAGCCACTGCTACACACACTGATAAGACACTCAGTCAAGTGTATCGCTACACTCTCAATGGTTGGCCAAGTCAAGTTGACAACAGCTTGAAACCATTCCATTCAAGGAAGGAAGAGTTGACTTTGGAAGGTGGATGTGTGCTGTGGGGTTCAAGAGTGATTATTCCAGAGAAATTGAGAGAGAAGCTGTTGAATGAGTTGCATTATGATCATCCTGGAATTTGTAAGACGAAGGGCATTGCACGAAGTTACATGTGGTGGCCAGGACTAGACAGAAATATTGAGTCGTTCACCAAAAGCTGTCTGGACTGTCAAGCAGTGAAGAACTCACCTGCTGTTGCACCATTACATCCATGGATTTGGCCCTCAAGAGTTTTTCAGCATGTTCACATCGATTTCGCTGGGCTATTTCAAGGAGCAATGTTTTTGATTGCCGTGGATGCACATTCAAAATGGCCAGAAGTCTTTGTTATGCAAAGTACCACTGTGAAGAAAACCATCGACGTATTACGTGTCATGTTTTCAAGGAATGGCATTCCTGAACAGATTGTTTCCAACAATGGACCCCAATTCACTTCAGAGGATTTTGCTGTATTTATGAAGATGAATGGAGTCAAACACATCAGAAGTGCTCCATATCATCCTTCCACAAATGGACTTGCCAAAAGGTTTGTCCAGACAATGAAACAAGGACTGAAAGCTAGTGTGAATGCAGGCCTACCACTCACACACAGGTTGTGTAACTTTTTATTCACCTACCGCAGTTCTCCACACTCGACTACTGGAGTATCACCAAGTTCATTGTTTTTAAAGAGGGAGATGCGTACGAGATTTGATCTTCTTCTACCTGATGTTAAATCCCGGGTGATGGAGAAGCAGTTTCAGCAAAAGGCTGGACACGATCAGCATTCTCGCACACGCCAGTTTTCAATAGGACAAAGTGTCATGGTGAAAAATCTCCTTCCAGGAGCTAAATGGATACTAGCAACTGTGGTAGAAAGGTTAGGACCCTTGTCTTTCCTTGTGGAAATACCAGATCATGAACTATGGAGAAGGCACGTTGATCATTTGAAAGACAGAGTCGTCCGTGAAAGTACCCAATCCACTCAAAGCAATGATGATCATTGGGAACCTTTTAACTCTAAAGCTGTACGATCCGAAGTTGAACCAGATGAACCTGTTTCTGCTACACTACCCACGGATTCAGCAGGAACTGAAACATCCTCAATAACTCTCGAGTCAGACCAAATTGTATCTACAGATCGTTCATCAGTAACACCGGTTACTAAACAGTACCCAACTAGATACCGTTCTGCACCGGACTATTATCGTTCTGGAACTTAACTTTTATGGACATTCATGTACTATCATATTAAGTGGTGAGGAATGTAGTATGTTCTTGATTATTGTGTTTGGCCAGCTAGGTGCCCGCCCCTGTGGTGGTGCACGTGTGTGCATTGTATGTATTATCTTGGTGTGCATTGATTCGAATATGAAATAGTTTTATTTTACTCAAGAACCCTATCATGTTAGTGTTAACTAAGATCGTTAGATAGTCAAGACACTACAATAACCATATTTATATTGAGATGCTCTACATCTGCCTGTCATTTAGCACATTTGACTGTTAAAAACTTTGTATTTTACAATATCTAGTCATAATGAAGTTGTTCAATTGACAAATAAAATTAACTTTGGCATCTGTGGTTATAGTGTGGAGGGAGGGGTACTCCTGCAGTGCATTAGAGATGGCCTTGACAAGTATGTGCATGTATGAGTTGCATTTAGAAAAGCATGATTTGAATCGAGAAATTTGATGGTTAGGTTAAGATTTCTTCAACACTTATGTGCAGTTACTATGACTGTAGCCTTAATAAGTCAGCCACCTCCACTGCATGATCTAAGTTAGTTACAAATCCTTAGCCCTTTGCAGTATACTCATTACCCAAGACACATGTGCTCCATTGATCTCATTGTGTTTAGCCATTATTAAAAACATGTATTCTTTTTCTTTTCCTTTTTAACTCGCAAGTTAGTGTAAGTTGTTTACATTATAGTAAATGTGACCACGTGAATCTTCAAAAATATGAAGCATGTTCTGGAAAAAAAGTTGTTGTTGGGGGGTGGGGTGGGGTGGGGAAGGCAATTACAAGTCAGAGAAAATCATGGTTAAGACATCAGTTACTACATGTACTTTGTACTTTATCCTCTTTGTAGACATGTCCCTGTAGACATGGCAGCATTTGCCATTAATGTGAAGCTCTTTCTACAGAACCCCAATGTGAAGGTTGGCTACTCGAAAACACATCGCTCAAGGGCAGGATTTATGGAATCAGACTTGATTAAGAGCATTGGCAGTTCACGAGATACGATTGAGTGTCGAGGTGTAGCAAATGAGGTACGTATTTAATAACTTCACCTTGAATTATGGAGTGATAGTTAACCCTGGATTAATCTATAGCCTTGATTACACAGCTCATACATTAATTTCATGAGCTGCATTGCTGCATCTACTGTTTGAGGACACACACTGATCGTGGTTACACTCAACTTATTTTGGCTGCATGCATGAAGTACCTGTACTCACGTAATGATCACAAATGTTGATTAGCTGACAATAATTTTTATTTCCTAGATTATTTATCAATTGAATTGCTAGGCCAGATTCATTCATCACCAATGGATCAACATCTTCTTGCCTTGTCTTCTATGTGCAATTTGGCTGTCTCATTAGTGATAGCTGCTGCTGTACGAGTTGCTATCTGTCCAGACTTGCTGTGGATCTGATGTAGTCAACTTTTCAGCCATCACAGAGATACAAACAACTTTTTAAAGTGATTGATGTAATGTGACTATCTTGTTGCCGTGTTTTGTGCACCACATGTCAACCAATGTTCGACCTTTGACTAAACTCAAATAAAGAGTAAAGGTCTCTATAGGTCTTACTAATGTGGAGTTCGACATTTGCATAGGAATGGACTGTACAGTACAAACATTCCATCTCTCTAATTATATACTGTTATATTATTATAAGTAGAAAAGTAGAAATATATTAATTTTGAGTAAAGTTACAAAAAAAAGTTGTTCTTTTCTTGCTCTTGCCTCTTCGTTCCACCACCCCATTAACCTCCTTTTATCTTCCCCTTTCTCACCTCATTCCTCTGTTCTCCCCTTCCAGGTTCTTGTCTGGCACGTAAGAACAGCAAGACCTTTTCTTTGTTATAAGAATGAATATCCACTTGTTGAAGTATGATTTTAAACATTTTTGCCGTCACTATCAACTTTTTATCTCGTTTTTGTTCTTCAATTTTAATTTTATACAAATAACATGTTGTGATATATATACCATATATATACCATGAATGCCATAGATTGATGAGGAAATTTTTTAATGCTGGAAGAACTGAGTGGTGCATGGCTGGCAAGTAAACAAGCTTTTGAAAAGGAGTTGATGATTTTGATGATGGTATAAGGAAGTCTGTCACCAAGGATGGATCTGAGAGCATGTTACCCTGTAGTAGGTGCTGGTATAAAGTCATATTTTGGTGCACATTTTGTGGTAATTATTTTTTCTGCTTTTCCAAGTTCACTCTTGTGAGTAATTTTAGCTGGAAATTTGTTAAATATAGCACATACGTTTTCTTACTTCCCATCCCGGCTTGAGCTGCACTTGGATGAGTGACTATCTAGGACTTATAAGTACATTAGTACAATAACCAGTTTGAGTTTAGATAAGTGAGAGTTTTTAGTGAGATTTTGTTTTTGAAAATTAGGTCACTTAGTACTTAGCCGTTTGAATATAACTTACTGATTGACTGTTTAACATAATTTGTTGTTGCTATAACTCATTCTGCTGTTCAACCAGCTTATATGTCTAGATTGCAAATAAAATAAGCAGTTGTTTGTATCAATAATTGGATTTTCATGGGCCGTCGAGAGCGCACCGGACACCACAACAAGTGTGGTGCTTTACCATGTACATAACCAAAGCTCTTCTGTATTACTTTATGTTTGTAATAATATCAGAGGAAAGTTCTCCAGGGAAAATGGATCCAGCAAGAGAAATAAGGTTCTGTTGAAGTTGTCATCAACCACAGGTGACTAATTTGTGGTAACCATATCAAGTAGAGACTTTACTCTCTGCTTGAGTTGGTGTAGCAATTGATGAAAACTGCTGCATTTTTTGGTCCAATCCTGTTAGAAATTATCAAGTACATGTAGGTAGAAAGCTTGAGAGCCACTATAAAGTGCTTGTTATTTATTGGCAGCATCTATTAATTATAACACACTAATGTGTTTATGTCGGCTAGGGTGGATGTAGCTAAAAATACATTATTCCTTATGGTAACCATATAATCATTGCTGTTTTTATGTTTTTATCTAGTTTTTCACCCTGTTACAGTAATCTCTTGTACATCTCTAAAAGTTGAGCTGAAATATAGCAAAGCAATTGTCCAGCAGAATTACTCGGGCTGAAAGTTCGAAGTAGTTAAACTGGGGTCCCGGTGGCACCAACACTAACTTGAACACTTTTGTCTTAGCTCAAGTATGGCATATTTAGCGAGCTCTAACAATTAATAGAAGTGTGTTGAGGCATGTTTCAGTTAAAATGCCAAGCTATTAATATTGATTGCAAACTGCAATTTAGTAACTATTTCCTCGAATAGGTACTAAAAATTTAGGTGTCAAAATGGAGTGACATAAAATGAGAGCATGTCAATTTCCTGGTGGCTGGCTTGCACTCTATAGGCATGTGCTGGTGCACCACATCCTCCACATCAGAGATTATTTCTAGCCTGTGCCAAACACAAATGAATTAAAAATAGGGCTAGGATCTAAACAAAATAGGGCCGTTTTCATGGTCTCATTATTAGTACGTTGGAATCTCCTTTATCTGGGCAGCTTCAGGTTAACAGCTGTGCTTCTGTGCTCCATTTTAATACCTTGCAACCTAACTTGTAAATGCTCATAGCCTAGGCTAATAGGTGATCATAGATGCTAAATGATTTTGGCATGCAAAGTTCTAGTAGGAAAATCCAACTCCCCTGTTGTTTACTGAAATCCACTAGCAGAGAAAGCTCACCCCACTCCCACCAGCTTGCTCATGATGGCCTGTCTACACTAGCATGTGGGTTGTCTGGGTGTTACTATCACTTCGATAGCAAGAAACATGTGCAATAGGAATGATACTGTTTCCATAGTGACTAAACATGGAACTGCAATTTAATTGGTCAGATTTAACTTTTTATCTTTCAGGATCTGAGATTTGCTAGTGTATAGATTCAATTTTTTGGTTGATATCTTAAGCTTTAAAAAAAAATGAAAAGGTCATTTATGTTGGAAAAGGTCATTTATGTTGGTAAAGGTAGTTTATGTTGGCAAGCACTATAAGACTACCAAAGTATTTTTGGCCTAATTTCATGTTCTTTTTATATAGTTGAGTATTACAGAAGCCAGTTGATTATGAGTATTATGAACATTACTAAGATTATACTGCTCATATGCCGCCTTTCAAGAATTCGACAACGATGAAGGTGGGGGTTGGAGGGGGGGAGGGGGATATATGATTCTTTGCCCCTTGATTCCTCTGCTTATGTTAAAAGTGCACCAGCTGCTAAATCAAGGTTGCACAACATGAGCGTGGTCTTTGCGATGATGATCGATTCCGATTGAGGTTGTTTATATTCTCCCAAAATTTGAATGGAACCACTGTACACTAGTTATGTGTGGAAAAAATTGACATAGATGGATAGATAGACTATAGAAGAAGGATGTATTTCATTACCAGCTTAATTTCTCAGCAATGGGTTCAAGGCATGCTTGAAGAGAGTATGATTTTTTACTTCAGTTATATTAATATATTGTATTTGCCACAATTAGATCACTGGTTGTATATGAGTGTATCCCATTCCCTCTCCCCCTTCCCAAACTTAGCCATCATTAAATATAATATAGCTCTATTTGACAATCCCAGGTAGAAATCAAATTGTATTATTCTAAATGAGAAAAACACACCTGAAATGAAGTGACTATAAATCCTAATAAAATATCCTTTATTTACGAATGGATTCAGAGGTAGTCAAACATTTTCAGAATTAATAATCAAGTTTGCCATGGGCACACTATTACAATGCACTGTAAGTGAAAAAAGCACCTTAATTTTATTGCCAATAGCCCCTCCAATTCAGCTCAAAATACTTCTTCTGTGGATTCTGTTTCCAACAGAAGGAAACAGTTCAGCAGAACCTGGTGTCCACAGGTTTCAAGAATCAAGTTTCCCAATTTCACCCTGCCCCAGTTCCTGTTGGGAAGACCAGATGTAAGTGTTTTTGCATCCATATTCCCAATGAATTGTTTGCTGGTATGAGCAAGCATCCAGCACAGACCCTGCTAAAAGGGATAGTCAGTTATCCCAACCCACAGAAGAAAGAGTGCTTAGTGTGAAGATCTGGAAGCCAAACTGGAACCAGCACTGTGAAGTAACATTTAGACTCTTTGTAGGGTAGCAGCAGAGAAGACACACAGCAAATCAAAGCAAAACCATCAAAAGAAGCTGGCGACACATTTGGAGCTTGAGAGAAGTGAAGATTAACCCCAAGGTGTCTATCTGACAGAGATGAATATTTTTGCAACTGAGGAAGAAGGGGTCTTAACACTGTCATTGCCCCAAACAATCTTACCTTTGATGGAAACCATAGCTGCAGCGTAAGAGATGGCCAGGAAGTCCATGCATGTAGGTAGGTAGATACTGGAAGAATTTTCACATTTATTATTGGACCCTACCTGAAACAAAAAAATATGCACAGTGATGATCTGAATATGTACAGTATATGATATGTTTTGAATATGTAGAGTGATGATGTGAATATGTACAATTTATGATGTAAATATTTATAGTACATGATTTGCAGTGTAGCTATGAATATGAATAATGTATTATATGAATATGTACAGTGTGTGATGTGAATATGCTGTGGCAGATCCGGATCCAAGGGAGGGGGAGATTAGGGGGCTTAACCCCCACCCCCTTGAGAAGAGATTAGTTAATACAACTTTGGTCACAATTGCCAAGTGCTCTTTTTGCCAGCCCTAGGCTGCAATAAGCACTTATTACAGGCCCTCTTACAGCTTTCTTGACTAGCATTGTACACCATTTAATAGAACAATAGGGCCACCTAAATATCAGTATAATACATCTACTTGTGTTCAATCTACTTACAAATTATCACTTTCAGTAATCTGAACAAATTCACGCCATAGATAGAGGCCTGGAGTAGCGAGGGTCCTGACCTCTATAGCACTACATGTGGTGAGCTCTATTTTTTGTGACTGGCAAAACTCAAAGGTGCTTCTTATTTATTTCTTCTAGCATTTTTGATGTTATAGAGACCTACAGTGCTAGTCTGTCCTAGATCCCTCATTTAAACCTATACTTTAATAGTCTCAACACTTCATGGAGCCACCACTAAAGAAAATGAGGCGGCAGTCCATTGCAGATTTTTTCAGGTACATATACCACAGTAAGACCCAGTAGCTAAGACATTGTATAATATTATTGATTCTGTGTTAGACTCCACCTGTCAGCTAGCTAGATACATGTAGCTAGAGTATCATTCACATTAAAATATATGCTCAGGACCTGACGTAGTTCAGGTGCATTTTATAATTAGCCATTTGAATAGTGCATACAGTGCAAATCTATTGAAACTGCATTTGTAGGGTTAGGTTAGATTCTGGTGATCGTTCTTTGGATAATACTTCTTGAAGTAACTCTAGCAGCCCAGAACTCCTAGGTGGAGGTATTTTTCTGTATGGTTTCCAAACTTTACTCACTGGTACTGAATTCTCTTGTGCAGATGCTGTGCCCTATTGTCCTTTTCATTTGGCAGAGAGGTTCTTGCTTCAGGATAAGTGCAAGGCAATTCTATGAAATGTTTTAAACAAGTGTAACTACCTCACACAGGAGTTCCACAGAAATGGCTTTGTTAATTATGAAGTAACACAGAAAGGAAAATGAAACCCACTGACTTTCCAGGCTTCTACGTTGAAAGAATTTTAGTGGCTTTCTTATTCACCCTATATACCAGGGTGGTGGCTACTATAAGTACTATATATGTAGTGTTTGCTAATCCAAGTGGAAAGAAGGTCATTTTGGGTACTATATTAAAAACACCTTTCCAAAACTTCAGCAAGGCTAAAGGCAAGGATGGATATCATTCTACCCATGATGCTTTTGAGTTCCACAATGTTGCTATAAAATCATCTATGGAAACCTATATTCAACCTGAAACAAGGATCAATAGCTTTATACATAGGGTGTATCAGCAACTGTCAGATATAAACAACCACATCCTGTCGGTCTCATGGCAGACACAGTCAAGCTGTGTGGAATGCATGGGTTACCTTTAAGGGGACACAGAGATGACTGGACAGCTGGCTATGCAACTAACAAGGGCAATTTGATTGCAATTATTGAACATACTGCCAAGAGGTGCCCTATCCTGCATTAACATTTGGAACATGGCAACATTACATGTCAAAGATGACTCAGAATGAGCCTATTGGCATCATTGCCCACAACCTGCATGAGAAAATCCTGGAACCTCTGAAAAAGGTACACTACTACAGTATCATTGTTGATGAAGTTCAGACCCCCATGGAAACTAGAAGAAACTGTCTCTCTCTTTCAAGTATATTGACATGACTGGCACAGAGTCTTATATCAGGGAAGCCCCACTGACTTCTTGCATCTTGAGAGAGCTACTGTACAATACATGGCCACTGCTATCCTGGAGTTTCTCGCCAAACATGGCTCGGATGTGCAGTGCATGCGAGGGCAGTTATTTTATGGTGCTTCAGCAATGGCTGGTGAGAAAAGAGGAGCCCACAAGAGTTGTAAGTCATTATTAACTCCGTTAAAAAAACTTATATCAGACTGTAAGTAGGTGCACAATCGAATTGGGTATATGTACTAATTTTGGCAAGTCAGCTTCTAATTGGCAATATCAGTCCAGATATTTGAATTATGTTCTAGAAAGTTATCTAGGATTAGGAGAATTTCAGACTCTAAATGTATATTGGAAATCTCACCTCTACCACTACTTCCACCAATTTTGCAATTAATATTTATCACCTACCAATGCACTAAGGACAAAATATGGTGTATCTGAAAAACTATCATGCTCTAATTATTTGTCCATATCAGTTTCAAGTGAAAAAGATAAGGGAAAAAGCACATACCGCTGCATTCCACCTAATTCCTGGCTTCCATGTTCCATGATGAATCTAAGCACTTCTAGACAAATAGCAAGGTCTTTGGATTGAATAGTGATTATCTGGGCAGATTTTTTTTTAATGGTCATATTGTAATATATATTCTGGTATTACTAGCCAAGGAACTAGGTACATGCTTAACATGAAGATAGCAAGAAGCACGAAATCCAAACAGCCACTAAAGTGTGATGGCTAGATTGTTTTCATAATCTGGTAGCCAAGGCACCGCTTTGCCTTGGGGAAGATGATAGTAGAAGCTCATTAAACTCTAGTCCAAGCTTCAGGTGCTTGTTTCTCTCTCGTACTGAATGAGGTAGTCATTTGAAAATAACTCTGCCTCACGCATTATAGTAGGGATGATCAAACCTAAGGTCCTAATCCCTGTGGTGAATGATTTATATTCTGGTAAATATGGTACTTGTCTACAGCTCCAACTATGTTCATTATTACTAGCAGAGATATGCGGGGTAAATTTGATCCAGTTTCCCATCAATTTGGCATTTTTGGTTTATAATGATTCAAAGTAGCTACACAAAATACCAGATATTTACATAAGTAAAGATGCACAACCACAAATTGACAGAGAACTAGCTTGAACTAGCAACCTTAACAGGCAATTAAAATACGAACTTTTAGAACAGGGACATTGGAAGTGATAAGAACAGCAGAGATTGCATGGTACTAGGCATTCCATGTGACACTCGATCAGGGAATATGGCATTTCAACCAGAACCAACGGCAATGGCAAAGAAACTAGGACAGGACTAGGAAATGGCCAGGGCACTAGGGCTGGGTGTAACCGAAACTTCTTACTGGCCAAGACGCGCTTTGCTCTTGCCAGATCCAAGTTCCCGGTCCGACGCCTGAACCTCTTCTAATCTCCCTGGCTATAACCTCTCTTCAGACCAAACAACAAACACAGCACCCTTTGCTGTGTCGCTGATTAGCAAGAGTCTAGTGCTAATATATCCCAAGGACAACGAATCAATGACAATATCAAGTGCTCTTACTCAATAACAATTCGTACTCAATAAAGACAACTCTCACTTTATAATGCCCTCTCTCAATAGTATACAAAGTTCAGTCCTTTTATAATTACGAGCTACTTGTTCAGTTTGACATCACTTGTCACCAAGGTGACTTCGTGGCAACCTATCAGGTGCTCGCTCCCGAATCCACGCAAGAGTTTCGTCATCTGTGTTCTCCTCCCGAGGTCGAACTCGCGATCGTTGATATCTTCCCACATTCTCTGCATTCGTGTGGTTTGCCACGTTCTCTGCATTAGTGTGGTTTGCCACGTTTTCCCCATTCGGAACAACAACCAGATGACCCAGATCCTACACATGACATCACGAATGAAGAGCAAAACATTTTCGAGACTATTTCAGCAGAGCAGCTGAAGCTGGCCCAACAGACAGACTCCACGTTGGAGAGGATTCGTGAAAAGGCAAGCGAGCAGAATCCCATCCTTCCAAAAGTAGGGGCTGTTCTCCTCGCTTGCCTTTTCACGAATCCTCTCCAACGTGGAGTCTGTCTGTTGGGCCAGCTTCAATGTAACCGAAACTTGTTTCTGGCCAAGACACGCTTTGCTCTTGCCAGATCCAAGTTCCCGGTTGGATGCCTTAACCTCTTCTAACCTCCCTGGCTAGAACCTCTCTTCAGACCAAACAACAAACACAGCACCCTTTGCCGTGTCGCTGATTAGCAAGAGTCTAGTGCTAATATATACCAAGGACAACGAATCAATCAAGTGCTCTTACTCAACAATTCATATTCAATAAAGACAACTCTCACTTTTTAACGCCCTCTTTCAATAGTATACAAAGTTCAGTCCTTTTATAATTACGAGCTACTTGTTCAGTTTGACATCACTTGTCTCCAAGGTGACTTCGTGGCAACCTATCAGGAGCTCACTCCCGAATCCACGCAACAATTTCGTCATCTGTGTTCTCCTCCCGAGGTCGAACTCGCGATCGTTGATATCTTCCCACGATCTCTGCATTCGTGTGGTTTGCCACGTTCTCTGCATTAGTGTGGTTTGCAACGTTCTCCCAATTCGTCTTGTGGTTTGCCACGTTCTCCCCATTCGTCTTGTGGTTTACAGAAGCCAGGAATCTACCTGTCAGAGGTTTCTCTGACACTGGGCAATAAAAAAAAATAGGCACTTTAGCTTAATCCTCTGATCACAGTATATCAAATTCAGTTTCTAAAAACTCTGTGTCATAGTATTCTTCCACCCTCTTTGCAAGCTAAAATTTAGGTTAAGGCTTGGGCTTAGAGCTCTAGGGCTGGTGCTTTCAATTACTCCATAGACTTAGCACTGTAGTTTACCAGACATTCATGCAATAGCTCCTTTAACAATGTAGTAATCCCTAGGATCTAGTCCTTTCCCCAATTCCCCAATGCACTTGGATTGGTTGAGGGTGTGATAGGAGGGATAGGGGGCTTCTGAATAAAATTTAGGGCATCGGTAATCACCTTCTCTAATGCCGTGCTGCTGAAATCTTTAACCTCTGGTTCTATGTCATCATGTATTTTGTCTGGCAAGTTAAGCTGGGAAGGATTAGTTCAAGTTCTGAATCAGAAGAGTTCACTGAGCTATTAAAGGATAGGGACAATCAATGGGAGACCATGTAGGCTTCTCATGATGCACAGGCCGACAAAACAAATGTTCTGATAGAACCATCCCTGTACATGGGCAGGGAGGTCCGAGCTAGGCTTGCAGTCAGGGAGACTATAGCTGAAAACAGCAGTAGAAGAGCTCCAGGTAGATGGTCTCAGTAAGTCCATGGAGGTGTTTGTAGTGACCAAAGAAGCCTCTAAGATTCTGTTGGGTAAGGATCACCCGGCAATGAAGGCCTGGATTATGAGCCGACCTATACCTTCTCAGGATAGACTCCTTCCTGTACCTCTAGCAGCCATTACTAGGACTCAGAGCCAGGCACTGGATGATGGGGAAAAGGAGAACTTTGCGGTGGTGGCAAGAGATGGCACTAGTACAGTAGGTGCCACAAAAAACTTGGCATTGCATTTAAACCGAGCATTGGTTCAGCGTCTAAACTCATGCGTTTCCAACCGGCTAAAAAGAACGTACGAAACGTTCAGACGCATAGCCGATCTGAACCTTTAGATGCATGGAACGTTTATTATTTTTAGCCGGAATAGATCGTAGGGAGTTGCACTCGGGAGTTGCACTCGGGAGTTGCACTCGGGAGTTGCACTCGGGAGTTGCACTCGGGAGTTGCACTCGGGAGTTGCACTCGGGAGTTGCACTCGGGAGTTGCACTCGGGAGTTGCACTCGGGAGTTGCACTCGGGAGTTGCACTCGGGAGTTGCACTCGGGAGTTGCACTCGGGAGTTGCACTCGGGAGTTGCACTCGGGAGTTGCACTCGGGAGTTGCACTCGGGAGTTGCACTCGGGAGTTGCACTCGGGAGTTGCACTCGGGAGTTGCACTCTGCACTCGGGAGTTGCACTCGGGAGCTGCACTCGGGAGCTGCACTCGGGAGCTGCACTCGGGAGCTGCACTCGGGAGTTGCACTCGGGAGTTGCACTCGGGAGTTGCACTCGGGAGTTGCACTCGGGAGTTGCACTCGGGAGTTGCACTCGGGAGTTGCACTCGGGAGTTGCACTCGGGAGTTGCACTCGGGAGTTGCACTCGGGAGTTGCACTCGGGAGCTGCACTCGGGAGCTGCACTCGGGAGCTGCACTCGGGAGCTGCACTCGGGAGCTGCACTCGGGAGCTGCACTCGGGAGCTGCACTCGGGAGCTGCACTCGGGAGCTGCACTCGGGAGCTGCACTCGGGAGCTGCACTCGGGAGCTGCACTCGGGAGCTGCACTCGGGAGCTGCACTCGGGAGCTGCACTCGGGAGCTGCACTCGGGAGCTGCACTCGGGAGCTGCACTCGGGAGCTGCACTCGGGAGCTGCACTCGGGAGCTGCACTCGGGAGCTGCACTCGGGAGCTGCACTCGGGAGCTGCACGGGGCAGTCATTCGTGATTTCTAGCGAATTGTGTACAAGAAACAGAATCTTAAATTGAAGGCACTGACTGTGTCAGGAATTAGCCTGGCGGTTTGATAGCAGGAGACCTACAAAGATAACGTCAGCCATCCGAGAAGTAGTGAACAGAAGTTGCGAATTAATGACTGCTTTCCAGCTGCACGAGCACCTCAAGAACAATGGCCATTCTTCGGTGTAGAACCTTACTTGGAGGGTAGCTCCTGCCAGTTGGCAAGATAATTAACTAGGTTTGTGTTAGTCTTGTTTGCTTGGGATTCTTAAGGCTGTATGCCGACTTAATTTAGCTGATAAGGAGACTGGCAGCTCCATGGGGCACCTACTTGCTTGCTATGGGTGGGGGGCTCTCCTGATCTAGGTTTTGTTTGTAGTTTATGCTGAAGCTTGAATGCCCAACCTGTTGTATAGTGGCTGTTATTGCCATTCCCCTTACAGATTTGTTGCCTTGATGTGAATAAAATTATAATCCCCAATTGCATCATTTAGGTTGGTGTGGCCAAGACAATTCATGGGTATCAAGGGTTTGAGAAGGTCATATGGACAGACGAATGCAGTCCCAGTTTGAAACCCACTGAAGCTCGTCATAAGAAGATTGGTCAATCTGAAAAGAACAATATCCTGTTGTTTTTTTGTCATTGTATTTTAATGTTAGCAAATTCTATATACAAATTATAGAAATGGGAGTTGTAAATTAAAATATCTATACATTTTAATTTACATAATGTTTGTAACAGAAGTCGACAAGAAAAACCCAGTCGATTAAAGATTTATGAATATTACATGAACAGCAATTCATTTCTTGGTTTGTAGTCCCACCCTGTTTGATGCCAGTTGAATTGCCTCCAGACATAATAATAATAATAATAATATATGATTTTACAGCAAGACATGTAAGTGGGGAAGATACATTGAGTGTGTTTAGAAATGTGAAAACAAATGCTGATGGTATGCCTGTAAGTCCTATATATTGGCACCCATTTTGTAATTAAAAGTACTTATAATTATCTAGCGAGATTAGTATAGGGGTGATTAGATGCATCTTGCACAGGGACATGAGAAGTGATACGTGCAGGGTTGCTCAGATCTAAAGTGCTGATTGAAGTGGTCCCAATATATATTTATCAGCTGGCAGCGAAGTGTTGTAAGTGACAGATCC
This sequence comes from Cladorhizidae sp. MBARI D1340-BT2, assembly GCA_028752905.1. Classification (NCBI taxonomy): domain Eukaryota; kingdom Metazoa; phylum Porifera; class Demospongiae; order Poecilosclerida; family Cladorhizidae; species Cladorhizidae sp. MBARI D1340-BT2. The sequence goes on along the minus strand of JAQNBH010000014.1, from coordinate 23,394,331 downwards.
AAGTTTAGAGGAGGGAGGGAGTTCCACAGTCTGGGAAGTCTATTGAAATAGAAATGACTGATGCGGTTAGTTCTTGACCTAGTGTGCCTTAACTTGGCATTGGATGACGATCTGGTGTTGTTGGAGGAGATCGAAATGTAGTGATTAATGTTAAATCTATCTGTGGGATTCTTCAGTTCATTGATGTAGAACATGATGTCAGCTATTTCGTACCACATCATTAAGGGTAATATGTTCAGGGTTAGCAGCCTGTCTCTATATTCCATCAAAGAATTGTTCAAAATGAACTTTGTTGCCCTCCTTTGGACTTTTCCCAACATAGTGATCTCCTTAATTAACCGTGGCCTCCAAACTTGTGAACAGTATGTTAGCTTTGACCTGACCAGAGTAAGATAGAGTGTTCTCAGTGTTTCTCTCGATGACATTCTGCCAAATGTACGTTTCAGTATTCCCAGTTGCTGATATGCTTTCGCAGTGATCACACCATATTGTTGGGACCAAGATAGGTCTGTCGAGATGACAACTCCTAAATCCTTGTGAGAATCCTTGGCTGGTAATGGCATGTCCTTGATGGTGTAGTTGAAGTCAATGCTGTGTTTGGTGGAATTAAACCGTAACAGGATGCATTTGGAGACATTGAATGGAAGTTTCCATTGCAAGCTCCATTCTGCGATGGCAGATAGACCCTGCTGGAGATCAGAGCAGTCATCAGTGCAGGTCACCTCCTTAGTCAACTTGGTGTCGTCGGCAAACATGTAAGTTTGCAGAGTTGGGATGCAGAGAGGAACTTCATTGATGTATAGAATAAAGAGAAGGGGACCCAGAATGCTGCCCTGGGGCACTCCCGACATTACTGTTGTGAGACTAGACACCTCTTTGTCTATGGCTACACACTGAACTCGTGAAGACAGATAATCTTTGAAGAAACCCCAGAGGTTTCCCACTATGCCTGCTTTATGAAGCTTCAATAGGAGTTCAGCATGTGGAACACTATCAAAGGCCTTTCTTATGTCCAAGTATATCACGTCATGCTGCATTTTACTCTCCTGACTATTCAATATTGATCCAATGAATAGCAGCAGCTGCTGCAGACACGAGTGATTTGGAAGGAATCCAAATTGATCAAGGCTAATTGCTTTGAAGATAAAGTCACATATTTTGTCGTAGATTAATCGTTCGAGAACTTTAACATGTTCTGGGATGTGTAAGTTCCTACCTTCACTCTGCCGGCAAGGTGCCCCAGAGCTTTGCCTTGTGGGACAGAGACTGAGTCCACCTCCACGGGCTAAAATACCAAAAATTAACCAGTATAACACAACATGAATCATTCTTGATGACGATATGTAACTTCATTAACCTAATTGACAACTAATTGCATTGGTTTTCTTAATATAAATCTTAATGTTCATGCATTGAGTTATAATGGTCTATATATAAAGTAGAGTTACAAACAAGACCACTTGGTTGTTGCTTTGATTACAAATAGAAAGAAATCTCAATTTTCACCTACTCCCGCCCCTCCTTCTGATGTCATATGTAGGTCTTCTAATGAGATTCACTGCACCAGCAACATCAGTAGTCAACTTGTGTGTCCTGGTCCAATGATTACTCTGTGAAGGTGTCAAATTATGCCTTGCTCTCGCAGTTCATCTCTATTGCCAAATGTACTTATAACACGTGCAACTATTGTAATGGGACAATGCTCGCCTCACCTACCAGTGGTGAAAAGATCATGAGATATAGTCCAGTCTGTGTGCTCAGTGAGGGAGGGTGTGCGTGTGGGCAAAGTTGGTGAACTCACTTCCTAGAATTTATTGGAATACCAGCAGCAGATTCATGGGGGAGGTAGAGGGAGATTGGCTGCAGGGTGTCCAGATTCCATACTCCTCCCTTTTACACTAATGAAATAGTGTCGTGAGTATTACCTTAAATTACACCATAATTAGTTATCTAGTCCATTGTGACAGTTAAGTGATAATGAGGTAGCCTGTCAAATAACCTTTTACGATTAGAATGACTGCCTGACTTTATTACATTCCAACAGAGACTGATTACTTCATGCATTTGATGGAGACATATCCAATCCTCGACCAGTAGGCCCACCTGGTAGTCGGGAAGATCACAGATTTTAAAAAAATCTCGATTTTCATTCCCAGAGCAGTTCCATTGTCACTAAAGCTGATCTGATGGCTGAAGTTTGCATACTCCTTGGTATCACAATCTTGCACTACACCTTAACAGAACTCTCCTTGGAATATTCATGACAGCAGCATCTGACACTCCCCTATCTTGCGAAGATCATCTCTGACCACTGTGCATGGCCTACAACACCAGTACTGCAAGGTTTAGTCCTTTCTTCCATATATTTGGCCACCAGGAATGTATACCTATTGATGTGGTTTATGGCCCGCCTAACACTGCGATATCTTCACCTGAGCATGTTGCTGACCTGCGTAAATGGATGAAAACTGCATATCATCAGTTGCGAGAATGCATAGCTCACAAGTTGGACAGAAAGAAAGAACTCTATAACCAACATGCTCATGGTAACCCTTTCAAAGAAGGTGACTTAGTATGGTTCACTCACCAGTTCATAGGAGTCACTAAAAAACTTCATTGACAATGGACTGAACCCCACAGAGTGGTGCAATGTCTTTGCGAAGTGACTTAATGCATTCAGGATGTCCATCTTCATCGTCAACGACTAGTGGTGCATTTCAATATGCTTAAACTCTGTCCTCAGGATATACATCTTCCACAGGCCCAACCTCATCAACTATCTTCCACTCGTTTGGCCCATTTACTCTCGATCCTGGCCAATCTTTAAGCCTTGTTTAGGTGCCTGCATTGCAATAGCTTCTTTAACTGCATATTTCATTGCTACAGCTATTTCACCTCAGCTAGAGCGAGATTTTCTCTGGAAGAAGTATTCACGTGGTGGACTCCTTCAGTAACCCACATGGTTGTGATGCACTTGCCCAAGGTATGCTCCAAATTGGTAACCCATGGCTGGTCTCCATGAAGCTGCTCAGTCATCATAAACATGGCAGATCGGGTAAGCAGTTCTTTTCTCTGTGATCAACATGGCAAGCCAGTATTGGAGGCAGTTAAAACTTTCAGTCCAGGAGATCCAGGAATAGGCAATAGTCTGCTGCCGGATGGGTGTGCCACTGTATCTTAGCCAAGTCAGCTAGTGAGAAAAGCATGTAGAAATTTGTGATGGCCTGCTGAGACTGTGACTTGTTTCTAGCTTGCCTACCACTTTCCCTGGAAGGAGGACGTCACAGGCAATACAGTATGAATAGAGAGCTGGTATTCATCACCTCAGTGTCTAATATCCATTAACTAAGTGTTAGCCTGGAAGGGCAATACTAAAATGGAGTGAGCCGGGACTTATCTTCTTCACTTGGTGTCAAATGTTCATTCGTAACAATTGGTAAAGGGTCTGTCTATGCGAGACTTAACTTGCCAGCTAGCTAGCTACTTCTAGTTATCTATTCTAGTCTATGTAATCCTTCACCTATCTTAACTTTGGGAGGCAAACTTCCTATGGAAAGGTAAAGGGTCATCTTCGCTAAGCTACGTATACTAGAGATTGGTTGTTTTTTGTCAAGTTTTGGAACACTGGAATTATTTTGGTTTGATCCAGCACTTTTGGGCGACTGCTGGCTGCTGATGAGTGTCTAGTCCCTGTTTGTTGGGGCACACTGCTATTGTAACTCATTTCATTCACACAAACTGAAATTACATCCACAGATCCTTGCACGCATGTAATGGAGTGTCTGACTTGCTGCCTTAACTTTGGTAGCATTCTAGTAGTACAGTGTTTCAGACATTTGTGTTTCAGTGGAGGAGATGGCAACGTGAGCATCATGCAGACCTGCCAACTTCTTTGATACCAAAATGCATGATATGGGAGTTTACTAACTTCCATTACCCTGAATTCAATGCTGGATTTTAATGCAGTTGCTAAAGTTACAGAATTTGGTACAAACTAGTAAAACTTCTTTGCAACACTGTTTACTCCCATTAAACCTTGCAATAAAGCACTGCATACAACTGCTTACCTGAAGTTAAGGGACCTTAATGATAAAGCTGATTGGTAGGCAGTTCTAGAAATCCAGCTGGTAAATTCGTATTGCTAGCAGCTAGCGTGCAAAGGTCACATGGAGTTGCACTAAAGGATGTTTGTTGTCTATGTGAGTAAACATTTCTTTTCTGAGCAATCAATCCGATATATCTTTTTTGTTTTATAAAAACATTTTTTGTCTTGCTTTATTTTATTTTATTTTTTGTAGTCTATTAGCCAATGGTAGTGCTCGAGTTGTCCACTTCCAGGGTGGAGAGGTATTGGTGCTGGTGTCCACCCTTAGGGATGTAAAGGTGCTGGTGTTCATCCACTTCCAGGGATGGAGTTGTGCTTGTGCTGGTGTTTGTTGAGACTCCTGCAGACACAGCAGGTTTTCTCCAACTCTATTATTTGTGCATCTAAGCCAGGCTGCCATATACAAGCATATCCCTATGCCTTCACCTTGTTAATGCTTGGATAGGTGATGATTTTCTCAAAGGTGGAACCAGTAACTGGGATATTGTCAATGTAAATGGTATTGACTTCCAGAGTCCTTAACAGTGTATCCATATGTACACTGAAAGATAGCAGGTGAGGATGAGGCACACAAGTAGGGGTGGATCTAGTATTTTGAGAAGAGGTGTTTACCACCTATCTCTCTTGAAGGGTGGGGTAGGGGATTTCCAGTAAAAAAAGAAAAGAAAATCCAGGTTCAATAGGAAGTACCAGACCTCCCCAAACAGACAAACAAGCACACTTGAGTTCTTATTTCCACAAAAATCTGGAGCATCTTATAATGTGTAACTGCCAACATCACAGAGGAAACTTGAGCTCATCATTAAAATTTTGATCATCATTTGATGCGCATATATATATTATTATATATTTATATTATATATGTATATTATAAAGTTGTGATAGAAGTTTTCCTTCTTTTTTTTTATATAGATTTTATTTAATTCATTTTTATTTTTAACTTTTGGTTACAATTTTTCACTCACTGAAAATATTTTTGATATTATAAAAATTAATTTGTAAAATGCAATTCACTCTACCATAAGCTTGGTTTTATGTGATTATCCTGCTTCAGGTAACATGCATTATTTCTCGACTTAAGTTTACATTGCCCCCATTGCTGTGGGTGAACCTGTATTCTTTGTTGATGTCTTGGTTTAGACTCATGTAAACAGCCTCTTTTCTTGATCTGTGATAAATGTCATATTTTTGCATGCAACAAGTGCTGCTTCATGATGATAATAGGAAATTAGCGTGTCTAAAGCTTTCGCCAGGTTGAAACTGTGAGTTATAACAATATAGTTCATGTTCCTTGGCAGAAGATGCATTTACCTCTTGTTATATATGAGGGTTATGAGGTCATCTATTTTCAGGTCCTGTGAGTAGATCATAGGAAAGGTCCATCTTGGCGAGGACTTTGTGTTGGCTACTATATAGTCCATTCCACAGCATCTCTGTCAGCTTCACAGTGAAGGGCATGGCCAATAATTCTCCACTTACAGCAGAGAGCTACACAAAAAATTCTCAAGTGTCTATGCCTGTCTCGCAAACACATGAGAATTTGGAGAATCTAATGACCTCTGAAATTTGTGAGGTACATGCAAGTATTTTTGGTATGGCTATACCTACATGGTGCCAAGTGGATCACACAAGTAGAGCTATTTAATATAAATGTAACCTCATGATATAAAAAATAAGACTCATATTTCCTAGATTTCCAATTTTGTATCATTGACCACCTTTTCCCATCTAATTTAAGAAGTTCTTATGCCCAGGGACATTGAACATACAAGAGCAACTAGATCTAATGAACTAGAACTGAAATTCATAGACCAACTGGAACTCGTACTCATTCACACACATGTTTCTATATATGCATACATAATGTATACATATTTGTAAGCCACATGCTTCTTCCTTGATAATCCTCCTTTTATTCTTGAGCAGACCTAAGATGAAGGTTAAGGAATGGAGAAAATTCATCAGCAATGAACCTTTTTTTAATTTAGACGCTAAAACATTACAAGCCCCTCATGGACAGCTCTTCCCCCTACATGTGACCTGTTAATGAGAACAGGTTTCAGAAAAAAATATTCAAGCCAGAATTTCCTACTATGCGATAGTTGATGTACTGAAATAACAACAGTCAAAAAGACTACACCAATTAATTTTAAATAGAATTTGAATATTACAAGAAAAGCTAGATAGAATTATAGTGTACATCCTGATGTCCACAAGTAACTTCATCTTGGTTGTCATTTGAGGTAAAGTAAAAATAATTTTAGAGCTAGGAATGCCTCTCAAAGATTCGATAGTAAAATTTATGTGAAGGTGAGATGCTGGTGATCGAGTGGTGGGGAGGTGAGAGTTGCAGAATGTGCATATGTGGACTGAAGGCATGAGGTGGAGGAAGTATGAGAGGATGTACCACCTCATTAACCTTTGACTTCTCCACAACCACCTCGAAAAAACCCCTCTTCCATTCCAGCTGTATGTAGCTATATTCATGCTATATAGATTTTTGTCTCTTAACTGTTGACCCGGAATGGAATGCAGTAATAGCACCATGCTACTCTTTATATGTATATAATATACCACATAGAAAGGAAATTGAGTTCAATAACAAAAGATTAAACATAACAGCAAGAATCAGTGACAAATATTGGTATATAAATTTTCACTGGTACAACCAAACAAAAGAACTTCTAGCACCTAACATGCTTTTGTGGTTATTTTACACAGTCTGTGAATGGGTGGTGGACAGGCAATCTGGAGGATTTTGAAGTAGATCAGGTACAGTCTTGAAGAAACTTGTGTTTCTTACTGTACAGACTTACTAGCCTTCATAAAGTAGTTCATTGGGAAGCTATCTTTTTGCTCCAGAATGGATTTAAAAAAACCCTAATAGAAACAAAAATTAGTTATGATAATTACTTTTAAAACAAACTTTAAAAAAAAGTTGGTAACACTTCCTGTTCTTCCTAAATTGAATGACAGTTCCCTCTTTACTTCCCTCTGTCATTTAGCATGGGGTACCACTGCTGATTTAATGCATGCTGTGGGTAGAACAGTATGTATATTGCTTGCATGTCTGTATTGCATGCATGCATTGTTTTTGTGCATGTGCAGTATTTCTAAGTATTATACTTGTGCCCTGTTCCTATGTAAGGTGCCGGCCATCGAAGTGTCTAGGCCTAGCATTCCTATCGTAATATCTGCTAAACTGTGACAGGCAATGGTAATAAACTTAATATTACTGGAATATCAATAATGTAATAGTTACTGTGATTTAGAACGGTTATTTTCAGCTGACTTTATAAAGATTTATGTTTTAAAAGAGCCAGCTTCAATTGTCTGGCAAAGTGGCTATTTCTTGTCAAATAGGTCTGCAATAGGTAGTACTAGAGTAGCTTTGGCAATACTCTATCACAACCAACTATGTACATCTTGCAATCCTAACCTGGCCCTTATAAAGTACACCACATCCTCTGATCGCTATAGCATCTATTGTCACCATTGCTCAATTATCACACTGTGAACAGCTAATAATCAGTATACTAACGGTACTCGTAATATCAGAGTTTATGGTAATTTTCGGGAACATTTTCTCATCAATGAATCACCAGTTTCTTGTACAAAGTCAATTATACATATTTTAAACAAGAAAAGTCTACAGGAAGGATGGCAACCCAGCCACAATGTAGCATTACCTCTCCACAGACATACAGAATTTGTTTTGAAGCGATGGAGAGTAGCTTCAGTTGCCTAGTCTATGAAACTGGAGGCAAGCAATCTCAGATAGAGTTCGAAAAACATCTTCACTCCAACCAAGCACAAGTGGAATGAAATCAACACTCACTATATACCTGGAGCAAAGTGAGCAGCTTGCTTACGATTACCTCCTACAGTCAAAGCATTCCATTGAGAGAAAGTAGCTCCATCGAAAGTTCTGTGTTGGTGGGTAGAAATAACAGTCATATCTGAGGCAGCAGCTTGGCCTCTCTTCCGGTTAGGAAGTAAAATTTCTGCAGGGTTGCTGTGGTAACCTGGGATAACTGTTTTATTTATGTTGGACAAGGCTTCTAATTTCGATTGTTCGCCAAGTTATTGCACTTGCAAGTGTTTGTTTCTGGTTAGATGGTGTCATAGTTGTGCTGACTAGAGCTGTAATGGTACAGGACTACTCACCGGTTTCATGGAATTGACTGACTAACTAAATAGCTACTTGATCCAGCTAGTTACCATAAGGATGCATCTGGATAGGAAGAAGAAGGTTTGGATCAAAATCTGCTTCTCCTTTGTTGACCATATCCAGGAGCAAGAAAAGAAAGCAGAGTCTGCCAACTGCTCTTGCAACAGTTAAGTATACTTGCCCTGCCGGATTCTCGCTATTCTTGCAGCAGTGAGAGATGTTTGACCTATCCAGCATTCAGCATGATGACAATACAGCATCTTGGCTAGGCAGTACTACTTTAATGCTTTGGTATTATGCCCACTTATTGAGAGGTATACAATGAAGTGGGTAGCTAAAAAATATCTTAACTCAAGAATGCTTAACAAAAATTAGTTGTAACTTGAAATGCATTTAGTATAATAAAGGAATTTTTTTTTGATGGATAACAAAAGGTCTACCCCCTTCCCCCACACCCACTCATAGGTGACCTGGCTTGGTGCACACATAATAGCTACTTCCTATCTTCTAATTTCACAAGGTTTTGCTTTTGGTTTCTCGATAGCAATCTTCTGCTCTTGAGCTTTAATCATGAGGCAGTTCAGCAATGCACTACCCCTCGGCTTCTCAGATTAGCCAGTCAAAGTTCCTTGTTTTTGGTTGCAACACACAAAGCTTGATAGGAGTGCGCTCCTGAAACAGCTGAGCTGCTCATGAGCTCATACCATAGTAGTTTCCCATGTAAAAGAGCATGTCTCCATAACGAGTCCATCTGCTCCATAGGCTGCTCAGAATTCTCTTTCGAAGCACCTTATTTATGTAACCATGCTCTCCTCTGTTTCTTGGGTAGTATGTCAGAAATTGTGCTACTTCAACTGGAACAAGATGATAGTTCAGGCCTTGGTAGGACTCACATAGGTCTGCTTGTCTTTCCCAGCCAGCATTTCCCACTCCTGTAAGTGACCTAACATGAAGTTGTCTGGCTAGTTGGAGCAGCAACTCTTGTTTGCCTATGCATTCCAAAATGGAGTTCGCTGAAGTGTCGGCAAACAATTATCAAGCCCAGTTCTTCATTCTCATCAGTAAAGTGGTAAACTGAAGGCACTTTGCCCTAACTAGATTTCTCTACCACCTTAGGGAATTCTTGGAGCAGCACCCTTAGTGAACTCAGACCCCCAGAAACTTTATGTAAACTTCGCACAGACTTGTGTTTTCTTATTCCATGCCTGCGAGGTGGGTGGAGTTGCTTTCAACTCATTCACCTGTTGTCTCAGACTTATATCACCTAATTCTTTGCAGTGAGGAGCTCTTCTTGTTCAGCAATCTGCTAACAACTTGCCTTCTACTATGCTGTGCACCATGTTTTGGTAATTTTTAGAGCCTCCTCCAACTGTATCAATTCTGTATGTAATTTCCCTTCCTTACCACTCACGGCAGCTTCCTTGAGCAGCTACCTCTGACTTGGCGGCCTCCTATTCCTCAACAATTTGCCCATGTTACACTCTCAACTCACAGGTCACAGTAGTGTCACCCTTGCCTTTCCTTGTCATTGGTCTATTCCTTCAAAATCCACTGGCCACAGCTGTGTTTCTAACTGATGACCTAGCTCGCAAACTCACAAATAAAGTTTCAGTGGTTTTGTTTCTCTTGAATGAGGAAGTCCCTAAAATTCACTTGCTATAATAGAGGAGTGAATGGAGATGACAAGGTTGTTGTAAGGATATATGAAGCAGATGGTTGTCAGAAGTTCTGTGTCTGAAGCAGAAGGGAACAGAAAGCATATAATCCAAAGGTCTTTGAGTATGCCTAGGACCAAAAGATCACAAGGGCAAATTTTTTAGAGTGCCATGGAGAGGAGGCAATTTACCTTGAAAAAGCAAAGAATGGTACAAGAGATAGAGAATGGAGGAATGTAGGTGCTGACATAGTGCGGGATGTGGACTGTCAGAACAGGATCATCAGGTGAGAGGGTTCCAGTGGATCATACAATGGGGGAAGTTATGCAAGGGGATTGAACCAAATGGAGAAGAGAGCAGAAAGGCAGCAGCCAGGGAGATATGTGCTGGGGGTATTACAGGCATCCAGGAAGGAGAGCAGAATGAATACCCAGGGGTCTGCAACCAGGTGGAAATGGAGACAAGACAAGCACAGTTGATGAATCAACAGAAAAAAGAGGATCAACCACTTGAAGCAGTAGAGGTGGTGAACCTGTAAACTGGAAAACATGGGTAGGAGGACGACATGAGTGACATGATGCTACAGGTTCAAAGCCTCCTAGCATAGTATATATCTAAACAGGAGGGAAGTGAAGAGCAAATACTCTCCTCCAGATAGCTTAGGTTGCCATTGTTCATGTGGTGGTGTGGAGGGGATCTGAGGAGAAACAAGAGTTTTAAGTATGGTATGAGATGGTGGGGAGGGGATTTGGGGAGATGCCAGAATTTTAAGTGTGAGGATAGAGAGGCAGAAGTTAGGTGCATGTTGAAGAGGAACGATTTAGATGTGCTGGGGCTGGCAGAAATATTTTTGTAACAGGGAGGGGAGGTTGAAGTACCTCGATATGATTTGTATATATGAGTACAAAAGGATAGGAGTGAAGCTTTTAAGTGGTGGATTAGAGTGGCTGGTTAAGAAGAACATCAGGTTTAGACCGGACTGAGGACAGAAGGAGAGTGTGGTGAAATTGAAAGCAGAGGAGAGCAATAATGTGATTGTGGATGTTGTGTATGCTAACCTGGAAGTGGTGTAGGGTAAAGAATCAGAAGAATTATATGAGTTGATGAAATCTAAGTTGGCAGATAATCAGGAAGAAGGTTGCGAGGTAATTCTGATAGGTAATTTTAATGCACACACAGGGTTAGGGTCATAGCATTCACCTAACAGGAATGATAAGAGGTTGTTGGATCTAGTTGGGGTGTTCAATTTGCGTGTCGGGAATAAATTGAACGCAGTGTAGTGGATGGTGGATGTGGGATGAGAGAAAGGAGGCCAGTGGTAGATTATATCTTGCTATCAAAAGGAGTTAATTATAGATGCAATGGTGATTGAGGAGAGCGGAGAAATTAATCCAGGATCAGATCATAATTTAATATTATGTGTGGTGAGAATATATAGGTTGATTGGATGGAAGAACAAGTGCTCCAATGATGGTAAGATGGAATAGGAAGGAATACCAACAGGTAGTGATCGAGGGTTACGGAGGATGGAGAAACCTGCACAGTACTAGGGATGGAAAAAGACAGAGAATGTGCACAAAAAATCTGGGAACTGTGCAGATATGTTGTGCTTTGGGAGGCTGAGTTGGTATTGTGAAGAAAAAACTAATGGACAGATGTAAGTGCTGGTTGTTTCATGAGATTGAAGTAACCATCCAAGCATGACAAGTTTCCTGTAGGAAGCTTAGAGAGTCTAAGGGAGCAATATAGGTGAGGTTAGTAGGGCAATGGGAGGAATATAAAAATGCAAGAAGACATGTGAAGTGATTGGGAAAGAAGCGACTGAGGAAAGCTACAATAAAAAAGATTAAAGGGCAAGGATGGACTAGCTGCAAATTATTTTGGGCTGATTAGAAGGAAAAGAAGAAGCAACATCAAATTCAGCAAGTGAGAGAGGAAAATGAGGTTATAGTGGAAAAGCAGAAGGATTTAGTGGTGGTTTTGGCCAAGCATTGGGAAGGACTAGGATGGGTGTCCAGATCAGGGGAGGATGTTCCAATTGACTACCTTGAGTCTTAAGCCAAAAAAGAGAATTGGATGGTGCAGCAGGTTGGATTCCAGGAGATGTAAAATATTGTGAAGTGGGGCAAGGCTCCTGGTCCTCGTAATGGATGAGATATTGAAGTATGGTGGGAATAGGATGGCAGAAATGTTGTGTTCGATCGTTAATTAGGTAATGTAGTCTAAGTATTGGCCAGATGATTACAGGGGGATAGCTCTGGCGAGTTGTGCAGCAAAAGTGATGGCAAGAGTGTTGGCAGATAGGCTAAGTAGGTTTGCAGAGAAGTATATACTAATAGAGGGTCAGGTTAGATTTAGGCCAGGGAAAGGAAGTGCTTACCAGTTACTAGTGTTGAGGGGTGTGTGTGTGAGTGTGAGATAATGAGGTCACAGGGGTGACAGATATTTCTGGCATTTCTGGATAAAATCAAGGCATATGACTAAGAGAAGGATTGTGGATAAAGATGAGAGGTATTGAATTCAGGTAATGTGTGCAAATGCTTGTATGAAGGAGTTCAGTCAAGTGCATTGTTAGAAGGAGGGTCCAGGTGGATGAAACAGGGTTATCCTTTTTCATCAGTACTCTATAGAGTGTAGCTATGCTATGGGATTGTTGAAAGATTTGAAGGAAAAAGGTATAGGGATTGAAGTGGAAGGAACATGGTGTGCTGGGTTGTTGTATGCAGATGATATTGTACTGTTAGGAAAGATCAGGTAGAGTTACAAGTGCTGTTGGAATGGTGAGGAAGTATGTGATGAATTAGTGAAACAGTTAACGCAGAGTGTGGCCCCTCCTTTAACTGTTGTACCAAGTGATATCCTTTCTTCAAGGGTTCCTATCGTGGCTATACCGCTAGGGACCTGTAGCTGTGATCTCTGGCAAAACTGCCTCCTTGGCTTAGCTTTCATACACTCCAGTCTGTCAAGTCTCTCAAATAACTCCTTGAGGACGTTTATATACCAGTTTTATCCAATTTTATCAAGGTTCCTCCCTGGACTTAACTTATGGTACACTCTCCCAGGCATCAACGAAACGGAAGCGCCCATATCTATCTCCATATTAACTTCTTTACCCTCGAGTTTATAATTGGTGCAACTCACTCACTTCTATGTTCAACATTGTGCACGGTTCCCACTGACCAGGGTATAACTCAGCAGATTCAGAATCTCCTTCAGACTCCTCTTGGATGTTATGCACCTCTTTCCTTCTCATCCCGGGCGAGCATTGCAAACTTTAGCGATATGTCCTTTCTTTCCACAGTTATGGTGGCATGTCTTGTCCTTGAATCGACATACAGTAGCTAGATGCCACGGCTTTCCACAGCAGTGGAAAATGATTGGTTTAGCTAAACAGCTTGTTTTGGTAGCCATTGAACACCTTCAGAAGGCACCTTTGGATGGTGTGGTCACTTTGTGGAAGATGTCATTCTCTGTCCAGTTCCAAGAAGTATTTGTAATTGCAAATTAATCCCGTTAACAAAGTCTCGACCTTGATCTGAAATTAGTCTTGTAGCACAGCCAAACCTACACAACTACTCATTGCTGGCAGAACAAAAATAAGGAGCATGGGATAGCATCAAATTGTTGATTAATAATGAGGTCTTTTTCATTGACTACTAACTGATTACAAAATATGTATACAGTTATTTATTATAATATTAACAACCAATCAACTTCAAATTGTATTCACTCGACGTTTCGACCAGATGCTCTAGGCTCGAGAATCTGGTTGAAACATTGAGTGAATACAATTTGAAGTTGATTATTGAGAAGGTTATTATTATGTCAATTGGGAGTCTTTGACAGTTATTTATTAACGTAATGCTGAATATTTGTTTACAAATATTTGATAAACATGCATTGTGATTATGAGTGTATGTACCTATGCATCACACTTCCTTCCAACTTAGATTTTGTACAAGGGTTGTGGGGGGGGGGGGGGGGGAAATGTCTGAGGGCATGTTGAGAAGATGGCAACAGGTGGTCTGTACAGTTATATATATTACTGCCTTGGTCTGGTTCATGTAAATGTCTGGCTCTATATAATTGAGGGACATTTTAAATGAAACCGATTGAAGATAGAATCCAGCACCAAGAAAACATGCCGTACCAAAAGCTACTCAGCTAAAGGATGCCTCCCTCAAGGAATTGGTATGAGTTGCACAGGGGAATTCCACGAAGCCAGCAGCAGAGAAAAACAAGGACTCCAGCATCTATATATACCCTGTGTTTTTTCAACATAGTATTTCAAGCATTATCTTTTGTCATAAATATGTTTAATTCTCAATGAACTCTCATTTGACATAGAGACATTACAATTACCTTCTCAATAATCAACTTGAAATTGTATTCTCTCAACGTTTCGACTAGATGCCCTAGCCTTCATCAGGAATAATCCTTGGAGTTCTCCTCACCAATTTCTGTCGAAACGTCGAGAGTATACTTGATTATTGACAAGGTTATTGTAATACAAAAACAATACTGAAAAGTGTTTATTAGTGAAATATTACATACTTTATTGATACCACTCCTTACAATTGTCACAGCATATCATGTTTCCAATTGTCTCAGATGTCTTGCAAGAACTATCGATAGCTTCATTATAGTGATTTTTGTGCAGGGAATGGAAGTGAATTCTCACCACTAAAGCAACAAATTAATTGACTTCACATCTTTTCCTGGTTATATTCCAATAGCATTTACTGCTATTTAGCTATATATATGAAATGAAAATGTAGGTACCACAGTCATTTTGCTAACTAATAATTAAGTCTTCACTATGTCAACAATAGAACATTGCTAGCTATGAGTCAGTAATCACCTCATACTACTTTCTGTTCATCATTGCCATGGCAGAAACGAAATCATTTATCATGCATCACACTGACAGAAGCCAAACCATCGACATTGGACTAAACTTTGGTTAGAAAGAGCAAGGGAAATATCTTTCGACATAAGACATTTATGATTTTGTTGTTTTAATGAATGTTATCATATATTATCCTGCAATTACATCATAACCATGGGTGTAGGAATAGGGTGGCCCGGGGGGGGGGGGGGGGGGGGGCAGGCCCCCCCTTTAATTTTAGGGTGTAGAAATAAGGAGGCCAGGGCCCCCCTATAATTTAATTTTTGGGGGGTGGGATCCCTCTAAAGATATAATTATAGTTTATGATAATTCTCTGACTGCTCTTTAAAGTCTGGAATCATGAACTCATAAATATGACAACACAGGAAATCAATCAACCATGATTGACACATTAAACCACAAATAGTAAATGACCTCACTACAGGTATGTGGCACTGAACAGTGACAAGTCACCCTATATTGACCATGTGCTTGGCAAGAACCGCCCAGCAATGTCACAGAAGAGAATAAGAAGTTTTTTAAAAACTTTTTCTACTTCTGCTTTTGATCCTGGTCAGTCATCAAGTCAAGAAGCTTCACTATTGAAGTTGAAATATACAGTTTATTATTAATTTGGCAAATTAACACAGCTATTGGCTCAGATCATGAAGATTTAAGTCTCACTTCAAGTAATGAAACCCAAGAAGAAACAGCTCATGTCAGTGCTTTGCTCATCCCAGCACTCCCCATCCAACCACTGAATCTTATGGAGTCAACAGTGAGCCATTCATATTATAGAAGTGAACCGGCTAATTCTAAATTGCACTCAAGGACAATACAAGTTAGCTGGTACCAGATTCATCCCTGTACATCTCAATGCAAAGTGTTTAGTTCAACTTGTAGTAGTGCATATTTTCAAGATTTACTCACCTTCCCAAGGCATCACAAGTCAGCTTTCATTTCTAACGGGTTTTTTAATTGGAAAAAGGCCCTCCAAAAGTTCCGTGAGCATGAAGAGAGTAGCATACACTGAAGCCGTGTTAGAGCTGTCAGCAAAATCTAGTAGCTCCAGGGTGGGTTCTCAGTTGTGTACTGCACATGCTGCAAACCAACAACATCATGCAAGGATGTTGTTGAAGTTACTTCAATGTATTCAATATCTATCATGACAAGGCTTAGCTTTTCGGGTGGAAAAAGAAGAGATTGAATCATTTGAAGGTAATTTGTATGAATTGCTATTGCTTCAGGCAAAGGAGTGCCAAGAGATGAAGTCTTGGCTTAAAAGCAAAGAATACATTTCCCCTGAAATAGTCAACCAACTCATACAGACAATGGGTCAGGCTGTGTTCAGGGATATGTTAGCTGAAATTAGAGCTGCCAATTGGTTTTCCATTAGAGCTAATGAGGCTACTGACATTTCCCACAACGAGCAAATGGCCTTGTTCATTCTTTTGCTCTTGCAGTTCATCTCTATTGTCAGACATTTATAGCATGTTTAATGGGATAATGCTCACCTCACCTGCCAGTGGTGAAAAGATCATGAGATAGAGTCCAGTCTGTGTGCTCAGTGAGGGAGGATGTGCATGTGGGCAAAGTTGGTAAATTCACTTCCTGAAATTTATTGGAATACCAGTAGCAGATCCATGGTGGCTGCAGGGTGTCCAGATTCCATACTCTTCCCTTTTATACCAATAAAATAGTGTCATGAGTATTACCATAAATTGCACCCTAATTACTATAGTGACATAATGAGATAGCCTGTCACATAACCTTTTACGATTAGATTGACTGCCCGACTTTATTTGTGATGCAGATTTGTAAATTAACAAACAATCCATCCAGTGTGCGATTTCCTTCTCAAGACTGGAGGGATTTAGAGTGCTTCCATGTACCATATGTGCCTGTGCAGCTTTGCTCTGAAGAAGAGCTTCCAGAAACAGTAGTTATGACCAGGAAGAGTGTGTTCATGGCAGAAACTGTGACGATTGATATACAATACTGCACTAGAGACCCTATGTAAAATACACACGCACACAAATTCATGAGTGTAAACGGCACAATTCACACCTTGTATGTTCACACTGGTTTCCGGAGTATTTTATTGAACTTACTCTTTAACATATTAACTAATGACAATGTGGAATAGTGATGGGTTGATATAAAGGTAAGTTGAAGTACAGACACCAAAAGCTGGTGGAGCCAGAAGCTGTCCCGCTCAGTTTTTTACCTGGCTCTGTCACTTTGTGGAAAAACTTACCTCTAGAAGCTATTTCCTCATCACTTTCAAACACAACATTACACCTTTGTTCTTGTCATCGTAATTCATAACCTGCTACCTTAATATTAGCACACTATGCTATTTGTGTATCTTTTGAATGTATTTTCATTTAAAAAAATGTCTCTAGAGAGATTTGTTACCAGTCTCCAGAGGGTCTATATGGTTTGTCCTCTGCATAAAGTCAGCTATGGCTAAGCTAAGCTCTGGAAGAAGTAGCAAGTAGACACCGTCAGTGCCCAGTCTACGACCATCTCTTCTCGTTCTCGTGCTCGTTACTTACCGTATTTGCCGGAGTATAAGTCGCAGTAGCAGCTCCCAATCTTCTTCTCCAATTGAGGGGTGCGACTTATAATCCGCTTTTCCTTAAACAACTGGGCGAGGTCTCAAGTGGCACGCATGTCGTCTGGAAAGTGAATGAGTTATATACACTGCTGGCTTTAAGCTCAAAGTAGTTGAGGTAGTCAAGATGAGGATAATAATTATGTTCGTCGGTGGTGGAGGTCACTGAGTACTTGTCATGCGCTAGCCGACTTACGCCACCGTGCTCGCTATCTCTATGGATTCGTTAGCGCAGTAATCGGTAGATCGCGCATCGGCTGATAGGGATAGGGGTAGGGGCTAGGGCTCGGACTCGGTCTAGGGCTAATCTTACTTACCACGTGGGGTACGGAGTATCTTGCTGATTACTGTACGATGCGCAGCGCGATATGGCGCAGGTCAGCTTAATACTATTATAGGAGGTAACCCAGGGTCACCGACACTTGGTAAACGGTGTATACGGAATTTCTAATGGACTGTAAGTAAATAGAGTTGTGGATTACTTAGCTTTCTGGACCGCACTTGCAGTAATGACCGTCCATGTGCAGTTACGCTACACCACATCCTGTAGCCAAAGGGGTCATGTGATAACAATATTTAGTCAAGATGGCCTCCAGCTACAGGTTCTTGGCTGAGCTTGATGCAGACGTTCCAACCCTTCCGATTTTTTCGGGAGTCTCCCGAATTTAGACCCAATCTCCCGATCTCCCGATTTTCATAAAATTCTCCCGATTTTTAAAAATCCTGAGACTAGCAGCTTAGCTAACACAAATCCAAAAATCCATAGACTATCACAAATCCTACAGACTGTAGTTCTTTCCTTGGACAATTACCGCGACCGTAGCGGTTGTACGCGATACGCGGATTTGAACCCGTGGGGAAATCCAAAATGGCATTAAGAAGACCAAGAGAAAGCGGCAGTTCAAGTAGCGAGGAAGAAACGGAATTAGAAATCAGCACTGTTAGTGTTAGTAGTGTCTCTTCCTTTAAACCAAGAAAGAAGAAATATAAAACACGATACAGCAAAGATTGGGAGAGTAAATATCCCTTTCTGAAGGCATGTGGTCCTCAAGTTCTGGACAAAGATTACAAATTCTTCTGTGGCACATGTAATGTGAGCTTGTCGTGTTCTCAAGGAGGAATCAACGATGTATCCGTACACACAAGTAAGTTTTAGATTAAGTCTCAAACATTCTCAATTCTCTAGCTAGCAATATTATTTACTGTTAGGGTAGTTCATTTATCGATGTGGCTTAAAAAATCCAATCTCCCCTCCACAGAAGTGTCAATTCCACAACCTCCCTATTTTCTAACACTTGATTAAATGCCCCAAGCATTTCAGTGATATAACTCGTTCTAATTTTTGTCTGAGCCCCTATACAATTCTTTTCAATATTAATATATATATTTTCCCATTTCTAGGAGCGAAAAAACACATATTGAATGAGAAAGCAGCAGGAAATGCATCACTGAGGAAATTTATTAAGAAGCCTGATGATCTGTCAAAAACAGTTCATCCATCGATAAAAGCCGAGGTTAAGATGGTCCTGATGTTAGTCCATCACAATATTTTTTTCAATTTGTCGGACCATCTGACTCAAATGATAAAATCAGAATTTCACGGCAGTTCTGCAGCTCAGCAGTTTGCTTGTGGGCGAACAAAAACTTCGGCCATTGTTAACTGTATTGGAGATGAGTTCAAAGCAGAATTAGTAAATGACATGCAAAACTCTCCATTTAGCATCATGATTGATGGTAGCAATGACTCTGGCATTGCAAAGATGTATCCAATCACAGTCCGTATATTTGATGCTGAGTTCGCCAGAATTATGACAAAGTTTTTTGATCTGAATCTCATCGAGGGACGTTCAGGTGGAACAGCTGCAACTATCTTTCGACATGTTGATGCTATTTTTGAGAGATACGCAATTTCATGGAGCTCTGTTACAGGTCTTGGTGTAGATAACACAAATGTAAACATTGGCAAACATGATTCCATCAAAAGTCGAGTCTTAGAAAAAGAACCCAAGGTTGTCATTGTAGGTTGTCCCTGCCATATTCTGCACAATGCAGCAGGAAAAGGTGCCACTGCCTTTGGAAGTAGCACACATTTTGACGTAGAAGATCACTGCGTAGATTTGTTTTATTGGTTTGACAAATCTACTAAAAGGAAGGGGGCTTTAAAGGAGTATTTTGAGTTTTGCGACACAGAGTATCAGGAGGTGTTGAAATATATCTCGGTGAGATGGCTTTGCTTAGAGCGCTGCTTGGATCGGGAGTTAAAGAAATACCCTGCACTGAAGTCATATTTTTTGTCTGAACATGAACGTGACAACCGATTTCAGCGCTTGAATGCTTCATTCAACGATCCCATGAGTGAAATATATCTCATGTTTTTTCAGTCAACAATTGCCATGTTCACCAATTTCAACAGGTTCTTGCAAAGGGAATACCCTCTTGTATATTTGTTGAATGCACAGATGGAAGCTTTTCTGAACAAGTTGGCAGTGAAGTTTATCAAACCAGAAAAAGTAATGAAACACAAACAAGAGTTTGGGACTCTGAAATCTTTGGACCTGAGTATTGACAACCAGAAAGCAGACAGCAATTTGTCAATTGGTTTGGTAACGAAGTCAAAACTAAGAAAGCTTCTGGAAGAAGGAGACACTGATGATCGAATTATCGGCCGATTTTACTGTGGTGTCAGGATGTTTTACAGCACAGCTTTCCTTTACTGCACCAAGTGGTTGCCACTGGATAACCCTCTGTTGAAAAATTGTGTTTTTATTGACTTCAATCAGAGGAACGAGTGCAGCATGGACAATGTTGAGGAAGTGTTGTCTGCCCTCGAACACATTCACAGAGCTCTGATCAATGATACCAGTTCAATGGATGTCTTAGAAGAGGAATTCCTTGTGTACCAGGCTATGTCTGAAAGTGATATTCCAGTACACATTTGGCAAGAATCAAATGTGGTGGAACAGCCGAATGTTGGCAGTGGTGAAACAGTAACATATCACCGTATGGATATGATATGGGGACATTTGCAAGATAAACTACCACATCTTTCCAAAGTGGCATTGTCAGTTTTGACAATTCCCCATAGTAATGCAGCAGAAGAGAGAGTTTTTTCTTTGATTACAAAGAACAAAACAGAGTTTCGCTCTCACTTGGATCTTGAAAAGTCGCTGAGCTCAATTATGACCATTAAGATGAACAAACCTGAAAGTTTGGTACCATGTTATCAATTCAAGCCCACCACAGAACTCCTAAAGAAGTGCAAAGCAGCCTGCAGAGAATATAACAGAGCCCATACCAGCATTGGTGGTGCCACAAATACCTGAAAGAAAATAGACAGCAACATTGTTACACACCAAAAAATCGGCTCTTATGCCGAGTTGAGCCAATGCAGCTGTTCCGTTATATATATATACTATTCCTATTGATTTTGCTACGCTGTTGTTGTTACATTTCACTGATTTTATTCTAGTTGGATGAAGTGAATTTTATCATTACATTTCACTTTTTATGAATATTTACATATTTTCTATAACTATATAACTATACACAAGAATTGGGAGAAATCTCCCTAATTTATGCAAAATCTCCCTAATTTTTTTGTAATTTAGGCGAAGCCTCCCTAATTTTCATCTCTAGGGGTTGGAACGTCTGTTGATGATAGTTTGAAGTGTATGATCTGTATAAAAGTAGCTAGTGATCCTAAACAGCATGGAGTATGTGGCAAGCTCTTCTGCAGTGGGTGCCTTGAGAAGCATGGTAACAAGCTTTGTCCTAACTGCAGAGCTGAAGACCCACAATACTTTACTGATGGGAAAAGTGAGTTGAACTAAGTTGAAATGATAATAACATCATAAATATAAAGTCACTTTACTAGGTTTACGAGAAATCAAAGCTCTACGTGTGAGATGTTATCATGTCTATAGAGGCTGTACCTGGGAGGGAACTGTCGGGATATTAGACAACCATGTGAGCACATGTAGCTTCACTTGGATCTCCTGCTCCAACAAGTGCCAGCGTGGGGGTGAAGATTTAAAGGTTATGAGGAAAGACCTTATTAACCATCTGAAGACCATATGCCCAAACAGAGCCTACAAGTGTGTGTATTGTCAATTGAAGGGCACATTTTCTAGCATAACAGAAGAGCATGATAGTGTATGCATCAAGAAGGCTGTTTCCTGCCCCAACGATAAATGTGCGTTAACCATGGTACGTGGACTAACCAAGAAACATTTAAAAACTGGTTGTAAGTACACTGTTTTAGCTTGCAAGTATGCAAGCATTGGGTGTGGCATGGAGAAGATGAGGATGGATATGAAAGAGCATGAGGAAGATGATCAATCTCATTTCCCCATGGCACTTGAGAAGATTGTAATTTTAGAAAGCAAGATTGTGAAGTTAGAGGATACCACATCTTCACAGATGTCCTCAATATCTTCATTGGAGGACATCACATCTATGCTGAAGAAGCATCTTGAAACACTGAATAGAGAGAAGTCGATTACTTTCAATTTACCAGGATACGGTAAGAAGAAAGAAGGCAGTGAGATATTTCATTCCGAGCCATTCTACACTAGTCCTGGCGGCTATAAGATGCATATTGAAGTACACCCTAATGGTAATGGTGTTGGTAAGGACACACACATGTCAGTCTTTTTACCGCTGTTAGGAGGACCTAATGATGACAACCTACCCTGGCCATTTCTGGGAACTGTAACTTTTCACCTTCTAAACCAGTTATCGGATGATAACCATCACAGTATGAAGTTACCAATCACTACTACACATAATGTGCAAGCTCAAAAACCTGCCTTGGGCTTTCCCAAGTTCCTCCCTCACACTAAGCTCTCTCAAGACCAAGACAGCAACATCCAATACCTCATGGAGGACACACTGTACTTCAGAGTGACAGTGGAGGTCGACCACCACAAGCCATGGCTGGACTGCACACACCCCACTCCACAAGGAACCACAAGCCCTGCTAATCTCAAACCTAATTGACAACTAATTGCATTGGTTTTCTTAATATAAATCTTAATGTTCATCCATTGAGTTATAATGGTCTATATATAAAGTAGAGTTACAAACAAGACCACCTGGTTGCTGCTTTGATTACAAATAGAAAGAAATCTCAATTTTCACCTACTCCCCCCCCCCCTCCTTCTGATGTCATATGTAGGTCTTCTAATGAGATTCACTGCACCAGCAACATCAATAGTCAACTTGTGTGTCCTGGTCCAATGATTACTCTGTGAAGGTGTCAAATTATGCCCAATCTTTTGCTCTCGCAGTTCATCTCTATTGCCAGATGTACTTATAACACGTGCAAGCTATTGTAATGGGACAATGCTCGCCTCACCTACCAGTGGTGAAAAGATCATGAGATATAGTCCAGTCTGTGTGCTCAGTGAGGGAGGGTGTGTGTGTGGGCAAAGTTGGTGACTCACTTCCTGGAATTTATTGGAATACCAGCAGCAGATTCATGGGGGAGGTAGAGGGAGATTGGCTGCAGGGTGTCCAGATTCCATACTCCTCCCTTTTACACTAATGAAATAGTGTCGTGAGTATTACCTTAAATTACACCATAATTAGTTATCTAGTCCATTGTGACAGTTAAGTGATAATGAGGTAGCCTGTCAAATAACCTTTTACGATTAGAATGACTGCCTGACTTTATTAGGTACATTCCAACAGAGACTGATTACTTCATGCATTTGATGGAGACATATCCAATCCTCGACCAGTAGGCCCACCTGGTAGTCGGGAAGATCACAGATTTTAAAAAAATCTCGATTTTCATTCCCAGAGCAGTTCCATTGTCACTAAAGCTAATCTGATGGCTGAAGTTTGCATACTCCTTGGTATCACAATCTTGCACTACACCTTAACAGAACTCTCCTTGGAATATTCATGACAGCAGCATCTGACACTCCCCTATCTTGCGAAGATCATCTCTGACCACTGTGCATGGCCTACAACACCAGTACTGCAGGGTTTAGTCCTTTCTTCCATATATTTGGCCACCAGGAATGTATACCTATTGATGTGGTTTATGGCCCGCCTAACACTGCGATATCTTCACCTGAGCATGTTGCTGACCTGCGTAAATGGATGAAAACTGCATATCATCAGTTGCGAGAATGCATAGCTCACAAGTTGGACAGAAAGAAAGAACTCTATAACCAACATGCTCATGGTACCCTTTCAAGGAAGGTGACTTAGTATGGTTCACTCACCAGTTCATAGGAGTCACTAAAAAACTTCATTGACAATGGACTGAATCCCACAGAGTGGTGCAATGTCTTCGCGAAGTGACTTAACGCATTCAGGATGTCCATCTTCATCGTCAACGACTAGTGGTGCATTTCAATTGGCTTAAACTCTGTCCTCAGGATATACATCTTCCACAGGCCCAACATCATCAACTATCTTCCACTCGTTTGGCCCATTTACTCTCGATCCTGGCCAATCTTTAAGCCTTGTTTAGGTGCCTGTATTGCAATAGCTTCTTTAACATGCTACGTCTATTTCACCTCAGCTAGAGCGAGATTTTCTCTGGAAGAAGTATTCACGTGGTGGACTCCTTCAGTAACCCACATGGTTGTGATGCACTTGCCCAAGGTATGCTCCAAATTGGTAACCCATGGCTGGTCTCCATGAAGCTGCTCAGTCATCATAAACATGGCAGATCGGGTAAGCAGTTCTTTTCTCTGTGATCAACATGGCAAGCCAGTATTGGAGGCAGTTAAAACTTTCAGTCCAGGAGATCCAGGAATAGGCAATAGTCTGCTGCCGGATGGGTGTGCCACTGTATCTTAGCCAAGTCAGCTAGTGAGAAAAGCATGTAGAAATTTGTGATGGCCTGCTGAGACTGTGACTTGTTTCTAGCTTGCCTACCACTTTCCCTGGAAGGAGGACGTCACAGGCAATACAGTATGAATAGAGAGCAGTGATGCTGGTATTCATCACCTCAGTGTCTAATATCCATTAACTAAGTGTTAGCCTGGAAGGGCAATACTAAAATGGAGTGAGCCGGGACTTATCTTCTTCACTTGGTGTCAAATGTTCATTGGTAACAATTGGTAAAGGGTCTGTCTATGCGAGACTTAACTTGCCAGCTAGCTAGCTACTTCTAGTTATCTATTCTAGTCTATGTAATCCTTCACCTATCTTAACTTTGGGAGGCAAACTTCCTATGGAAAGGTAAAGGGTCATCTTCGCTAAGCTACGTATACTAGAGATTGGTGTTTTTGTCAAGTTTTGGAACACTGGAATTATTTTGGTTTGATCCAGCACTTTTGGGCGACTGCTGGCTGCTGATGAGTGTCTAGTCCCTGTTTGTTGGGGCACACTGCTATTGCAACTCATTTCATTCACACAAACTGAAATTACATCCACAGATCCTTGCACCCATGTAATGGAGTGTCTGACTTGCTGCCTTAACTTTGGTAGCATTCTAGTAGTACAGTGTTTCAGACATTTGTGTTTCAGTGGAGGAGATGGCAACGTGAGCATCATGCAGACCTGCCAACTTCTTTGATACCAAAATGCATGATATGGGAGTTTACTAACTTCCATTACCCTGAATTCAATGCTGGATTTTAATGCAGTTGCTAAAGTTACAGAATTTGGTACAAACTAGTAAAACTTCTTTGCAACACTGTTTACTCCCATTAAACCTTGCAATAAAGCACTGCATACAACTGCTTACCTGAAGTTAAGGGACCTTAATGATAAAGCTGATTGGTAGGCAGTTCTAGAAATCGAGCTGGTAATTCGTATTGCTAGCAGCTAGCGTGCAAAGGTCACATGGAGTTGCACTAAAGGATGTTTGTTGTCTATGTGAGTAAACATTTCTTTTTTGAGCAATCAATCCGATATATCTTTTTTGTTTTATAAAAACATTTTTTGTCTTGCTTTATTTTATTTTATTTTTTGTAGTCAATTAGCCAATGGTAGTGCTCGAGTTGTCCACTTCCAGGGTGGAGAGGTATTGGTGCTGGTGTCCACCCTTAGGGATGTAAAGGTGCTGGTGTTCATCCACTTCCAGGGATGGAGTTGTGCTTGTGCTGGTGTTTGTTGAGACTCTGCAGACACAGCAGGTTTTCTCCAACTCTATTATTTGTGCATCTAAGCCAGGCTGCCATATACAAGCATATCCCTATGCCTTCACCTTGTTAATGCTTGGATAGGTGATGATTTTCTCAAAGGTGGAACCAGTAACTGGGATATTGTCAATGTAAATGGTATTGACTTCCAGAGCCCTTAACAGTGTATCCATATGTACACTGAAAGATAGCAGGTGAGGATGAGGCACACAAGTAGGGGTGGATCTAGTATTTTGAGAAGAGGTGTTTACCACCTATCTCTCTTGAAGGGTGGGGTAGGGGATTTCCAGTAAAAAAAGAAAAGAAAATCCAGGTTCAATAGGAAGTACCAGACCTCCCCAAACAGACAAACAAGCACACTTGAGTTCTTATTTCCACAAAAATCTGGAGCATCTTATAATGTGTAACTGCCAACATCACAGAGGAAACTTGAGCTCATCATTAAAATTTTGATCATCATTTGATGCGCATATATATATTATTATATATTTATATTATATATGTATATTATAAAGTTGTGATAGAAGTTTTCCTTCTTTTTTTTTTTATATAGATTTTATTTAATTCATTTTTATTTTTAACTTTTGGTATACAATTTTCCACTCACTGAAAATATTTTTGATATTATAAAAATTAATTTGTAAAATGCAATTCACTCTACCACCATAAGCTTGGTTTTATGTGATTATCCTGCTTCAGGTAACATGCATTATTTCTCGACTTAAGTTTACATTGCCCCCATTGCTGTGGGTGAACCTGTATTCTTTGTTGATGTCTTGGTTTAGACTCATGTAAACAGCCTCTTTTCTTGATCTGTGATAAATGTCATATTTTTGCATGCAACAAGTGCTGCTTCATGATGATAATAGGAAATTAGTGTGTCTAAAGCTTTCGCCAGGTTGAAACTGTGAGTTATAACAATATAGTTCATGTTCCTTGGCAGAAGATGCATTTACCTCTTGTTATATATGAGGGTTATGAGGTCATCTATTTTCAGGTCCAGTGAGTAGATCATAGGAAAGGTCCATCTTGGCGAGGACTTTGTGTTGGCTACTATATAGTCCATTCCACAGCATCTCTGTCAGCTTCACAGTGAAGGGCATGGCCAATAATTCTCCACTTACAGCAGAGAGCTACACAAAAAATTCTCAAGTGTCTATGCCTGTCTCGCAAACACATGAGAATTTGGAGAATCTAATGACCTCTGAAATTTGTGAGGTACATGCAAGTATTTTTGGTATGGCTATACCTACATGGTGCCAAGTGGATCACACAAGTAGAGCTATTTAATATAAATGTAACCTCATGATATCAAAAATAAGACTCATATTTCCTAGATTTCCAATTTTGTATCATTGACCACCTTTTCCCATCTAATTTAAGAAGTTCTTATGCCCAGGGACATTGAACATACAAGAGCAAAAAGTTGAACTAGATCTAATGAACTAGAACTGAAATTCATAGACCAACTGGAACTCGTACTCATTCACACACATGTTTCTATATATGCATACATAATGTATACATATTTGTAAGCCACATGCTTCTTCCTTGATAATCCTCCTTTTATTCTTGAGCAGACCTAAGATGAAGGTTAAGGAATGGAGAAAATTCATCAGCAATGAACCTTTTTTTAATTTAGACGCTAAAACATTACAAGCCCCTCATGGACAGCTCTTCCCCCTACATGTGACCTGTTAATGAGAACAGGTTTCAGAAAAAAATATTCAAGCCAGAATTTCCTACTATGCGATAGTTGATGTACTGAAATAACAAAATAACAACAGTCAAAAAGACTACACCAATTAATTTTAAATAGAATTTGAATATTACAAGAAAAGCTAGATAGAATTATAGTGTACATCCTGATGTCCACAAGTAACTTCATCTTGGTTGTCATTTGAGGTAAAGTAAAAATAATTTTAGAGCTAGGAATGCCTCTCAAAGATTCGATAGTAAAATTTATGTGAAGGTGAGATGCTGGTGATCGAGTGGTGGGGAGGTGAGAGTTGCAGAATGTGCATATGTGGACTGAAGGCATGAGGTGGAGGAAGTATGAGAGGATGTACCACCTCATTAACCTTTGACTTCTCCACAACCACCTCGAAAAAACCCCTCTTCCATTCCAGCTGTATGTAGCTATATTCATGCTATATAGATTTTTGTCTCTTAACTGTTGACCCAGAATGGAATGCAGTAATAGCACCATGCTACTCTTTATATGTATATAATATACCACATAGAAAGGAAATTGAGTTCAATAACAAAAGATTAAACATAACAGCAAGAATCAGTGACAAATATTGGTATATAAATTTTCACTAGTACAACCAAACAAAAGAACTTCTAGCACCTAACATGCTTTTGTGGTTATTTTACACAGTCTGTGAATGGGTGGTGGACAGGCAATCTGGAGGATTTTGAAGTAGATCAGGTACAGTCTTGAAGAAACTTGTGTTTCTTACTGTACAGACTTACTAGCCTTCATAAAGTAGTTCATTGGGAAGCTATCTTTTTGCTCCAGAATGGATTTTAAAAAACCCTAAAAGAAACAAAAATTAGTTATGATAATTACTTTTAAAACAAACTTTAAAAAAAAGGTGGTAACACTTCCTGTTCTTCCTAAATTGAATGACAGTTCCCTCTTTACTTCCCTCTGTCATTTAGCATGGTGTACCACTGCTTATGTAATGCATTCTGTGGGTAGAACAGTATGTATATTGCTTGCATGTCTGTATTGCATGCATGCATTGTTTTTGTGCATGTGCAGTATTTCTAAGTATTATACTTGTGCCCTGTTCCTATGTAAGGTGCCGGCCATCGAAGTGTCTAGGCCTAGCATTCCTATCGTAATATCTGCTAAACTGTGACAGGCAATGGTAATAAACTTAATATTACTGGAATATCAATAATGTAATAGTTACTGTGATTTAGAACGGTTATTTTCAGCTGATTTTATAAAGATTTATGTTTTAAAAGAGCCAGCTTCAATTGTCTGGCAAAGTGGCTATTTCTTGTCAAATAGGTCTGCAATAGGTAGTACTAGAGTAGCTTTGGCAATACTCTATCACAACCAACTATGTACATCTTGCAATCCTAACCTGGCCCTTATAAAGTACACCACATCCTCTGATCGCTATAGCATCTATTGTCACCATTGCTCAATTATCACACTGTGAACAGCTAATAATCAGTATACTAACGGTACTCGTAATATCAGAGTTTATGGTAATTTTCGGGAACATTTTCTCATCAATGAATCACCAGTTTCTTGTACAAAGTCAATTATACATATTTTAAACAAGAAAAGTCTACAGGAAGGATGGCAACCCAGCCACAATGTAGCATTACCTCTCCACAGACATACAGAATTTGTTTTGAAGCGATGGAGAGTAGCTTCAGTTGCCTAGTCTATGAAACTGGAGGCAAGCAATCTCAGATAGAGTTCGAAAAACATCTTCACTCCAACCAAGCACAAGTGGAATGAAATCAACACTCACTATATACCCGGAGCAAAGTGAGCAGCTTGCTTACGATTACCTCCTACAGTCAAAGCATTCCATTGAGAGAAAGTAGCTCCATCGAAAGTTCTGTGTTGGTGGGTAGAAATAACAGTCATATCTGAGGCAGCAGCTTGGCCTCTCTTCCGGTTAGGAAGTAAAATTTCTGCAGGGTTGCTGTGGTAACCTGGGATAACTGTTTTATTTATGTTGGACAGGGCTTCTAATTTCGATTGTTCGCCAAGTTATTGCACTTGCAAGTGTTTGTTTCTGGTTAGATGGTGTCATAGTTGTGCTGACTAGAGCTGTAATGGTACAGGACTACTCACCGGTTTCATGGAATTGACTGACTAACTAAATAGCTACTTGATCCAGCTAGTTACGATAAGGATGCATCTGGATAGGAAGAAGAAGGTTTGGATCAAAATCTGCTTCTCCTTTGTTGACCATATCCAGGAGCAAGAAAAGAAAGCAGAGTCTGCCAACTGCTCTTGCAACAGTTAAGTATACTTGACCTGCCGGATTCTCGCTATTCTTGCAGCAGTGAGAGATGTTTGACCTATCCAGCATTCAGCATGATGACAATACAGCATCTTGGCTAGGCAGTACTACTTTAATGCTTTGGTATTATGCCCACTTATTGAGAGGTATACAATGAAGTGGGTAGCTAAAAAATATCTTAACTCAAGAATGCTTAACAAAAATGAGTTGTAACTTGAAATGCATTTAGTATAATAAAGGAATTTTTTTTTGATGGATAACAAAAGGTCTACCCCCTTCCCCCACACCCACTCATAGGTGACCTGGCTTGGTGCACACATAATAGCTACTTCCTATCTTCTAATTTCACAAGGTTTTGCTTTTGGTTTCTCGATAGCAATCTTCTGCTCTTGAGCTTTAATCATGAGGCAGTTCAGCAATGCACTACCCCTCGGCTTCTCAGATTAGCCAGTCAAAGTTCCTTGTTTTTGGTTGCAACACACAAAGCTTGATAGGAGTGCGCTCCTGAAACAGCTGAGCTGCTCATGAGCTCATACCATAGTAGTTTCCCATGTAAAAGAGCATGTCTCCATAACGAGCCATCTGCTCCATAGGCTGCTCAGAATTCTCTTTCGAAGCACCTTATTTATGTAACCATGCTCTCCTCTGTTTCTTGGGTAGTATGTCAGAAATTGTGCTACTTCAACTGGAACAAGATGATAGTTCAGGCCTTGGTAGGACTCACATAGGTCTGCTTGTCTTTCCCAGCCAGCATTTCCCACTCCTGTAAGTGACCTAACATGAAGTTGTCTGGCTAGTTGGAGCAGCAACTCTTGTTTGCCTATGCATTCCAAAATGGAGTTCGCTGAAGTGTCGGCAAACAATTATCAAGCCCAGTTCTTCATTCTCATCAGTAAAGTGGTAAACTGAAGGCACTTTGCCCTAACTAGATTTCTCTACCACCTTAGGGAATTCTTGGAGCAGCACCCTTAGTGAACTCAGACCCCCAGAAACTTTATGTAAACTTCGCACAGACTTGTGTTTTCTTATTCCATGCCTGCGAGGTGGGTGGAGTTGCTTTCAACTCATTCACCTGTTGCCTCAGACTTATATCACCTAATTCTTTGCAGTGAGGAGCTCTTCTTGTTCAGCAATCTGCTAACAACTTGCCTTCTACTATGCTGTGCACCATGTTTTGGTAATTTTTAGAGCCTCCTCCAACTGTATCAATTCTGTATGTAATTTCCCTTCCTTACCACTCACGGCAGCTTCCTTGAGCAGCTACCTCTGACTTGGCGGCCTCCTATTCCTCAACAATTTGCCCATGTTACACTCTCAACTCACAGGTCACAGTAGTGTCACCCTTGCCTTTCCTTGTCATTGGTCTATTCCTTCAAAATCCACTGGCCACAGCTGTGTTTCTAACTGATGACCTAGCTCGCAAACTCACAAATAAAGTTCAGTGGTTTTGTTTCTCTTGAATGAGGAAGTCCCTAAAATTCACTTGCTATAATAGAGGAGTGAATGGAGATGACTAGGTTGTTGTAAGGATATATGAAGCTGATGGTTGTCAGAAGTTCTGTGTCTGAAGCAGAAGGGAACAGAAAGCATATAATCCAAAGGTCTTTGAGTATGCCTAGGACCAAAAGATCACAAGGGCAAAATTTTTAGAGTGCCATGGAGAGGAGGCAATTTACCTTGAAAAAGCAAAGAATGGTACAAGAGATAGAGAATGGAGGAATGTAGGTGCTGACATAGTGCGGGATGTGGACTGTCAGAACAGGATCATCAGGTGAGAGGGTTCCAGTGGATCATACAATGGGGGAAGTTATGCAAGGGGATTGAACCAAATGGAGAAGAGAGCAGAAAGGCAGCAGCCAGGGAGATATGTGCTGGGGGTATTACAGGCATCCAGGAAGGAGAGCAGAATGAATACCCAGGGGTCTGCAACCAGGTGGAAATGGAGACAAGACAAGCACAGTTGATGAATCAACAGAAAAAAGAGGATCAACCACTTGAAGCAGTAGAGGTGGTGAACCTGTAAACTGGAAAGCATGGGTAGGAGGACGACATGAGTGACATGATGCTACAGGTTCAAAGCCTCCTAGCATAGTATATATCTAAACAGGAGGGAAGTGAAGAGCAAATACTCTCCTCCAGATTGCTTAGGTTGCCATTGTTCATGTGGTGGTGTGGAGGGGATCTGAGGAGAAACAAGAGTTTTAAGTATGGTATGAGATGGTGGGGAGGGGATTTGGGGAGATGCCAGAATTTTAAGTGTGAGGATAGAGAGGCAGAAGTTAGGTGCATGTTGAAGAGGAACGATTTAGATGTGCTGGGGCTGGCAGAAATATTTTTGTAACAGGGAGGGGAGGTTGAAGTACCTCGATATGATTTGTATATATGAGTACAAAAGGATAGGAGTGAAGCTTTTAAGTGGTGGATTAGAGTGGCTGGTTAAGAAGAACATCAGGTTTAGACCGGACTGAGGACAGAAGGAGAGTGTGGTGAAATTGAAAGCAGAGGAGAGCAATAATGTGATTGTGGATGTTGTGTATGCTAACCTGGAAGTGGTGTAGGGTAAAGAATCAGAAGAATTGTATGAGTTGATGAAATCTAAGTTGGCAGATAATCAGGAAGAAGGTTGCGAGGTAATTCTGATAGGTAATTTTAATGCACACACAGGGTTAGGGTCATAGCATTCACCTAACAGGAATGATAAGAGGTTGTTGGATCTAGTTGGGGTGTTCAATTTGCGTGTCGGGAATAAATTGAACGCAGTGTAGTGGATGGTGGATGTGGGATGAGAGAAAGGAGGCCAGTGGTAGATTATATCTTGCTCTATCAAAAGGAGTTAATTATAGATGCAATGGTGATTGAGGAGAGCGGAGAAATTAATCCAGGATCAGATCATAATTTAATATTATGTGTGGTGAGAATATATAGGTTGATTGGATGGAAGAACAAGTGCTCCAATGATGGTAAGATGGAATAGGAAGGAATACCAACAGGTAGTGATCGAGGGTTACGGAGGATGGAGAAATCTGCACAGTACTAGGGATGGAAAAAGACAGAGAATGTGCACAAAATATCTGGGAACTGTGCAGATATGTTGTGCTTTGGGCGGCTGAGTTGGTATAGTGAAAAAACTAATGGACAGATGTAAGTGCTGGTTGTTTCATGAGATTGAAGTAGCCATTCAAACATGACAAGTTTCCTGTAGGAAGCTTAGAGAGTCTAAGGGAGCAATGTAGGTCAAGAAAGGTTAGTAGGGCAATGGGAGGAATATGAAATGCAAGAAGACATGTGAAGTGATTGGGAAAGAAGCGACTGAGGAAAGCTACAATAAAAAAAAATTAAAGGGCAAGGATGGACTAGCTGCAAATTATTTTGGGCTGATTAGAAGGAAAAGAAGAAGCAACATCAAATTCAGCAAGTGAGAGAGGAAAATGAGGTTATAGTGGAAAAGCAGAAGGATTTAGTGCCAAGCATTGGGAAGGACTAGGATGGGTGTCCAGATCAGGGGAGGATGTTCCAATTGACTACCTTGAGTCTTAAGCCAAAAAAGAGAATTGGATGGTGCAGCAGGTTGGATTCCAGGAGATGTAAAATATTGTGAAGTGGAGCAAGGCTCCTGGTCCTCGTAATGGATGAGATATTGAAGTATGGTGGGAATAGGATGGCAGAAATGTTGTGTTCTATCGTTAATTAGGTAATTTAGTCTAAGTATTGGCCAGGTGATTACAGGGGGATAGCTCTGGCGAGTTGTGCAGCAAAAGTGATGGCAAGAGTGTTGGCAGATAGGCTAAGTAGGTTTGCAGAGAAGTATATACTAATAGAGGGTCAGGTTAGATTTAGGCCAGGGAAAGGAAGTGCTTACCAGTTACTAGTGTTGAGGGGTGTGTGTGTGAGTGTGAGATAATGAGGTCACAGGGGTGACAGATATTTCTGGCATTTCTGGATAAAATCAAGGCATATGACTAAGAGAAGGATTGTGGATAAAGATGAGAGGTATTGAATTCAGGTAATGTGTGCAAATGGTTGTATGAAGGAGTTCAGTCAAGTGCATTGTTAGAAGGAGGGTCCAGGTGGATGAAACAGGGTTATCCTTTTTCATCAGTACTCTATAGAGTGTAGCTATGCTATGGGATTGTTGAAAGATTTGAAGGAAAAAGGTATAGGGATTGAAGTAGAAGGAACATGGTGTGCTGGGTTGTTGTATGCAGATGATATTGTACTGTTAGGAAAGATCAGGTAGAGTTACAAGTGCTGTTGGAATGGTGAGGAAGTATGTGATGAATTAGTGAAACAGTTAACGCAGAGTGTGGCCCCTCCTTTAACTGTTGTACCAAGTGATATCCTTTCTTCAAGGGTTCCTATCGTGGCTATACCGCTAGGAACCTGTAGCTGTGATCTCTGGCAAAACTGCCTCCTTGGCTTAGCTTTCATACACTCCAGTCTGTCAAGTCTCTCAAATAACTCCTTGAGGACGTTTATATACCAGTTTTATCCAATTTTATCAAGGTTCCTCCCTGGACTTAACTTATGGTACACTCTCCCAGGCATCAACGAAACGGAAGCGCCCATATCTATCTCCATATTAACTTCTTTACCCTCGAGTTTATAATTGGTGCAACTCACTCACTTCTATGTTCAACATTGTGCACGGTTCCCACTGACCAGGGTATAACTCAGCAGATTCAGAATCTCCTTCAGACTCCTCTTGGATGTTATGCACCTCTTTCCTTCTCATCCCGGGCGAGCATTGCAAACTTTAGCGATATGTCCTTTCTTTCCACAGTTATGGCATGTCTTGTCCTTGAATCGACATACAGTAGCTAGATGCCACGGCTTTCCACAGCAGTGGAAAATGATTGGTTTAGCTAAACAGGTAGCCATTGAACACCTTCAGAAGGCACCTTTGGATGGTGTGGTCACTTTGTGGAAGATGTCATTCTCTGTCCAGTTCCAAGAAGTATTTGTAATTGCAAATTAATCCCGTTAACAAAGTCTCGACCTTGATCTGAAATTAGTCTTGTAGCACAGCCAAACCTACACAACTACTCATTGCTGGCAGATTCCTGGCAATAACCAGCACAAAAATAAGGAGCATGGGATAGCATCAAATTGTTGATTAATAATGAGATCTTTTTCGTTGACTACTAACTGATTACAAAATATGTATACAGTTATTTATTATAATATTAACAACCAATCAACTTCAAATTGTATTCACTCGACGTTTCGACCAGATGCTCTAGGCTCGAGAATCTGGTTGAAACATTGAGTGAATACAATTTGAAGTTGATTATTGAGAAGGTTATTATTATGTCAATTGGGAGTCTTTGACAGTTATTTATTAACGTAATGCTGAATATTTGTTTACAAATATTTGATAAACATGCATTGTGATTATGAGTGTATGTACCTATGCATCACACTTCCTTCCAACTTAGATTTTGTACAAGGGGGGGGGAAATGTCTGAGGGCATGTTGAGAAGATGGCAACAGGTGGTCTGTACAGTTATATATATTACTGCCTTGGTCTGGTTCATGTAAATGTCTGGCTCTATATAATTGAGGGACATTTTAAATGAAACCAATTGAAGATAGAATCCAGCACCAAGAAAACATGCCGTACCAAAAGCTACTCAGCTAAAGGATGCCTCCCTCAAGGAATTGGTATGGGTTGCACAGGGGAATTCCACGAAGCCAGCAGCAGAGAAAAACAAGGACTCCAGCATCTATATATACCCTGTGTTTTTTCAACATAGTATTTCAAACATTATCTTTGGTCATAAATATGTTTAATTCTCAATGAACTCTCATTTGACATAGAGACATTACAATTACCTTCTCAATAATCAACTTGAAATTGTATTCTCTCAATGTTTCGACTAGATGCCCTAGCCTTCATCAGGAATAATCCTTGGAGTTCTCCTCACCAATTTCTGTCGAAACATCGAGAGTATACTTGATTATTGACAAGGTTATTGTAATACAAAAACAATACTGAATAGTGTTTATTAGTGAAATATTACATACTTTATTGATACCACTCCCTACAATTGTCACAGCATATCATGTTTCCAATTGTCTCAGATGTCTTGCAAGAACTATAGATAGCTTCATTATAGTGATTTTTGTGCAGGGAATGGAAGTGAATTCTCACCACTAAAGCAACAAATTAATTGACTTCACATCTTTTCCTGGTTATATTCCAATAGCATTTACTGCTATTTAGCTATATATATGAAATGAAAATGTAGGTACCACAGTCATTTTGCTAACTAATAATTAAGTCTTCACTATGTCAACAATAGAACATTGCTAGCTATGAGTCAGTTAATCACCTCATACTACTTTCTGTTCATCATTGCCATGGCAGAAACAAAATAATTTATCATGCATCACACTGACAGAAGCCAAACCATCGACATTGGACTAAACTTTGGTTAGAAAGAGCAAGGGAAATATCTTTCGACATAAGACATTTATGCTTTTGTTGTTTTAATGAATGTTATCATATATTATCCTGCAATTACATCATAACCATGGGTGTAGGAATAGGGTGGTCCGGTGGGGGGGGGGGGGGGGGGGGGGGGGGCAGGGCCCCCCTTTAATTTTAGGGTGTAGAAATAAGGAGGCCAGGGCCCCCCTATAATTTAATTTTTGGGGGGTGGGATCCCTCTAAAGATATAATTATAGTTTATGATAATTCTCCGACTGCTCTTTAAAGTCTGGAATCATGAACTCATAAATATGACAACACAGGAAATCAATCAACCATGATTGACACATTAAACCACAAATAGTAAATGACCTCACTACAGGTATGTGGCACTGAACAGTGACAAGTCAACTTAGACCCTATATTGACCATGTGCTTGGCAAGAACCGCCCAGCAATGTCACAGAAGAGAATAAGAAGTTTTTTAAAAACTTTTTCTACTTCTGCTTTTGATCCTGGTCAGTCATCAAGTCAAGAAGCTTCACTATTGAAGTTGAAATATACAGTTTATTATTAATTTGGCAAATTAACACAGCTATTGGCTCAGATCATGAAGATTTAAGTCTCACTTCAAGTAATGAAACCCAAGAAGAAACAGCTCATGTCAGTGCTTTGCTCATCCCAGCACTCCCCATCCAACCACTGAATCTTATGGAGTCAACAGTGAGCCATTCATATTATAGAAGTGAACCGGCTAATTCTAAATTGCACTCAAGGACAATACAAGTTAGCTGGTACCAGATTCATCCCTGTACATCTCAATGCAAAGTGTTTAGTTCAACTTGTAGTAGTGCATATTTTCAAGATTTACTCACCTTCCCAAGGCATCACAAGTCAGCTTTCATTTCTAACGGGTTTTTTAATTGGAAAAAGGCCCTCCAAAAGTTCCGTGAGCATGAAGAGAGTAGCATACACTGAAGCCGTGTTAGAGCTGTCAGCAAAATCTAGTAGCTCCAGGGTGGGTTCTCAGTTGTGTACTGCACATGCTGCAAACCAACAACATCATGCAAGGATGTTGTTGAAGTTACTTCAATGTATTCAATATCTATCATGACAAGGCTTAGCTTTTCGGGTGGAAAAAGAAGAGATTGAATCATTTGAAGGTAATTTGTATGAATTGCTATTGCTTCAGGCAAAGGAGTGCCAAGAGATGAAGTCTTGGCTTAAAAGCAAAGAATACATTTCCCCTGAAATAGTCAACCAACTCATACAGACAATGGGTCAGGCTGTGTTCAGGGATATGTTAGCTGAAATTAGAGCTGCCAATTGGTTTTCCATTAGAGCTAATGAGGCTACTGACATTTCCCACAACGAGCAAATGGCCTTGTTCATTCTTTTGCTCTTGCAGTTCATCTCTATTGTCAGACATTTATAGCATGTTTAATGGGATAATGCTCACCTCACCTGCCAGTGGTGAAAAGATCATGAGATAGAGTCCGTGCTCAGTGAGGGAGGATGTGCATGTGGGCAAAGTTGGTAAATTCACTTCCTGAAATTTATTGGAATACCAGTAGCAGATCCATGGTGGCTGCAGGGTGTCCAGATTCCATACTCTTCCCTTTTATACCAATAAAATAGTGTCATGAGTATTACCATAAATTGCACCCTAATTACTATAGTGACATAATGAGATAGCCTGTCACATAACCTTTTACGATTAGATTGACTGCCCGACTTTATTTGTGATGCAGATTTGTAAATTAACAAACAATCCATCCAGTGTGCGATTTCCTTCTCAAGACTGGAGGGATTTAGAGTGCTTCCATGTACCATATGTGCCTGTGCAGCTTTGCTCTGAAGAAGAGCTTCCAGAAACAGTAGTTATGACCAGGAAGAGTGTGTTCATGGCAGAAACTGTGACGATTGATATACAATACTGCACTAGAGACCCTATGTAAAATACACACGCACACAAATTCATGAGTGTAAAAGGCACAATTCACACCTTGTATGTTCACACTGGTTTCCGGAGTATTTTATTGAACTTACTCTTTAACATATTAACTAATGACAATGTGGAATAGTGATGGGTTGATATAAAGGTAAGTTGAAGTACAGACACCAAAAGCTGGTGGAGCCAGAAGCTGTCCCGCTCAGTTTTTTACCTGGCTCTGTCACTTTGTTGAAAAACTTACCTCAAGAAGCTATTTCCTCATCACTTTCAAACACAACATTACACCTTTGTTCTTGTCATCGTAATTCATAACCTGCTACCTTAATATTAGCACACTATGCTATTTGTGTATCTTTTGAATGTATTTTCATTAAAAAAAAATGTCTCTAGAGAGATTTGTTACCAGTCTCCAGAGGGTCTATATGGTTTGTCCTCTGCATAAAGTCAGCTATGGCTAAGCTAAGCTCTGGAAGAAGTAGCAAGTAGACACCGTCAGTGCCCAGTCTACGACCATCTCTTCTCGTTCTCGTGCTCGTTACTTACCGTATTTGCCGGAGTATAAGTCGCAGTAGCAGCTCCCAATCTTCTTCTCCAATTGAGGGGTGCGACTTATAATCCGCTTTTCCTTAAACAACTGGGCGGGGTCTCAAGTGGCACGCATGTCGTCTGGAAAGTGAATGAGTTATATACACTGCTGGCTTTAAGCTCAAAGTAGTTGAGGTAGTCAAGATGAGGATAATAATTATGTTCGTCGGTGGTGGAGGTCACTGAGTACTTGTCATGCGCTAGCCGACTTACGCCACCGTGCTCGCTATCTCTATGGATTCGTTAGCGCAGTAATCGGTAGATCGCGCATCGGCTGATAGGGATAGGGATAGGGGCTAGGGCTCGGACTCGGTCTAGGGCTAATCTTACTTACCACATGGGGTACGGAGTATCTTGCTGATTACTGTACGATGCGCAGCGCGATATGGCGCAGGTCAGCTTAATACTATTATAGGAGGTAACCCAGGGTCACCGACACTTGGTAAACGGTGTATACGGAATTTCTAATGGACTGTAAGTAAATAGAGTTGTGGATCACTTAGCAAGAATCAACTTTCTGGACCGCACTGCAGTAATGGGACCGTCCATGTTACGCTTCGCCACATCCTGTAGCCAAAAGGGTCATGTGATAACAATATTTAGTCAAGATGGCCTCCAGCTACAGGTTCTTGGCTGAGCTTGATGATAGTTTGAAGTGTATGATCTGTATAAAAGTAGCTAGTGATCCTAAACAGCATGGAGTATGTGGCAAGCTCTTCTGCAGTGGGTGCCTTGAGAAGCATGGTAACAAGCTTTGTCCTAACTGCAGAGCTGAAGACCCACAATACTTTACTGATGGGAAAAGTGAGTTGAACTAAGTTGAAATGATAACATCATAAATATAAAGTCACTTTACTAGGTTTACGAGAAATCAAAGCTCTACGCGTGAGATGTTATCATGTTTATAGAGGCTGTACCTGGGAGGGAACCGTCGCGATATTAGACAACCATGTGAGCACATGTAGCTTCACTTGGATCTCCTGCTCCAACAAGTGCCAGCGTGGGGGTGAAGATTTATGGGTTATGAGGAAAGACCTTGTTAACCATCTGAAGACCATATGCCCAAACAGAGCCTACAAGTGTGTGTATTGTCAATTGAAGGGCACATTTTCTAGCATAACAGAAGAGCATGATAGTGTATGCATCAAGAAGGCTGTTTCCTGCCCCAACGATAAATGTGCGTTAACCATGGTACGTGCACTAACCAAGAAACATTTAGAAACTGGTTGTAAGTACACTGTTTTAGCTTGCAAGTATGCAAGCATTGGGTGTGGCATGGAGAAGATGAGGATGGATATGAAAGAGCATGAGGAAGATGATCAATCTCATTTCCCCATGGCACTTGAGAAGATTAAGATTTTAGAAAGCAAGATTGTGAAGTTAGAGGATACCACATCTTCACAGATTACCTCAATATCTTCATTGGAGGACATCACCTCTATGCTGAAGAAGCATCTTGAAACACTGAAAAAAGAGAAGTCGATTACTTTCAACTTACCAGGATATGGTAAGAAGAAAGAAGGCAGGGAGATATTTTATTCTGAGCCTTTCTACACTAGTCCTGGTGGCTATAAAATGCGTATTAAAGCATACCCTAATGGTGAAGGTGATGGCAAAAATACACATGTGTCAGTCTATTTACCACTGTTAGAAGGACCTAATGATGACAACCTACCCTGGCCATTTCTGGGAACTATAACTGTTAGCCTTATAAACCAGCTATCAGATGACAACCATCACAGTAGGAAGTTCTTGTTCACTACTGCACATAATGTGGGAGTTCATAAACGTGCTTGGGGGTTTGCAAAGTTCCTCCCTCACACTAAGCTCTCTCAAGACCAAGGCAGCAATACTCAATACCTCATGCAGGATATTCTGTACTTCAGAGTGACAGTGGAGGTGGACCATCACAAGCCATGGCTGGACTGCACACACCCCACTCCACAACGAACCACAAGCCACGTGCCTAAGTGACAAATAATTTTGTCGGGTGTGCTTAATATAAATCTTAATGTTCATGTAATGTGTGTGTACATAAAGTAAAGAGTAGATATTTACAAACATGACCACCTGGTTGGCTTGCTGCTTTGATTTTAACAAGAATGCACACATAGAAAGTACAATGTCAGTTTTCACTTACTCGCCCCCCTTCAGAGGTCATCTATGGCCTGTTAAGGAGGTTCACTACACCAGCAACATCAATAGTCAACTTTATGAGGACTACACCTTTTTGTGGGTCCTGGTCCAATGACTACTTTGTCTAAGTGTCAGATTATGCAAACTTGCCTTCTTTTGCTCTTGCAGTTCATCTCTATTGTCAAGACACTTATAGCACATGCAAGTTATTCTAACGTGACAATGAGAGTGGGTGGGTGTTGTTGGCAAAGTTTGGTGAATTCACTTCTTGAAACTTATTGTTCTCTCTCTCCACCACACTTTGTCCGTTAGTATGGGGAACACCAGGGGTAGATCCATGGGGGAATAGAGTGAGATTGGCTGCAGGGTGTCCAGATTCCAGACTCCTCCCTTTTACACTTTTTGAGCATTACAATTAACTTCACCCTAATTAGGTATGTAGTCCATAGTGACAGTCAAGTGATAACGAGATAGCCTCTCACATAACCTTTTACGATTAGATTGACTGCCAACTTTGTGATGTTGTATAACAATTAAATTTATAGCTCTAACAAAATCCATCCAGGTGAGATTCCCTTCACAAGACTGAAGGGATTTAGAGTGGTTCCATGTGAGCATAGGTGCCTGTGCAGCTTTGCTCTGAAGAACAGCTTCCAGAAACAGCAGTTATGGCCAGGAAGAGAGTGTAGTGTGTTCATGGCAGCAATTGATAATTAAAAAAGAAACAATACTGCACTCAGACCTATATATGTAAAATGCACACATACACACAAATTCAATTCTAAATGGCACAATTCACACCTTGTATGTTCCCACTGGTTTCAATGTACTTGGATCCTACTTTTTGAAACTGACTAGATCATTCCCTAGACACAATGGTGATGTAAGTACATGAATAATGCAACTTGTGTGTATAGCAGTATGCATGTTTCATCTATGTCCATGCATGTGTATAACATTGGAACTTGAACTGTAGTATCTATAGTGTGCAGAATATTTTGGCTTATTTATTGTATCAGTAATCTTTGTGATTTAGGAATCAGAGTCATTGAGAGTTTTTAACCAATTTCTTGTTGGTGGGTCAGCTGACCACAAAAGCTATCCTTGGATTCGATTGCTTGCGTCGCTCGTTTCTACTTAACTTTCTTCTTGAAGAAAGATTACTCATCTGTAAACCAACTGACCAGTTCTGAACTGCACAGCATAGGTAGCTTGAGATTGGAGCACATGCTCTGATTGATGATCTTCACCCAATTCTGTTATAAAACAGCATATGCACTGGTCACTATTGGTTGTCAGGGAGCTCCTCATTGGCAGGGAGTAGGTGACATGTATACCATTATGTAAGCCTCTTCAGCCAGCTGCAAAATTGGGAGTCAATGTGGTCCACTATCCTCCATGTGCTGAGGTGTTAGTCATGGCAGGCACTACAGATCCTGACGTGAGGAGACATACCTAGTGGAAGGCAGCAGTGGCTAACCAGGGGCAGTGGCAGCGAGAGCGCTAGTGCTACCTAAAAGGGTATAATCGGTGAATTAACTGAATCCCAGAGCAGAAATAGTTACACTTAGGATGGAGTGATGGTAGCTATGGTAGTACCTGTAGAACCCCCTGAAATGGCTGCGGCAGTGAAAATTGAGCTCCCAAATAGTTCAGGAACGAAGATATTTTATGAAAATTAGTGGCAGAAAATGCAGTTGAAGAGAAGGAAGAACTGTTTACATTGCTGCTGCAGTATACGGATGTCATTGCTACTGCTACTGGTCACACATGCTAGTTGATCACGAGATCAACATAGAAGTGGTCATCCAGTCCATCAAATTGTGCGACGTATCCAATGCTGGCTGGAAGTACAGGAACTTATCGAGATGCTAGACAATGATGAGATCAAATCTTCTAGCACTCTATTGGCCTTGCTTGTGGTACTGAAAAAAGATGGTTTTGCATGGAATACAGGAAGCTCAATGAAGTGACCACCAAGGATGCTTACACTCTACCAAGAGTTGATGATAACCCCTCAAAGTACTAGCAGGTCCCAATGGTCCCACCCTTGGCTTGCTAAGTGGCTACTGGCAGGTGAAAAAGATGGTATTCTGCAGCACAAAAGGACTGTATCAATTTAATGTAATGTCCTTTGTGCATTGTAATACCCAAGCTAGAGGCTAATACACCAAGTTATTGCTGGAACTGATTGGCCAATGTGTTCAGTTTTTCATCGACGATTTTGTACTCTTGGGTGCTACATTCAAAAGCCATTTCCAAAATCTGCAAGCAGTATTTCTTTCAGAGGCTACGCAACTCGAACCTGAGGGTGAAGCCGAGCAAGTGTTCATTTCTGCAAATATGGTGAACTTCTTGGCCATGTATTCTCCAGAAATTGGGTATCACTGGCCCAAACATTCAACAAGGATGTCCAGTGATTCCTTGGGCTGGTGAGCTATTATAGGAAGTTCATGAATAGGTTTGCTGATATAGCTCACCCTCTTACACAGACTGACTGAACAAAATTCTGTTTTCCATTGGATCAATGAATTTTCAAAACCATTCGCCTTAACCCAGCATTGGTAGCATTGGATTCTTGTTGCAGCAAGGTCCTGAAAGAGAAGAGAGTTATTGCATATGCCAGTCTGGTCCTCAGCAAGCATGAGCATAATTATTGTGTATTGTGTAACTTGCTAGTAACTCCTATATAGCAGCAATCCACTTCATCCTGTATTTCCGACTCTACCTGCTGAGGAAGCAATTCACAGTGTGAACTGACCATGCATCACTCGCATGGTTGAAGAACTTCAAATAGCAAGATTGTCAGCTCTGGCAATGTAGCTGGACCATCTACAACAGTTCAACTTTGAGAATTTTCACTGTCAAGGACAGAAGTACTCTAAAGCATATGCCCTCTTCCGCTATGCCTGCCATCAGTGAAG
The DNA here is from genome assembly GCA_028752905.1 of Cladorhizidae sp. MBARI D1340-BT2. Taxonomy (NCBI): domain Eukaryota; kingdom Metazoa; phylum Porifera; class Demospongiae; order Poecilosclerida; family Cladorhizidae; species Cladorhizidae sp. MBARI D1340-BT2. The sequence continues at coordinate 23,350,761 of JAQNBH010000014.1, read as the reverse complement.
TAGTAATACAGACTGGCAGTGACCACACTAGCACCTAGAACAGATGTTCAGGAGGTGTTCTGGAGAAGCAACTTCAGGATGAGCACACAGGCCCCATCAGAGCCTAAGAAGCTAATTCAAAACCAATAGCACAAGAAGCTCAATCCGTATGTCTCTATAAGTTTTGCTTTACTTAAGGTATGTTGCCAAGTTTCGTCTTGGAGAATTCTCTGCACATGAAAATCTTTATTTAGCCTTCAATACAAAGCCACACTAGTAAAAATAGAGTTGTGTTTGAATTTTATCATAATAATCGTGGTGTCTTTTCACGAAGAACAGTTATCTTTAGTGCTAAATGGATTGATCACGCCAAACCAATGGAGTCCTCGAAAGATGTCACTCCTGCCTAAAGGGGATGCTCTGTAAGGTCTCCTCTGGCAAGGAAGAGTGGGACAACCTGTTAAAGTATTGCTTACTGGCATATCGAGCTCCCCCCCATGAGGCTACTGGGTTTTCACCATATGAATTAATCCATGGCCGTGCCTTGCGCGCCCCCTTGAGGCAATGAAAGAGGGATGGATGGATGGGCAGTTGAGCTTTAAAAGCTCAGTAGAGTGGGTCGCGGAGCTAATTAACACTCTGGCAGCCATACATCAGGCAGCACATGCCAATGAGGAGGCACTTATAGAAAAGAGTAAGGGAACTTATGATCAAATCGCTCAGGCTTGGTCCTTTGAGCCGCCACAAGATCAGATACTATGCCACAACCCGAATTTGACTGGCAAACTAGATAGCATCTGGAATGGTCCTTATGTTATACTAGACAAACTTTCAGAGTTTAATTATACAATTGGTTCGCTGGAAAAACATTCTAAGAATCAGATTGTTCATGTAAACGGGTTAAAACCTTGGGAGACTCCTGTGGCCAATCCTTTCCAGGTTGTAGTCACCATTGAGACAGCAGACATGGCTGAACCAGTGGGAAAAATGAGATTGTGTCCCACAAACTTAAACAGTTGAACAGCAGGTACAACTGAACCTAATTTTAGATGAGTTTGGGGATATGGTAACAGTAAAGTTGGGGAAGGTAAAAGAACATAAGCACACCATTCAAACTGTTGACATTGACCCCATAAGATCTCATCCATATCGTATTGCACCTGGGTGGAGGACAGACCTTAAAGGAGAGATAGATGACTTGTTAAAACAGGGCATTTATGCCGTCTAGGAGTCGTTGGTCTTCGCCCATGGTTCCCGTACGTAAGCATGAAACAAGAGCTGTATGCCTGTGCATCAATTATCGTAAGCTCAATAGAGCTACCAAAGCTGATCCGTACCAGGTGCCACTAATACAGGAGTTGCTTGACAATCTGGCCAGAGCAAGGTGGCTCACTAAACTTGACACAAACAAGGGCTTTTACCAGGTGCCCTTGGACAAATACAGTCAAGACAAAACTGCGTTCTGCTCTCCCTGGGGAAAATATGTATTTATAAGAATGCCCTTTGGGCTTATGAATGCCCCAGCCATGTTCCAGAGATGCATGAGCGAAACTCTGGACAACAATCCGACTATAGCTCCACATACATTCAGGGAGGTCCTGACTGCCCACAGACAAGCGGGTCTGACCGCTAAGCCAAGCAAATGCATGTGGGGTGCCACCGCTCTTGAAATTGGCGATGGCTGGGTTGCTGTGCCTGGGAACCAAGAGTAAAGACACTAAGAGAATACATTAGGCCAACCACAAATAGGTATCAGGGCTTTCTTGGGTACTGTAAATTATTACTGGAGGTTTATCCCGGACTGTGCCAGGTGGGTTGGGCCCCTGAACGATTCCTTAAAGAAGGGTGCCCCCTGTCATGTTGAGTGGAACGAGAGACAGTGTAACTCATTTAATCACCTTGTATCTGTATTATGCAATGAGCACACACTGACACCACCATGGGCTGGAGAGAAGCTCATCCTTCACACAGATGCCTCAGACTGGGGATAGGAGTGGTGCTCTCAGTGATCAGAGATAGAGTAGAAAGACTGGTCGCATACTTCTCTCGACGGCCGACTGCTGCTCAGCAGAACTACAGCGCATCATAGTGGGAGTGCATGGCAGATATGAAGGCAGTTTGCGCTCCACCTACTTAGGGCAGCAGTTGATGGTTGTAACAGACCACCATGCCCTGGATAGCCCTACTCAACTCCAACCATTTAAATGGAAGGCTGATGAGATGGGCGAGGCTTTCGACATGGAAATCAACAGACCCGGCACCCACCATCAAAATGCCAATGATATCCCGGCAGTCTTGGCCGGATGAGGAGGCCGACAATGTGATGTCCCCAGCAGGGATATAACCTATGCCAGTAGCAGCAGCAAAAGATCATACAAAAGGATCTGCACCAAAAGAACCTGTGGAAACAGACGACATTCCGACCGGCGGCGGTTACCTTGGAGACTGGGAGATGTCGACGGTCAACCCCCAACATAGGCCTATATAGCCAGGCCTAGGATCACTTTAGATAGACCACAATTAATTATAGTTATGTGTTACGATTATTGGTTCATAATACTTTGTATTTGTATTAGCTTATGAGACTCGATGGGATTCTAATAATTATATTGGACTTCACGGTATTTATAATGTTCCCAGTGATGTAGCTAATGCATTCTGGCTGGCAGGGTATAAAAAATCCTGCAAGCCACTGGCTGAAAGTTCGATCAATGTTGTTCAAGTTATAAAAATTAAGTCCCTAAATTCCTTTGGGTTAATTAAGGGATAGCTTGTAACTGGACAGGACTCTGGTGGCAGCAACTACTAATTCGGGAATTCCAGAAAAAAACCCGACACTAGGAACCAGTGAGCAGTGACCCAGAGAGTCACTATATATATCCTAGTAAATATCAATAGATGCATAATTATAGTGATTTTCTTGCAGGGAATGGAAGTGAATTTTTACCACTAAGCTAATTGACTCACATATTTACCTGGTCTTATTCCATCTTTCATCTTTCAATCGCTCTGGCCATGTGGAATGGACAAAGGTAGCTACCACAGTCATTTTGCTAACCTATTCACCATGTCAACAATAGAGCATTGCTATAATAGCAGTAATGACCTTATGCTACTTCCTGTCCCAGGCAAATCACAGCAGTTGCCATGACGGGATGAGATGAATTTGGGGATAAGCTTTAAAAAAAAAATTTACAGATGAAATATCATAATTTTGTGGCTGCCTGAGTTAATTTCATACTGACTACTGAATTATCTTGTCTCTTTTCCTTGAAAATGCCTAGCAGTTTAACATTTCAAAAGAAACTGATTGAGCCTACAATCCAGTTTATACCTTGAAAGCATACTCCTCCACAAGCAACACAAATGCTCATCTTGCATCAGAAAATAGAACAATAATATTTTGAATGATATAATATCACATTCCATGCAGCTGTGGGAAAGTCTATATATACATGGGAGAACAGAGGAGGTTGGAGACCAGAGTAAAAGTAATAGGTAGATGCATGCAGACAGGAAAACTAAAGAGGTCTGCCACTGCTAAACATTCATGGAACCACTACTACCCAATCATGTTGTGAGAAGACTTCAAATGGAGGGATTTTCTTGTGGAAGAAGCTCGGCACATCCACCTCAAACCCAAGGATCAAAGCTTCAGCAGAGATGTAGAGCTTGACTACCTGTAGTTGCTGGACATCAACTATCAAGATTATGCACAACCACCCCCACTAATCATCGTTGCCATTACCGAAGTAAATAATTTATCATGCATCATCCTGATGAAAACCAAACCATCGACATTGGATTATTAAAAAACAAGGGAAAATAAATAACATTTATGCTTTAAAAAAAAATCAAATCAATTTGAATTTTCTCACTCGACGTTTCGGCTAGATGGTCTAGCTTTCATCTAGCCAAACCATTACGTGAGAAAATTCAAGTAGATTACTGAGAGAGTCATTGTATCTACATTTTGTCAACTGAGAGTTTGTTGAGAAGACTCTTAGTTTCAATAGATCAAGCTAGCAGTACCATAATAAAGTGTATAGAATAGGAAATCCTAGCTACTTGTGAATTGGCTATTTTTCCTTTCACATTTATTATTATTATGACAATGTGGAATAGTGACGTGTTGATATAGAAAATTATGTAAGTTGAATGGACAGAAACTAAGAGCTGGTGGAGCCGGAAGCTATCACAAGTCTCCAGAGAGATTTGTTACTAGTCCCCAGAGGGTCTAACTAAAATCTATGGTATCCTCTGTATAAAGTCAGCTATGGCCAAGCTAAAAACTGGAAGAAGTAGCAAATGGACACCCCTGACCGTAGAGGTTTCTTCCCTCCTCGCAACTTCATCAAGACAGAGTAGGATAAGAGGTTCGCCTAGGGTAGGGGGTTAAAGATTCCTAACTGTGACAGGGAGGGAAGGGGGGGCACTATGTGTCCCGTTTTGAGAAAACCTGAATATTCTCAAACGCTCGATAACCTACCAATCTTACGCTTGCTCTTCACAATACCAGACCACTTGCCCTGTGGCTTGGCTTTCTCTTCCAGTGTCTAATAAGTTTTTTCTGTCTCTCCGTGCGCCTCCTTTGTGCTTCGCCTTTACTCTTAAGTCATTTATTGTAAGGTAACTGATCTGTGGTTGCTCCTCTTACTCCTCTTCATCGTTTAACTACTATGCTTTGCCATCGATTGCTAAAGAGTAAAAAAATATTCGGTGAAATACGGAATGAATGGGTGCACATGATCAATCACTCCCTAGCGTCCAATACTACTGGTGTTGCTGCTGTCACTAAATCTAATTGGATCTTTAACTAGTGGTCTATTCCTACTGTGAGTCTTTGTATCAGGTAGGAAGAAGAAAAATGACACACTCGTGCTTATGTTATTGTTCCGTCAGCTTGTTAAATTATTCCTTCTACCCCTTGTGTGCAGGTGAATGGTTAAATTAGGGAGGCCCTTGTGTATGGCTGCAGTCCTCTTGAGCCTCATTTCAAGTGAAGGATATGGTAAGAATCTACAACCTTGTGATTGTTGTCAGACTGCCACTAATAATACAACAGAGATGCCAATCATTTGTAACATTGCTACATGGTCACTACTATATTTTTGCATTGAACCAAGTCAAATCCCATTCTTCAGTCTTATTGAAGGTGAAGGATGAAAGGATTTAATGCTGCTATGTCTATCTTGTAAATAAACAAACCAACAAGCAGAGTAGAGAAATGCACACCAAGTTATGTGCAAATATGCTTTGTGATTAGGTCAATAATGGCAGACAATGTCTGTGAGGGCAATGATGATAGGTGGCCTTGAAAGCATGAAGTACTTTTTGACATACGCTGAATTCATGACAACTTCAAGCTTTAATAGTTCAGCTCTGGTAGAGTCTAGAAATTAATAGCTACAGCTATATAGCTTGGCTGTAGCATGCCAATATTCCTGCACTTACTATTCTCTTTAAAAAAAATTTGTGATTATATTTTCCCAACAAACTCTCAGTTAACATTACAAATTACAATCACTTTCTCAACAATCAACTTGAAATTTACTCTCTCAATGTTTCGGCTAGCTAGACATCTATATAGCTGATCTTAATATTGAGTATCTAGCTGATCTTATTATTGAACATCTAGCTGATCTTATTATTGGAAATATCATTTGATATATACTTGATATATACTTGTTGACCACAATTATTCCAATAAAACTATTCCTTTGTATGTTTCAGTATTTTCCCCCCATACCATGCTCATCAGGGCAAGATTTACATTTTATACCAAATTAGCCTTATTCTGTGGTCAGACATGATTGACACAATATATTTTAATAAAATAGATTGTCTATCCATTCGGCTGCTATACCAATTCAAACCCCACTCAAATCCAGATGGAAGACAACTCTACATAATCATCTATATAGGCCCAAGGAGTGTCCTCAGTCCTTGAGAAAATCAGAATTGGCATCCAAAACAAGTTGCGATAATGGACTGATGATTGGCTGATGACCAAGATCACTATTCTGACAGGACAATGAAAGGGAGACATCTTCAATCCCTGCCATCCAGCAACTCTCTCTCTGATTTTATGTAGCTCAGTTTTCCAGATTGCTTAATCAAATCATCTGCGGTAAATGTTTTCTCCCGTATTCGACGATTTTCACTTTGCGACGTGTATCTTCTATTACAAAAACTTAATCAACTTGGGAAAAAACTGTCGACATTTCGACTAGCCTTCATCAGAATGCTTGTACTCTACTACGCTTTGCCAATCTGCCACGCCTACTGAATCCTACCGCAGCACCGCGCGGCGATCCCGTCGTTTTAGACAGAAGGGATAGACGCACGTGATCAGTTAGCGTCTAACTACTACTACTACTACTACCAGTGTTGCCGCTAAACCAATAACTAGTACTGTTGGTCTGTCTTTCGGTCTGTCTTTCGGTCTGTCTTTCAGGTAGGGAGAAGAAAAATGTAACAACTCATGCTTATGTTATTATATAGCTTGTTCAATTATTCCTTCTACATCAGTTGTATGCAGGTGAATGGTTAATTTGGGAAACCCCTTGTGCATGGCTGCAGTCCTCTTGAGCCTTATTTTAAGTGTAGGATATGGTAAGAATCTACAACTTTGTGATTGTAGTCAGTCTGCTACTAATTTATCCGACAACAGGGATGCCAATCATTTGACATCGCTCCACTATATAACATATTTTAAGTGCTGCATCATTCGTTTTTGTTGTTTGGGCTACCAGGAAAAATTGATCACATTCAAAATATTGTTCCAAGTCAAATCCCATTCTTCAGTCCTGCTGAAGGGAAGGACCTAAATTATTTTCATGCATGTCATGATAAAACAAATGCAACAAGTAGAGTAGAGAAATGCACCCAAGTTGTGTGTAACTATATATGTTTGTGAAGGTCGGTAATGGCAGACAATGTCTGTGAGGCAATGATGACAGGTAACCTTAAAACCATGATTTATGTTTTGACAACATTGAATTGATGGCAACTTCAAGCTTTACTAGAAACTAAGCTGTAGCATGCCAATGTGCGTCACTTACTTTTTTATGTCGTTATTTTTTATTTATATTTTCTCAACAAACTCTCAGTTGAGATAACAAATTTCAATGTCTTTCGCAATTGTCAACTTGCAATTTACTCACGATGTTTCGGCTAGGCTCGACATCTAGCCAATATATCGAGCGAGTAAATTTCAAGTTGATTATTGAGAACAATTATTTGATATATATCTTGTAATTTTAAGTACAAAAATGATTTAATACAAAAACTATACTGTGTTATAAACCCAAGGAGTGTCCTCAATCCTCAACAAGATCAGAATTACATGAAACAGGTATCCAAAACAACAGTTAACACAATAGACTGATGATCAAGATCACCATTCTGGCTGGACAATCAATGGGAGAGATCTTCTTTCTGCAGATTATCTGCTGTCCAGAAAATCTCACTCTGTAGCTCAGTTCTACTGACTGTTGCTTCTCCTTTGCCTCATTTCCTATAACTAAAGTCCAATAAAAAGATGACATTTGCCAGATTCTAGGTAGGTTTGTCCATGCACAACTCCATGTTGTTTATGCATTTAGTGTCAGTTTAGTGTCACTTCCAGCAAAAACCTCTAACTAGCTATATACTTGTATTTGACCATAATATTCTTTATGTTGAATTTCCAAAAGTTTTTAACTCCCTTCCTCTGCAGCAAATATGCATCCTAATTCAATTGCCAATAAACATGCCAACAAATTACCACTTCTTGAAATTTTATTAGTGATTTCACTTGCTCCCATGTGTCATAATGACCAACATTATTCATAATATGCATGCTTAATTAACATCCATTTCTGTTATGTTAGTTCTATAGTCATACCATCTGATAGCAGTTATCCAGTTGTTGTATTACTGCAAGTAGCAATAATTTTTTCTAGTTGTAGTTGGCAGCTAATCTATTGACTGTAAAGGCTGATTCACAACACGACATTGGCCGAGCGGAGCGTTGCGTTGCGTCCGAGCGTGACGTTGCGTGGTGTTGTGAACCTCAAACGCAACGGAGCGCAACGCGACGGAGCTGTATTCTCGATTAGAAAAAAGTTCGTCTGAAACGCAGCGTCGGACCAATCAGAAAGCTATAATCTATCACGTGCCGCTGACCTGCAGTTTAGCGGTGCCCATTGATGAACAGTTCCCGTTTGTAGGTGACTGGAAGTCAGTGGTAAGAATGGTCTAGCTATATAAAGAATGGCCTAGCTATATAAAGAATGGCCTAGCTATAACTAGCTATAGAAAGAAGGCCTAGCTACAACTAGTTTCTATCGAGTCACACATATTGATATGATAGGTTGGAGAAGGAGCAACCTCAGAACAGTTGCAAAAAGTGGAAGACACTGAGGGATCAGTATGTAAGGGAACTGAAGAAGAAGAGTCCCAAGAGGGTGATGCAGGTCCATGGTTATTTCATGCTGGCCACTGTTTTCTACACATCATTTGTGAACATTGAATTCCCCAAGAACCCTATTCCCCACCACCTACCAATTATCATGAATATGTAAAATAATTATTTTAAGCCAATTTTGTGTACTGATATGTTGATATGTTGAAAATATTTACTAGACAAGACAATTTATTATTAGCAAAGTGTGTTTATGCAGCTGTGCTTGGAAGTAGACCCTGAAGCATCTCTCGTGGAAGCAGCGGATTGTGAATACCTCAAGATCAATTGTACTTTATATAATGAACAAGGTACAAAGGGGGGGTGGAACTCTGCTGCTTCCAGCACATGATATGGACTCCATTCCAGTACATGGCTCTTCGTCAATGGTACAAACTGTTGATCGTCCCGTACGAAAGTTGAAGGTCAGTGAGGTCTGCAAAATCATAGAGGATACTTCATTACAGAGAGACCCAACAAATTATAATTTTTTTAGCACTATACTTGTGAGTTGCCTGTAGCAATAAATCTCAGAGCGAGTGCCAACCTTTCACCTGGGAATATATCAGCTCTGACAGAGCTGTCATGACTGTGATGGGTCAGGTACTGTGATGGGTCAGGTATGGATTGACCTATATATATATATAATTAGGTAACTATTATTATTTACACTATGGCACATACAAAGCATACCAAGCATACCTCAGCTAAAAGAGAGTCAAACCTCTCCCTAGACATCGTCAAATATCTGAAATGACTGGGGTCAGACAGCCTCATCTCTTGTAGGAGATTGTTCTAATCTCCATGCTGGGTACAGCGAGAGAATATAGGGCGTACTCACATCCTTCTCTTCCGCTTTCTTCGTCTCCTACTAGCCAATAGCAAGATTAAATCAAACTTCTTCGTTGTTGCTGTCGCTTTTGTTGAGCGCGGTTCGAAATGAATAGGGTCAAAGGTCAATTGGCACACGACACTGGCCGAGCGGAGCGTTGCGTTAATTATGTTGTGAACCGACAAACGCAACGCAATGCAATGCAACGCAACGCTCCGCTCGGCCAGTGTCGTGTTGTGAACCAGCCTTAACTATTACTACTTAGCCGCAACGGCAATTGCCGGGCACCGAACACGCCCCCTTCATGGAAACCACACCCATCATTTCAGAGTTCGCATGGCTTTCCAATTGTCCTGAGCTTCCCGATCATCCCTCTCTGACTCAACCAACTAACTTTAGTTTTCCTAAGCGATCTTTTGGCAGAACCAATATCTCTCACCGCTCTTTTCAGCGCGCTTGGTTCAACCAATCGATCACTACGATTCAAGTCAAGACTTGGCTTATTGTTTCGCGTGTGTGCAAGCAATCCAAACAAGTAAGATTACAGTGGGGCAGCTTCTGCTAGTAAGCCTAGCTGCCACTCATATCCTATATAGGTTTGGCAGCAATCATTCCATATTTTACAGCTAGTATATATTTTATGCAAACTGAAGATGATCCAGGGAAACATGCAGGACTCAACCTTTTTTGTCTAGGTTCAGTAAATGGAAGGATGGAACTCGATGCTTCAACAGACATGAGAGCACAAAAGCTCATAAAGCGGCTACCAATTTAGTGATCACTATACCAGGTACGACTAGTAGTATGATATCTTCTCAACATGCTTTGCAAATAGCCATGAACAGACATTACCTTATCAAGGTAGCTCAGAATATTCAAGGAATAGCTTTTCGTGGTGCTGGTGATGAAATTGAAATTGACAGTAACTTCATGCAATTAATGCATCTTTGTGCATTGGACGATCCTGCAATATCGGCCATGTTAATTCAGAAAACTGACTAATCCCCAAATACAAAATGAAGTTATTAAAATAATGGCATTACATATTCTTCGAGATATAGCCAGTTCTATCCAGCAAGCAAGTATTTTTCCCTGATGGATTTTGCTCTGATGGCTGATGAAGTGTCGGATTCATCCAATAAGGAGCAATTCATTTATTTGCTTTCGGTGGATTAACGATGATTTTCAACACCATGAAGACTTCTATGGCCTTGACCATGTTGAGTCCATAAAAGCAGATGTCTTGGTTGGTATATAGTTTGAAGGATGCAATGTGTCATATGAATCTTAGCATAAATGTCGTGCTCAATACTATGATGGTGCTGCAAACATGTGTGGTATAAGGGGCGGGACTTCTACTCAAATTTGTGGAGAAGAGTCACGAGATATTTTTGTCCATTGCTATAGTCGTGCTTTAAATTTAGCTGCTGGAGATACCATCAAGAATAATCAAATTCTGAGGAATACTCTAGATACTACTTTTGAAATATCTAAACTGCGTAAATACTCACCTCGGCGAGAAGGCTTTTTTAACAAGGTTAAAGCAGAAATTAGCTGGAACAACTGGTTTTAGAACCCTGTGTCCCACTATGGACAGTCAGGGCTTCCCAATTATGATGTTGTTCAGGCAGTTTAGGAAGAAGCTCTTGATATAGCTAGGGATTCGGAAACCCGTGCTCGATTAATTGGTGTAAAATATAGCATGTCCACTTTTGAATATTTGTTTGGTGTAGTGCTTGGTGAGTTAATCCTTAAACATACAGTAAAACTTTACAAACCCCTCTTTAAGTGCCTAGGAAGGTCAACAATTAGCCATGCTTACACGGAAAACCTTGGAAAGTCTTCGGAGCGAGGACTCCTTTGACTTGTTTTGGTCGAAGGTTATTTCTTTACAGAAAAATTGGAGGTTAGTGACCCTGTTCTACTCGGAAGGAGGAAAACTCCAGTTAGACTCAGCACTGGCAGTGGTAAAGCAACTGAACCCAAGGATCTGCATTACTTTGAATGTTTTGAGTTCATTATAGCATTCATAAAAGAACGGTTTGATCAGCCTAGCTATCACACTCTAACTAAACTTGAGAACCTTCTTCTGAAATCTGCAAGGGGAGTGGACTATAGCGATGAGTTAAAAAATTTGTCATCCACGATGACTTCAATGAGTCTAGTCTAACTACCCATTTACAACTTATAAGTACAGCAATGGGAACTACCAGAAGTGAGCATTCTCTCTCTGACATCATAAAGTACTTGAAGACTCTTTCTCCTGTCTAGTGAAGTTTCTATGTACGTTAGTTAAATTGCTTTTAGTTACTCCTGCACGAATGCTGTGAGTGAAGTGTTTCAGGGTTGCGTCGAGTCAAGACCTACTTGCGTTCAACAATGAGCAACGCCTCAATAATTTAATGGTAATTCATGTATAATACACAAGGAGAAGACCGATGAACTTAACTTGAAATCATGCCTTAATGAGTTTGTTGCCAGAAAGTGAGCACAGAAGTGGTATCTTCGGACAATTTTAAATTTGAAACACTAATAAATCAACCACCTATCCTGTTTTAATTATGTCATATAATAACATTGTCTTGTAATATATATATATAATGTAAGTGAAGTTCCTAAGAAAATTCTCCTCAATATGTAGAGTACTCTATAGGGCCCAAAAGGTCACAATTTCAGCGCTGGATGCACAAAGAAGTTGGGTGTGTTTAGTTCCAGTAGCAAGTAAAGCCACTCCCATTGTGGGTGTGGCTTATTTGCCGTACAGGTTCAGATTTGCTTCCGCCTGCAAGAGCATGCATCTCGGTTTACCATACTTCTGGTGACAAGGATAGAGCAACCAGCTAGCTATGATTAATTATGGTAAAATGAGCCCAACCATTTCAACACTCGCTTGCAGAAGCTAGATGAGTCCATTGCTGACCACAATGTGGCACTAAGAAGTCTAGCTCTCAACTGTAACTTTGACACTAAGGATCAGCTGGAAGAGATGCTGGGGGACAAGCTCATCTGCAGAGTAAAGCATCAAGGAATTCATTGAAAGCTCCTTACTGATATTGACCTCGCATATAGCAGCACCCTCAATCTGGCACAGATGATAGAAGCATCCGAGAGGGATGCAAAGAAGTGTTTGTTGTATTGTATTATTGCAAGTAGCAATAGTTGTTCTAGTTGCAGTAGTTGTAATTGGCAGTTGTTGGTTACTAGTATATCGACTGTGACTGTTACTTACAAGAGTGTGCACCTTAGTTACCACACCATGCATTACTCATATATATACAGTAGACAACAAACAGAGTTTCCAAACAGAATTGTCACCCACCGTACAAACAACCAGAAGTGCCGGGCAAAGTTTAGTAGTATAACATATATTATCGTGTGAACATAATTACTTGTCCAAGATATGATGTATATCAGATTCATACCAGACACTTCAAGGACACATGGTTGGCATTGTGTTTGGCTTGGTTATCTGCACAGATTAAGATGTCATGACTTGTAAGAATAGCAGACTATTAGCATCCAACTTGCTTAATATTGGCAAAACCTTTAGAATTCTATGGAATTTCACACAAAAACTCTTATTTTTTTAAACTCTTCTTGACCAAGTTCACAATAATTCTGATCAACTGCAATTGGCATTGGCTTGTTATGTCATACCAATCCCTGTTGTACAATGAGGTTGGCATAATAGCTTGCACCCCCATATTTCATTCATTTAAGTATTAAGTCACTTATTATAGCCTTGTGCACCACACAGAGCTTCTCATAAGAAAGTAATGGTTGGATATCCAAGCAGACTTGCTTTCAGTCCAAATTGAAACAGATCTGTGGATTTTTCTCTCTTAAAAAGTCAACGAAATGCAGTAGTACTACCTATATTTGTGAGATCTAATTATTAGGAAACCTTCTTCCCTTCACTAACCCCTCCCTCCCCTCCCGATCCCTCAAAAGAAAGCAATGCTCATATTTCATCTAAATTGGAAGCTTCTTAGGTTTCTAAATCATGCCTTCATATTAGCTCTGAAATGACTCCTAGAATCTTTTACTAAGGTAATAAACTGGCGCCACAAAAATATTAAAAGTCAGGAAAAAACCCCTTGAAACTCATCTTGAAGAAACATTTTTTGTTTCTATTTCTATTTCTCCACTTTCATAACATGTGTACAATAGAATCCATCATAAAATCTTGAATACAAGAAGTCTTCAAATTTTCCAATGCATATCCATGGCTACTCTGTTTCTTGACTGATAAATGGGTGGCTTGGGAATTTTGTTTCTCAAAGAGGTAGCTCACATGGTGTTTTACAATTCAAGACAGCACAAGATGTTTATAAGCAGAATGGATGATTCATGCTCAGTTCTTCTGTTCGGGTTGTGGAGTTCCCACTCATGGGAATCTGTCGCCCAAACTGTTACCAAGTCCAAAGGAGACTCTGGACGACACTCTACCGAACATCTATTATTGTAGCAGTTTGCCTATTCAACTTTACCAAGTCCATGTAGGCAGCAGTAAAAGGTGGCACAATAGGTGCGGCATGCATGGTAAAAGACAGACCACATTTTAAAGTAATATGGCAGAACCATACCAGAAAGTAATATAAAAGTGATAATTTATCTTGGAATTGCTTAAAGCCTATAGATAATTACACCCATGTAAACACTTTCTTTCATGTTAAACCATCATGTATCATCACATGCTAACCAGTTGTTGACTATTACTCAAAACACATGGTTTCTGGAGTAGAAAGAACTTACAGCTAAATTGGCTGACTTTTTGTGTTTCAAGAAAGTCAAAAAGTTCGACTGTAACCAAGCAACTTTTTCAAGTGCAGAAATGGATTCTGATAGTGGCACAGGTGAAGGGTTCACTGAAGTAGCAGTAAGTCAGTCTAGTAATCTCACTCAATATAATTAATTGCCGCAAACTGCTCAGTACCTTGAATTTGGAGATTTTAAACCATTTAAATTGTGCTCTAAGGATTTTTTTTCCTAAGAGAAAATTAGGCCAAACAAAATGCAAGCGGCATCCCATTCAGCCTTCTTGCTTTGACAATGAATTGTGGCTTCACTGTTATGACAAAGCCTTTTCATTCTTTTGCCGCAAAATGTGCATGCTCTTAACCAGCTAACTTTTCTCTAAATGTTAAGCAGGGGCATTTATAATTGATGGCTTTAACCAGTTAACTGCATAGGACGGACATGTCCATCATGCCTTTTACATCCCATTGCGTAAGACCGTCTTACGCAATAAATACCCAACGATTTCATTGCTACACTCTGGGGAATCCCCTAAAGGTCGTCGATTCTGCTAGTTCTCATTTCTAACACCATGTGCCGCTAGTTATACACTGTCTAACGGTGTCATTTCGATTTGAATCACGCCATTACGGCTACCGCTAAGAAGAAACGGCTTTCTGCTGAAGAAGTTATACAACAACTGTTGTATTCTGATGATAAATTGTCATCTTACAAGGACAGTGAACTCTGAATCTGAGGAGGATGAAGCATATTTACGTGGTGCAAGTGATCAAGACAGTGATAATGAAAGTGTGCATTCTGCTGTCAGCATGGTCAGTTCAGATCATGGCAGTGCACATGCATGGCACCAATTCTGACAGTGATGATAGTGATTTCAGTGAAAAACTGCAAAAACTGTAAATATGTTACAAAAATACTCTTATTGGATTAGATAATTGTTTTATTGTCAAGAGGAAGTAGAGACAAAAAGGAATACAGCACATTTTAATTCCGCAATAGGGTGAAGTTGATGAAAAATTAATTCCGCAGTGAACTGGTTAACAATTGGAAAGATGCCACACGAGTATTTCATATGCATCGTACAAGTGCCTGCCACAGTGAAGAAGTCATGGGGTGAGATCAACAGAAGGGAGGCTCTTTAGTTTTCAACATAGTTTTCAACACCAATTGTCATCTAAGCAAGAGAGGGGAACATACTCGGTTTCGAAGTTCTTCATCAATAGAATACATTGCACGGCAAGCACGACTGTTACGTAACCATCGGAAGAGAGTGCCCTTTTCAGCTAATGCAATTTCGATCAAGTGATTTGGATGAGATAAAGGAATGATTGCAGTAATGGAAAGCATATACATCCCATGAATTTCGCTTATAATAATGTCCATGCAAATACAGAGAGCAAAATGTTGACACCTGCATGTTGTATTGTGTGATTTCTGATGGGACAACTGATGTATCACTGACTGAGCAGGTAAACATAACAAGAAATCTAGCTCAATGTGACCTTTGTTTGTAGCAGCCTGTTATTTGGATTAGGTGTGTCTGTTCACACAGTTACAAAATTTACTATTGGTCTCTATTCAACTGACAGAACTGATATCAATCAGCTCACACACCTAATAAAGGATACTTTGATTGCTTTAAATCTTCATATTGAGAAACTGCCATTGTCAGTACTGTGATTGTGCTCTGCACACATGTCAGGAAGACGTTCTGGTGTGGAAGCAGAGATTCTGAAGTCGGAATATATTGAGCTGTAAATCACTTCTGCATGGGTCAGTGCCTCAATTTTTTTTATAGGATGCACTTGATACTGTTTTTGAACTATCAAAACAATTTAAGTTTACTGCAAAAGAAAATGGGAATACTTTTTAAACTCAAATCTGAACTTACTCCACAGATCCCTGGCTTCAAACTACTCTCTCCCATTTGCTGGACATTGTAGGTAGAACCATTGTGATCTGTGATATTCAATTATGAAGTTATTCAGTCAGTATTAGAGGAGATTCTTGAATAGTACAGAAGTAACGTTGTGGCTATGTCATCAGCAAGATGATTTTAAACATTTTGGTTTGGAATGGCTGTCGCTGAAAAACTATTTCTGACACTGAGCAATGCTCTGCAAATATATTATCTGTGTGCTTCTCAAGCATGAAGTATGGATGAAGTCACTATATCTAGTCTAAAGGTCACCGATAATTTGAGAAATTCTGGGATTGGATGAAACAATGCATTTTAAATCTAGTAGTGGCAATCCTGTCTTGCCCAGAAGAAGGAGAGCACCTCTGTAGCATGATGAATCAGCAGCTGCAACTAATCTACTGCAGCATTGTACCATAGGTATTACTATGAAGTTTTTGGACACCTTAGTTGGAAAAATATGAGAGAGGTTAGAGAGAGGTTAGAGTCAGAATAAATATTCAAAGTCTCAAGAAACCTGTAATGGAGAAATTGTATCTGATGCAGTAGTAAAAGAGATAGTGGACCATTTTTAGAAAGACGTTGAAGCTGATTTCCTTACTGAAATAACAATGCTGAAAAATGCGCTGCAAAAAGTTGACTTTTCCACTAGTGGTATATATTCTAAATGAGAGATTGATTCTCTACAAAATATTCTTTTCTCAAGTATCTAGATTATTTAGGCTTCTCCTAACTATGCCTTCTACATCAGGAACTAGTGAAAGATCATTTTCATTATTACATCACATCAAAACATATCTTCAAGTAAAACGAAATAGAAAGGCTGAGCCATTTAATGATGCTTCTTATATAGAGAAAGATAAATTAACTTTATGGATGCCATAAAAGAGTTAACTTACTGCAATTACTAGAGACTTATAACTTTGGTAAATTAACGGCATTCCTAAGAAACTTTACAGTTTATCTAGTCTTATCAACAGGCTTATTTTCTAGAATCTTGAAACAAGACACTTAAGCTTCGATGAAGAATTTTTAGAAGAGAAAGGACACTAAAAGACAACCTAACAAAGGAACAGAAAAAGTCCCTTAGAGTGCAAGGAAGATGGAAGAGATCATGATCCTATATACCAGCAGACAAGCAGAACACAAAGGTTCTGATGACAAGAGAAAATTACATTTCAAAGCTGAGAGGATTGCTGGAGACCAAGACATATGGAATAATGAAGAAGGGTCCTACCAAGATGCAGGAGGCCAGGCCAGTCTGTACTAAATCATTTGGAGAGGATGGGAGAAATAATAAATTACCTCAAGGATTCTGGGCAATTTATCAAGCGTATTCAAGGTGAATGTTTGGCACAGGATGATTGTCTTGTCAGTTTTGATGTTTCCTCTCTTTTTACCAATGTTCCCATTGATTGTTCCCATTGATTAGGCTGTGGAAGTCATTTTTGGAATGTTGGCGAAAGATGCGAGCTTGCATGAGAGGATTGTACTAGGTGATGACATGGTTTCTGAACTGTTGCAGCTGTGCCTAAAATCCTCCTACTTCAGGTATGAAGGAAAATACTGTGAGCTAAAGAGTATGCAGCAATGGGCTCCCCATTATCTGCAGTGGTAGCCATCTTTTACATGGATAATCTTTCAGGCACTGACCCTGAAGCCAAGGTTTTGTAAGAGATATATATGATACCTTCAGCAAAGTGAAGAATGAGAGAGAACAGGGTTGTTAGACTATCTGAACAAGATCAGGCCATCGATAAACGTTATCATGGAACTTTAAGTGGACAGATCGCTGGTTTGCCACCTACACAGAAAAGAAGATGAAAGGCTAACTGCAACAGTTTACAGAAAACCTACACCCACCCACACACCAGTGCCTTGATTAAAGATCACACCTTCCTATCCTAATCAGAACAGGAGTGATGTAGAGTTTGTATGACAGAACCAGGAGAGTAGTGATGGATAAGGAGGACCTACGGAGGTAGAACATTATTTCAGTAGGGTCTTTACGGATAACGGTTATCCATGAGCCTTCATCAACCTTTCCTCTGTATATATATATATATATATATATAAATTCAGAAAGGAAGATAGGTACACTGATGCAGGCAATCATAAGTCTGGGAAAAAGTTTCCTATCCTTATGTAGCAGGGATGAGTGAAGACATCAGGAGAGTCTCTATGAAGTTCAACATCAGAGAAGTTTTCAGATTAGAAAGAATTCTGTGGCCAAAACTGAGCATGGTGAAGGAGGAATTACCCACTAGTATCTACTCATGTGTTGTGTACCGCAACCTTGCAGCTGTGGGAAGACCAACAGAAGACTGAAGACCAGAACAAAAGAACATCAACATGCCTGTAAAAAGTGTGCAAAAAAAGAAATCTGCAATTGCTAAACATGGTGGTTGGTTATATATAGGTGTAATCTTATTTCCATTCAATGGTATCTATATAAGTGGTGGTTGGTTATTATAAGTTTTTACCATATTTCTGTACAGGCCAAACCAATAATGTATATATTTTATTTTTTCTGCTTATATAATTATAGTTAATTGATAGAGAACTATACCAACTCAGAGTTCAACAAATACCTATTCGGAACTTGGACACCAAGACTTCTAAACAATTTTTTCTAGCTTATATTGTATATATACACTCTACAAATCAGCACATATCATATCTTGTTACTATAGTTGACTGTACACATGTAAGGATTTCTACAGCATCTTCTTCAAAGACTTACAGACAAGAGAATGCGACCAATTGAACAGAAGAAATTTTTGTAGAAGACCACCACCAGCCTCCTTTGGACTTGGTAATATTTGTCCAGGTGTGAGTGCTTCACAAACCTAACAGAAATTGGAAGGGGTTAATCGTATAATGCTATAATTTTTCCAGTATCTAAATTGTTTAGGCTTCTCCTAACATCATCACTAACCTCCAATTCTCTATTCTACAATTGGAAAACAGTTTAGTGCTGGACAAGCATTGAAACATTTGCTGTCTTGCGGTACTAAACGTTCATAGTAAGGGGGGATAAGAAGTAGATACCCAGACAGATCCTTGAAGATTAATCAGATTTTACACTTTTTGCAGTCTTTGTGTGAGCCTGTATGCTGCATCATTGAATGATTCAAGGAAAACTTGAAGTGTTTTAGAGATAGCAAGGCCCAAAATTTATGGTTTATGTTGATATGAAGCTGGCAACCTGAGTTTTAGCTGAGATATAAGCTCTTTTTTTAAAAATGGATCTCCATTTAGGTAGGTCATGCCAAGATAATCAGTGGCTACTGGAATATTTCAGATACATTATTACACAGTTGAGGAGCCAAAGCAGAATGAAATTCTTGTGTTTCTACTGTGATGCCAGGATTATAACACAGCCAGCAATCAAGACGTAGGTGGTCTCTTTCTTGTTAGCTGATATTCATGTGTGATTTATGGTGAATGTTTGAAGTGATCTCATATCCCATGTTGGGGAAGGAGTAAAACTTGCAATGAAATGTTTAGCTTAGGAACAACACTCTGTACCATCCAAAATTAAAGTTTACTCCAGGACAAAAAGCGTGTTAAGAAGTAGCAATATCTGTTATGTCACATCAGCATCTTTATGTATCACTCTTTGTATGTCCTATCTTTAGCTAATGGTGTTGGAAGACCTGTACAATTTGGTGACAGTATTATTGCAGATATTTTGAATGCTCACAACACAGCGAGGAGCAATGTGGCCCCACCTGCTAGAAACATGCAAGTTCTAGTGAGTGATCCTACTGTTTTGTATTCCCATAAAGTGTATACACACAATTTATAATTTAAGTAAAACTTTCATGATGTATAGAGAATGTCTAGGTCATACATTGTCATACTTCCTATTCTCTGCATGACATAATATTGGAACAACAAGTATTTACCTGAGGTTTATTGGAATTAGGAAAATCTATATGGTAGGAAATTCAGCTTGCTATTGAATGCTGCTCAATGCTGCTAATAACAATGGCCAGTATAGAGCTGTGACATACTTCTGCTATTTCACTTGCTGCAGAAAGATAGGTATAATCAGTGTGCATAACCTTATTACAGGTTTACATAACTTACATAACTTATTGACAATAAATCAATTTGGACCAATATTCATCAAGTTATTAGAGTTCTCAAGAAGCATGATCAATTGTATATACATATATAATCTGTGGTATATTATTTATTATTGAAGGTATGGAATGAAGAGTTGGCAGAAGCTGCTCAACTATCCTCGCTGAATTGTGAATTAAAAAATAATCCAGGTAGAATATCAAGAACTGCAGGCTTTGAAACTGTGGGAGAAAACTCAGCTGTTGTTACTTCATCAAGACCCAACTATACCACTCTAGTTAATATCGCTTGGGTCAATAGAAGAATTTATTATAAATATGAACAAAACAATTGTTCTCTACAAAGTATCTGCAAACTTTACACACAGGTAAATCACTATTCATGTATAATTGTGCAATTTGAGTTAGATAAGGCATCTTATGATGCATTTAAGGCACTCAATTTCAAATACTACAATGTTCAAGTCAGGAATTTTGTTTGGGGAAGGAAAAGACAACCTGTGCTTTCTTGATGATTGCTTAAAGGATTAGAGGGTTTGCAGTCCTTCTGCCATGTTTATTTTTACTCACTTTATGATTGATTCTAAATTAAAATTAGCAAAGAACAAGGCAGAGCAAAAGCACACTATAGTGGATGCTACAGCTTGGTTACATTGAATTTTGGAAGCTTCCACACCAACGATTTCAACATTTTCAGAATTCTTAGGAAGGGGGTGGAGGTAATCCCAACTTTTGGACTTGGGATAATGCAGTTAGGTTTGTGAGAGGGGTGGGGAGAACTATATAGGCATTGGGAAGGGGTGGGTGTTGGTAAAGAACTGGGATTTGAGAGATCTACACTTTCATTGAATGAAAATTCCATTCCCAATTATTATTCTTGACCCTTTTTGGGACTACAAGTAGCCAAGTAATTGCTTGACCCACCATGGCAGGATAACATATATGGAAGCAGAATTATCTTAGCCAGCATGTTTAATCTCCACCACCCCTCCCCTCCAATCATTGGAATGTGACACTTTCTGCTGAACTTGCTAAGGAGCTGGGCCTGCTATATAGTGAGTATCTTAAGTAGGTGTCTTAGGCAAGATAAGTGTGTGTTATTTAGGATGTATTGGGCTACAGTTATGTGATCTACATTTCCACCAGCCACATAATTGCTAAAAAGTAAATTGAATTGCCAGCAAGGATAGGTAAGTGGTAAATAATACTCTTGGTTTTTTATTTGCACATATAGGTTGTAAGGGGTGTGACTACTTCTATAGGTTGTGGAGCTACTGTATGTCCTATAATCTATGACTTTCCTGTACCAGACTCTGTTGTCTTCTTCTGTTACTATGGACCAAAGTAAGACTGATTCACTCTCAATGAACTCCTAGTATATTTATATGATGACTTTTTCATAATCAATTTAAATTTACTACTGGACGTTTCAGGTTAGATTACTCCAGCCAAAATGTTGAGAAAGTCATTGTAAGATTTATACATCCACAAACTATTCCAATTATATTTCACATGACTGCTTGCTGGCATGGATAGATCACTTTGATGACTAACCATTTGTCAGACAAATCTGTCTTAAACTCATTGCCGCAAGTGCCAAGGTTTCTGAGATTTGATGATTTAATCTTTTATGAGCCATGATTTTATTAGCTCATTTCCTGCTCTCTTTATTCACCTGATTGGGTGAATAGCTATGTGATTATGTCTACGTTCTTGCTAAGACAACTCCACTGTATGATGACAAATCCTGAATTGCTGGCAATTCAATTCATCTTGGTGTAACCAAGGTTAAAAAAAAAAAAAAGAGCAATCACAATTTTGATGATCCAAAACTGATAGGCAACTCTAGTAGAAGTCATTTTTTTTGACAGATTGCACTCTAGAGTCATCTGAGTATGAGTCGAGTTGGGAGGAAGATTGTACCATCCATGGTACAAACTGGAGCCTTGGACAAGTTGGCCACAACAGATGAAACTGGTTGGAATGTGTGTGTATGATAAATGATGCATAGCACTTCTGCTTAAAATGATGGCTTGGTGTTCGACAAGAAAGCATGGATTAAAAAAATGCTTCTCGTGTTTGCGACTGTGTTCTAGCTATACTATTACCCCTTTAGTTGTGTAGGTATAACCTGTTTTTTTGTACACTTAATAAATTTTATGTTTATAGACTGACTAGATGATGCATGCTCTTGCAGGAGAACTAGCTTGCTTCCTTACTCTCCATCACCTCTCATGGCTCCAGTATAACAAATATACTCGTAAAATTAAATTCAGCATCATCATACAGATAAATGATAATAGTCATATTCACATGTGTGGTACATAGTGACAAAGAATAAGGCCTGGCCTATGTTTAAGACAGAATACATGCGATAAAAAAGTTCAAAAACATATAAATTGCATTTTTGTGATAGATATAGACATAACCTACTGTGGGGATCAAATATTGGGAGTAGTAATATGCTTGTTTTGTAAAACAACAATAGGAAATGATTGCCTAATGTTTTTAATAAGCTTTCTAATAAGCTATCAACAGACTCTCTTTCTCAATAATTAATTTGAAATTTATTCTCTCGACATTTCAACTAGATGCTCCAGCCTTCATCAAGAATATTTATTTATTTTAATTTTAATTTTAATTTTTTAAGCTTTAAAATTTACTATTTTTATTACTTTAACTCTTACTTTAACTCTTACTGTTATATTATTATATATTTTCATATGTTTTCATATCTGGTTACTTGCGTGATAGTGTGTAGTTTGTAATATGTGGTGAATATATAGCTACGGGTATATAAAAAGCTCAAACATGTCTTAGCATCATCTTATTCCTGATGAAGGCTAGACAATGTGGTCGAAATGTCACTAGAGGACATTTCAAGTTAGTCATTGAGTAGGTCATTGTAATTTTGTTAAGTATTCGTCGAGAGATTATTTAAGAGAAAGCTACAATCGCAATACTCAGAAATTAGTGAGATACAAGAAATTTCACACCAGAGGGCTCAGTGGAAGAATCACCATGTGAAAGTCATCTTTGGAATGTTGATGAAAGATGGGAACTTGCAATGAGAGAACTGCACTGGTGTCAGGATTTCTAGCCTGTTTGAGTTGTGGCAAAAGTCCAGCTAAATCAGGTATCAATGAAGCATAAAGTGGGTGTAGCAATGGGTTTTCCAGTATCTGCATTGCGAGCAAATTTTTAGATGAAGTTCTTTGTTGGCTTGGCACACAGAATTGTCCCACTAAAGCCATGTATTTTTTATGCAATATGTGGATACTTCTGCATAGTGAAGAAGGAGAGAGAGGAAGAGTACCATCCATCAGGCTATCCATAAAGTTTACCTTTGAGCCAGAAGTGAATGCATCGTTGTCCTTTCTGGATGGCCACCTACACAGAAAGGAAGACGGAGGTAACTGCCACAGTTAACAGAAAACTCACTCACACAACCGGTACCTTGATTATAGATCACATCAGGAGTGGTGTGATATAGCCGGGAGAATGGTGAAAGAGGATCTAATGAAGGAAGAACATCATTTGAGTATAGTCTTTATAGAGGCTTCATCAATCTTTTCTGTGTAGGTTTATCTAAGCACAAACCAGAAGATAAATACACTGATACAGGCAATCAGGGTTGTGAGAATAAGGATCTTACGGTAGTAATTCCTTATGTATCAGGGATGAGAGAAGACATCAGGAGGGTCTACAGGAAGTTTGACATCAGAGTCATTTTCAGATCAGGAAGAGCCATAGTAGTGAAAATAGTTATAGATCATAGACTATATTATTATAGTGAATGTGCATATAATTATTTGTATGCTTTATTTTACCAACATCTCATATATTTCTGTTATTAGAGGTAATACTGGCCAGCGTCCCTATGAAACAGGGATTCCTTGTTCACAATGCAGAGCTAATCAAGTCTGCAAAAATAATTTGTGTGGTAAGCTATAATATATATACACGTATAACCTATAGGCAATATTTGTTTTGACAGTCTTCTCAATGAAGTTTCATTTGGCAGTATATACAAAGAAGAGAGTATATAATTTTTTACGTTTACATGTTTTATTGAGGATAGTGTAATGTATGGTGAGCAACTGAATATGTTTCTTTATTTAGTTGTTGTAATGATGTTGTCCTTCCTATTATTATATTATTTATTATTGTCATTTTTACTATTGTTATTGCTACTCTTATCATTATCACTATTATTGTTATTACTATTATACTTTATTACTATTATACTGCTATAATTATATCATCATCATCATCATCATCATTATTTTTATATTTTTTAGTTTGTGTGTGTGTGTGTTTCTTTCTCACTTTAAATCCACTACTATAATAATACTTTTTCATATTTGGCATTTATTGTATTCACACATAATTATACACACACAATGCACATACATACACACATATGTGTATCTTCACATACACACATACACACATCTTCACATACACAAACAGTAGGTAAAGTGTCATAAAATAAAAATGTTTGATGTCTACATTAGTAAATTCTTGATCAATTCTTTTTTGAGTGGTTTAACAAAAACATGTTTGTTTTCTTTCTTGGTGAAAGTAAATGAAGTTGTTTCTATATAGAAAATATCATTTTTACATAGATATTGACATTAAAGTTTACAATAATAGATGCCAGCCAGAGAATAAGCAATATCCTATACACCCAGTATGGGTTTCTTAATTCCTACAGGCTAAACAGTCAGAAGAGATATTTAACATATTCAGCATCATGAAACCATGAAAACAGAGATTCAAAGTACACTTTAATTAAGAGGCAGGCTTTTGTTTCTTGGTGAGCAAGAAAGTGGAAATAGCTAGAAGATGCCGCTTGGTCAGAAAAAGATATTCAACTGCTGGCAAGTTTCTTGATGTTTTCACTGATGACAAAAGTCATATTATTATAATATAATACACACGTAGATAATTATGTACATAAGATTGTGAGTATAATTTTTAATGTACAAAAAAAATTATTTAACTTACTTGCTGGATTGGTTGTAAACCTTTCAAGGGTAAATTATCTATATTTATATTATATATCATGGTATATATGCAAGTACTCTTTGACACAATTTTTTAAATTGTGGACATCCACAATGAAATAATTAAAGCGAAGCTAATTTATCAGCTGAAACTCACATTGGCAACTTCCAAGCTGACTAAATGGATGGTGGTTTTATCTGAAAAGGTTCCAAGCATTCTTTGAATCCTTCAATACGGTATAGCTAATATGCAGGGGAAAAACAAATACACAAATAAACTAAAATAGAAACAAGAACAAAAATTACATTAACTTTCTCAATGATCAACTTAAAATTGTATTCTCTTGATGTTTCGACGATGCTCTGCAGAAAGAATACATTTTTAAAAAGTCTATTAAAAGCCAGATTATTTCTTCTGTTTTTGTAATCACTACAAACGTGTCGTATAACTAGTTGTGGTTTGCATAGGTATATACAGTCTTGCTACCTTCATTTTTAAGAGATTTTTTGCTCAAAGAGGAACTCTACCTCAAACCACCCAAAAAGTTGGCAACATAATTATTTGTAATCACTAAAACTTCCCCTTCATCTGTGCAGAAAAAATATTCCGTCCAGGACGGCAACAAAGTTGGTATAAATATGAAGAATAACCCATGCATATATATAAGAATGCAATTATCACTTTAACAAGTTTTTGTCGGCTACAGGATGTTTTTCCCTTTAGCACTCTTAGAATTCCTGTGCAAAACACTGTTTGACGCGTTCACTTGTAGTGTAATGATCCCATCTTCAAACGAAGCTGCTTCCAAGAATTGTTAACAAAACTTCTCTTACAGCCTCTATTTTAGAGTCAGCCATCCTAAGGCATCAGGTTGTTCAGCCTTGCACCAATTCAGAATTTGTAAGGAACATATAAATACATTACATACAACTCATGGTTATTATAATACAAGTATTACAATACAATGATGACATCAATGATGTACAGATCATTACTTTATTAGACATTAAGTTAGGCTGGGGGTAGGATAGTGGCTAGAGCAATACAATCTAACGATATCAAGTTTTGTCCCATTCAGAATCAGGCTGACTCGCCATCTCTCTTTTTTTCCTCTCCCTCTCTTTCTCTCTTTCACTCAGTCTCTCTTTCTGTCTCTCTCCATCAACTATTTATTCACCTCCATTCAGTGCCTTGCATTCATTACACAGTACTATTAATTATTATTTATAATATTATTGTTGTTGTTGTTGTTCTTCTTCTTCTAACTATACTATTAATATTATTATTATTATTATTATTATTATTTATTATGGTTATTATTTTGTTAGGTGTTGCTGCTTTTATGAAATTGATAGTAGTAGTACATGAATTATATCAATGTAGAAAAGTGTTAAATATCTGCTGATCTACGCCTATTTTATATTTAATAAAAGGAAAAGGACAAAAAAAATCCGGCAGCCAGTTCTAAACTTTTTCATTTTTAACTCTATTAGATGATCATCACTTTTATTTTATTTTACAAGTAGAATATATCAAGTATAGACATTTATGCATCTCAAATTAACCATAGCAGTACAAACCTCACTTCAATTGTCAATTAGTTAAGTATGAACAATGTGTAGGTTAGGAAGGAACACATCCTCTTTCTAGATTTCAAACAGCCCTCCTTCTTACGGCAGCCACTTAAGAATAACACGCCTCAAAACTATATTTTGTTGCTGGTGAATGAACTCATTATAGATATAAAACTACCTATTATAGTATCTACAGCCCTAATATTCATGCTACTCTCTTGGCCAATCTGTACTATGCATTCACACACTGACAAACTTATTACAATGGCATTGAAAACTTTGAAAAATTCATTACAATTCTGATTTGACATGAGTTCATTATTTATAATGTGCATCACTCAAAATTCCTTTCTTTAGTTAGCTGTGTGTTATTTGGTAAGATGAACAGTATTGCTGAGTTAGATTTCACCCAAGCCAAGTCTTACTACACATCATGTACGACCTAATTCTGTTAATATATACATCATATGGGGGGCAGATACCATAAAATAGTAGGTGCTAAAAAAACTTGTGGGTTTCATTTTAGAGCTTCAAGATTCTGCATAATTCCTCAAAAGATTGTCTCTCTGTGTGCTCCTTTTTTATACTATTTATATGTATAACTCTACTCAAGTTACTGAGTTCCTCAAAATCTGAGTGCCTGATTTTGGAACAAGTCAACTCCAGTTTATCAATTGTTAAACAACTGAAATTAGCTAGAGGAAGCTCTACTGCATACAACGAGTGATTTCATTATGCGCAAAAACTTGAGTACGGGGTCAACATGTGGTTGAAAAATTAATTTTAGGAAATTGATTTTCAACCCATGCGCATTAACACATACACAGGTTTTAATGCATAATGAAAACACTCATTATAAGCAGTAGGGCTTCGGCACTGGGCTGTCGAGCACTTGACAAACTGGAGTTAGACTCGTTGCTACATCAGGCACTCAGGTTTTGAGATACCCCCACTTTAGCTCCTGTAACTTGGGCATAGTTATACCCATGAAAAATGTTTTAGCTAGTATCAAAAGAGAGCACACAGAGAGGCCTATCTTTTGAGTTACATAAAGTGTGCAGAATCTATGATGCTCTAAAGTGGTAACCACATTTTTTAGCACATAGTATTTCCTTTTAGAGGTGAGTTTTTCCCTTCAAATGCCAGGAACAGTGGTTGCTTGAGATTATTTTATAGCATAATTATTAATGCACTCAATATGTGGGAATTATTGTAATATTGTCATGATGCTTTATACCTCTCAGTTGATTATCAATGCAATCAAGAAGTAATAATTGGAGGTAATACAACAATTGTTATTCTAGTCAACACGACTGTCCCTACATGCTTCATATGTTTAGACAAACACAATACACCAGCTAAGTCAACTGTCAAATTCTATATTAATGGAGTTGAGATTTCGATTCTTCAGAATCCCAATGTTAATCTATTACTGCACAGACTAATTGTGACTAAATTTACCAGTTTACCAATGCTAATGAATGGAGTATATAATGATTTTGATTGCATTGATGGGAAAAGTACTATTCTCAGAAGTATTGTGGTCACTCTAAGTAGGTGATCTCTGTCTCACTCTTATTTAAATAATGACCTCATATTTTTACTCGTATCATCAACATTGCCATATATATTATTCCCATTCTTCTGTTCTCTACTTTGTACCAAAGATCCTATTCCACCTCGACTCTTGTTTGCAGTTTCTGAATTTTATGTGGAAGGCAGCGATTTTAGGATTATTTGTGTCAACCCGAATCTTGAACTATTTTCTGGAAGTACTTATTGGGTTGATTCTATGAATATGCCAGTTGGATTATGGGCCGACTTAAATATTAAAAACATTTCTAGAAGTCAGGACGGAATATACACATGTGGTGTGATGCTGCATGATCACACAATCATGGTCAAAATTCCAACTCGATCAATATCTGTGGTAGTACATTGTAAGTTGTAAACGTATTATATAGTGTGGTAAGGTTCTTCTATGCTTGTAACATTGGTAATGGACAAGAATGAATCTAGTGAGATTAGTGAATAATATAACTACTCTCTCTATGAATTATTCAAATTGGTGAACATGTTCAGGTGCTCAGATTTTGAAACCCCTATATTAGTTGAAGATTATCTAGCACCCAGCGAGATCTCTCTTTTGAGCTATAGATGAAATTCAAACAGTGAAGTGCAGAATCTATGGAGTTTCAAATTTGTAACCACAATTTTTTGTAGTTGTTGTTGTTGTTTTTCGTGACCTCCCCCCCACCCACCCGATAAAAAAGCCAGGAAGTTCACAAATGGAGATAGAGGAGTACTATTTTGTAGGTATGTTGGGCACAGTATGGACTATGTTCACATTTATGCAATCATGTTGAGGAATGACTGCTATCAACAAAGAAAGATGTTTAACTCAATAGAGAGGTCAGGGGTGTGGGTTTCAATCTTATTTCCAGAGGTGCATTGCTTCTTCCAATATGCCAATGATAGCATTACATGAATTACAAATATTAACGACCATGTGTTTTATAACACATCTACCATGCACTTCTACCACTCTGGCAGTCATTTGTTGATCTTGCAAGCCAGATGAATCTACCAATGTCTTAAGTTATAACTGGATTGTTGATTGCTTTTGGAATAAGTCATTAGTTTTACTTTAAGCAAATTACTCCATGTGTGCTAAACCAAACTTTTCATTTCACATGCATTACACAGCCACATTTAAAACTTCTAAGTGATCATAATGAAGAGGCATGGGAATTGATTGACCTGGCTCCTTGTTGTCCCCATGATTGGAGGATACTCTGAGTTGTGATATTGTTACTATACATCATTAATGCAGTCGATCTTAAATTACAAGACCAACTTTGAGAATTTAAAGTGTAATTTACTGTGAATTTTGCTTCATTGACTTTTATTCATTTTCTCGTTTTACTATTAAGATTAATTTTGTGAAAATGGTAGATTTCTCACCAGGTGATGACTGAGAGGTGTATATGCTTTAAAATTCCAAAGTGTATAGAATATAATATGGATGTTTAGTATCAAGAGAGAGCACATTAACAATATAATTATTATAAGAACATGGCATATGCACTTTATTCTCACCAATTATATACACATTATATAGATCCACCTGAAGTGACCATAACCACTGTTTCACTTGACGCTCTCAACCTAGGCAGTACTTTGACTCTGGTGTGTAGCTTTGTGGGATTTCCTCTCCCTTCACTGAAGTGGATGCACAATGGACTACCACTCAGCAACAGCAATGACTCAATCACCATTACCACCATTAGTGGTCAGACTAGGGGCATTTCTATGCTACAGTGGATGACAGCAGCTATTGAAGCTGTTGGAATTGTTTCCTGTGTTGCTACAAACTATTTGGGCTCTGAGGGAAAAAACTATCAAACACTCGACACTCTAAGTAGTAACTTTACTTTATTATATTGACTTGTTTGTATTCTGTGCTTTCATTCAGCCTGTTTTTGCAAGTGAAATTACTTCATGGTGTTTAATCGTTCATGCATGTATCTGACTATGTGTGAGATCAGAATTGGAACATCTCAATTTTTGTGAAGTATTAAAGTCTGTCTCCCACTAGGTGTGGTCACAAGTGGATCATAGACTTCTTAATCCAGCAACAATGCTCACAATTTGTCTGTGTATATATATATTAAGTTATAATTGTCGGCACCGTACATCAACCCCTTAGCTGCCCACTGCACATCACACAGGGTTCTTTTGAAAAGCATGGGCTCGGTTCAACATGCATAAAATGTTTATGTAAATGCCACTTATCTGAACCTGCCAGTCAAATTAATGCTATGCAAAACTCCACCCACCAAAATGCAGTCTACAATCAGTGTACATGTACTTCTTTTTTCATTTTGCAGGAAAATCCCTTTCACATGATCACATGACCTAAGAAATAAATACTGTTCTCCTAACATGGAATCTCAATGGCAGCAGTTTCTTTCAGTTCTTCTCACTCCATGTCAAAGCAGAGAGCATGGCTAATTCAAAGCGACAAAAATAATTGTCCTATACATCGATAGGCTCAAGATTTATGACATTATTTGGAATGGGAGAAATTTAACTAGCAGTGGAATGTAATATTGGAATGGGAGAAATTTAACTAGCAGTGGAATGTAATATTGGGAAGTGATGATTAGATGAAGACCTTCCACACCTAAGTTCAGTCCCAATGTGTTGGCATAAGTGGCTTCCCACTATATATGGATTCTCGTCATGCCATATATGACTGTGTAATTATGACTAGAATATTTATGACTAGTCTGAGGCAGAAAGTTGTACAGAGTTTCAGCTGACTGTATTTACATTATGATTAACATAAGGGTAAAGTCAATTGAAAATTCCACAACAAATTTAAGGTTAACAATAAAAACTCTACAATAACTTTTGAGAAAAATTTAGAGTACTAGATGATACATTCCCTTTAATGTCACCCAATGGAAGATGACTCGGCATTGACATTAACTGCAGCTAAAGTCTCAAAGTGACACCAGATAGCTTGGTTATTTGATGCCACCCATAATTAAGACAAATAATGTGCAAATGAAATGGGTTATTACTTTTGTGCAAATTCATGATAACTTAGGTTATATAATAGCAGAATGTACACTAGGAAGATCACTTGAGGCCTCCCAAAATCTATAGTTACACAGTGGTTGTTAAAACTGTTTGATTGACATGATTTGAAAATTGGCCATCAGAACTGATATCAGAATTGTCTTTATCAATATTTTAGCTGTCAACATGGCTGGTTCATTTGCAGTGCAACTCATACCTGATAGCTACACTCTCTGTTAATGGGCTCTCTCCCACTTTAATAAACTTTTTGCACTTATAACTGAGATTTGTCCTTCATGTTCGTGATCTTGGACATATTCTCGTTGGCCAACAGGTGCTCCTGTGACAGGAAGAGTTTGACTTGCCACATCACTTGAGCAGCAATCTGGTTCCCCACTCCCTCCTCCCCAGTTCCCAACACTGATCCACCCACCATTCCTGATGGATTACTCTCCTCCCAGTGCTCCTTCACCTGATGGTCCTTGCCTCTGTCCAATCCCCCCCCCCCTGTGTTGTCTGCCAGAGTGTCTCCCCCTGGCAGCCCATATATATCAAGCAGTGAACACGTCGTTCCACTCGACTCTTTCTCCTGGCATCCATCCGCATTCCCACCACTCTCCCCTCTCCCCACCACACTTTTCCATACTGACTTCTTTCACTGCATGCCTTCTCCTACTTGCTAGAGTCCCTTCACTTGCCAATTTTGATGTACATTCACCCCCTGCACCTTATACGGACCTCCATTTCCCACCTTCTCTTGTATCTTACTCTCTTTCTCATGATGAATAGCCTCCCTACTGGTTTGCTCAGGATATCCTGAAATTTTTCTTCTTCCCTCTTGACAATTTCCTCGTACATATTGCCTCCCCTTCACCAACTTAGCTTGTCCTATGTCCTCTACCACCTTCTCTATTTATCTTCATTATCCTCTCATTCAACTTCCCTAACTGGTTTAGCTTCCCCAAAACTTTGATCCTTCTCTTCTTATATTGAACTTGTTTTTCCAACTGTTCCACCCATAGCAGTATAATATTCATGAGTATACCTCCCATTTCATGGTTTTCCATTATATTTTATATTAAAGTTATAATCCACACACCAGCATTCTCCCAATGTTCCAGTTGCTTTAGCAGCTCCCTCACCAGCAGCTGTATTGTGTTAGTCGCATTAGTATCTATCCTGCACCATCCCCTTCTGCTCGATACTATTCTTTTATGTTACTTAATAATTATCAGTTCCTACTTCTTAAAAACAACCTTGTCCTTAAAAAAATACTTATTCCATTGTTCTCTCTCTTGCATCCTTTCAAACCTTCAAATCAACATTCATCCCAACCAGTTCCTTCCCTCTTTCCGAGGCTTCAGCTACTTTTCTTTCCACATTTGCCCCAACGAAACAATTTCCACTCTGGGAACGACTGTGAAGGGGTAGTTGTTGTTTTAAAGAAGGTGTCTAAGGT
Source organism: Cladorhizidae sp. MBARI D1340-BT2 (assembly GCA_028752905.1). NCBI lineage: Eukaryota > Metazoa > Porifera > Demospongiae > Poecilosclerida > Cladorhizidae > Cladorhizidae sp. MBARI D1340-BT2. The sequence goes on along the minus strand of JAQNBH010000014.1, from coordinate 23,318,107 downwards.
TCCTCCTTAGGATTACCTTCTCCCTTCAGTTAATAGGTGCTGCCACCAGAGTCTATCTCTACCCAGAGAAATTTAGGGTGTCTAGGTATAACTTATGAACTGACGAAAACTATGGTAAAGACAAGACTAATCACAAATGGCTGACAGGACCTTTTATAAGTCCTGCCAGAAAGGATACAGAAAGTAACCATAATTACATGCACACAGAGAGTCCACCTGACATTACATCACTACACTCACGTTCACAATTAACACAATGTTCACAATTAAGCACTCAACACTTTAAGTAATGCATGCACTCAAATGACTGTTAGGTTCATCATCATTGATGGAGCGAAGATAATGGCCTGGCTGCTCGACATCCCCCCCGCCTTGAGTTGGATGCAGTCCCTCCCGAACGCTGTCTTCTTCTTCTGAGGGCAGATCCTCGTCCCACGCCTGTCTGGATAATCTGTCTGCATTTTGATGGGTTGACCCTGGTCTGTACTCTACCTTGAAACTGTACGACTGCAGTGACAGTGCCCACTTGAATAAGCGCGCGTTCAGTCTTTGTGACGTTAAGAGTTCTTGTAGCGCCTTGTGATCTGTAATCACGGTGAATGGTCGACCTAACAAATGGATAGCAAAATGATCCACACTCCTGTAGATGGCCAAGCACTCTATTTCAGTGGCGGAATAACGTTTCTCTGTCTCAGTGAGTGCCTTGGAGAAGTATCCTACTGGTCGCTCTACACCATTCCGGACTGCTGACAACACCCCGCCAACTCCTTTGTATGATGCGTCTGTGTGAAGCAACTATCTTGTAGTTCCGTCTCTCTGGCACTGAACTGGTAAGTGGTTTCCACTAACCGTTTGGTTACTTCATATGGGCCGTACCACACAAGTTCCAATTTACCAGTAAGATTTGGCGTGTGTAAGAGCACCATCTCCCCAGGTTTGTATTCTGTGGTCTCTGCTTTCTTGTCAGAATTCAATTTGATCTTGGCTTTATACTTTGCCTCTCTACTACGAGCAACTTGGTGCAGGTCTGTGAGGGTTTTTCCTAACTGGTTGACCCATTCAACTGCCCCAGAGAAGTGTAGCTCTCCACTAATCAAACTATCTTTCATGGCCTCCAGTGGCCCACGGAGTGGTCTTCCATTGACTAACTGAAAAGGGGAGTAACCTGTGGCAGCATGGGGTGTAGCCCGATAGGCGAGTAAACAATACTTTAAAAGTTTGTCCCATTGCTCCAACCTATCCTCCATCTTTCTCAACATGCCTTTTAAGCACCGGTGCCACCGTTCTAACACACCATTAGATTGTGGATGGTAGGCAGTTGTTTTAATATGTTTAACCCCTAATAGCTTGCACAGTTCAGAGCAAAGTCTACCCATAAACACACTACCTTGGTCGGTCAGAATCTCATGGGGAATACCAGTGTGTGAGAAAATGTCCATTAATCCATCAGGAACTGAAACTGCATCAATCCTCTTCGAGGGTATGCAGTAAGGATATCTGGTTCCCATACAAATAGCAGTTAAAACATGGCCATACCCATGCTTCGTTCTTTGTAAAGGTCTGACTATGTCAAAGGCCATCCTGTGGTATGGTGTAGAGATAATGGGTGTGGCCACCATAGGGACCTTGGGCAAGAGAGGTCTACCAGCCTTTTGGCATTCGGGACAAGCAGCGCAATGTAGCCTCACATCTTTATCAAGTCCAGGCCAAGTAAAAGAGTTCTTAATATGGGCTGCCATCTTGTTATGGGGAAAATGCCCTCCGATTAGCCCTCTATGCCCTGCATCCATGACATCTGAACGCTTCATCAGGGGTACTACAATCCTAGCATTTTCTTCCCCCTGATCTGCCAACTTGGTGTGCATCAACACTCCAACATTATAGTAATACCCATTCTCATCCTGTTCAGCCTTATTCCTCATCTCAAACAGCGACACATCTTCTCTCTGCTTCCTTATCAGCTCGCTCACTCCTTCCCTGTCATTGGACAAGTCAGGTAGGAGAGGCTCGCCTTCAGGTTCCACACACTCTAACCCCACAAGAACATCTGCCTCTTCCACTCTTTCCGCAAGAACTTCTTCCACCTCTTCCTCGACTACCACCTCTACCTCAGTCTCTACCTCTCCCAGAGGAGTGACACTAGGGCTATCCACCATTTCCCCCTCCTTGTCATTATCACTACTCTCCAATAATGGGGCACAAGGACTAGCCTTAGTCATCTTGGGTACATTTAGTGTGGTAGGAACAGCTCCATCCTTAGCATTAGCAAGGGTATTCTGGGTTATCTCTTCCTGGTCTGCCTTGCTCATGGCCCTAGTAATTGCACACATGGTTGGGGAACCATGGGACTCTTCGCCATGTGGTACCTTAGTTCCACCAGTATCAGCCTTTGGTGTGGGGTCAACAGTAACCTCTGTCTCCACTGGTAACGGGTCGGGTTTGGTTACTGAATCCAACATTTTTTTAATAACAGGGTGGTCTGCTCCAAGTAATCCATCTACGCATTGTCCCTTACGAACTAGAACTTTACACAACACTTCCATCCCATCCACCGCTATTTTAACCTTAGCAATTTTCATGAAAGTCTTAGACCCATCTCCTAAGTGTACAGAGCATTTCCCCCAAGTATTTTCCACCATGGAGGGTGGCACTGCCGACATGTCTGCCCCTGTATCCAGGTGAAATTCACAAGGAATACCATTAACTGTACCTATTTTCTTTAGCTTGTTGGTACTAGGAGTTGGTGACCTAATCCTATTCAACTGCTTTGAAGGACAGTCTCGTTTAAAGTGACCAGTTTTCCTACATCCAAAACAAACAACATCAGAGTTCTGGCTAAAGGTTTTTGTCTGGTTAGGCTTGCCATCCCCGGTGTACTTTCGGCTTTCCCTAGGCCCACCCCAGCCCTGCCCCGGATGCTCATTCCCACCCTTATGTACAGAAGGCTCACCTTCCCTCCTGGGAGTCTGATAGCTGCTTCCAGATACTTGGCTCTGTGCATTCCATCCATCCTGGCGTCGACGTTGTTGATACTGCTGCCCTTCGTTGGGCTGGTGTCTCAGTAGCTTCTTCTTCTCATGGCTTCCCACAGCTCCTGCAAGGCTTCCACTTTGTGATAACGTGAAGTATTTGGGTGCTGATTGATGTGAAGAAGGGCTTCATTTGAGTAATTCCTGAGTATCACTCCAGTAAACATTTCGTTCAAGACTTCTTCGACTTCGTTCAGCATAGGTTCATCCTGTTGAGAGCTTTACAAGTCTGCTGTAGAAAACTGCGAGGATCTTGGCTTGGGTCTGTCTAGCCATATGGCGCATCTGGTTTGTTGAAGGGTTGTTCGATTAGATCATTCTTCACGGTCTGGTACGGCGTCTCCTCTGTAAGAGACAATTCCCGGTAAATTGACAACGCCCTACCTGCGAGTTGTTTCCACAGGATGGACAGCCAGTCGACCTCAGGAATGTCTGCCTCCCACATGATAGCCTCAAAGTTCTCCAGGTAAGCTTTGGCTTCAGTTGTATCGTCCCAGGTCTTGAGGGTTTGACGAATGTTGGCTTGCTTCCTGTCTTGCTTCTCCCGGTAGTACTGCTCTTCCCGCCTACATTGGAGTTCGACCTCTGCTTCTAGCCTTTTCTCCTCCAGCCTAGTTCCTCCATTAGGACCCTGGCTTTCCTGTCCTTGTCCTGCCTCTCTTTGTCGAGCAAGAGACGATCTGCTTCCTTCTTCTTGTCCTCGTCCTGCCTCTTTTTGTCGAGCAAGAGACGTTCCTTCATAAATTGTATGAAAAAATCCGTCAACTGTTCACTGTGACCTTGACTACTCGTCAGCATGCATTCTGAGCTGCTTGTCAAATTTGCTGCATCATTCTCCTCCATCGTTCCATAGAGCGTAGACTGCTGCTTCGTCCTTGACCTTAGCTCCCTTGAATCCTTCGACATGAAGTCGATATAAGTAGCTTTCGATGGCTGTGTTGCTGGTCCGATGCTTCTTCCAAGCAAAGCCGCTGCCACCAGATGTGAACTTCAGAATGGGTAGTTGGTGTTTTAAAGAAGGTGTCTAAGGTTCCTCCTTAGGATTACCTTCTACTTTCAGTAAATAGGTGCTGCCACCAGAGTCTATCTCTAAGTATCGCCTTAGTTAATACCTACCCAGAGAAATTTAGAGTGTCCAGGTATAACTTATGAACTGACGAAAACTATGGTAAGGACAAGACTAATCACAAATGGCTGACAGGACCTTTTATAAGTCCTGCCAGACAGGATACAGAAAGTAACCATAATTACATGCACACAGAGAGTCCACCTGACATTACATCACTACACTCACGTTCACAATTAACACAATGTTCACAATTAAGTAATGCATGCACTCAACACTTTAAGTAATGCATGCACTCAACACTTTAAGTAATGCATGCACTCAAATGACTGTTAGGTTCATCATCATTGATGGAGCGAAGATAATGGCCTGGCTGGCCATGTTGAGCAGCCCTCGACAACGACCACAAATCCAACTTTCCTCACCCAACCTCTTGATATCTTGCTCAGCTATATACCCCAATGCAACTTTGATGATACTATTCCCCACAAGAACCTTCACATCCAATCCATCTTGAACCTTCTTCAGAGTTTTTTTATCCTTATGTACACACCTTCATTGTTTACCGCCTTATTTATTATTATTTTTTTATTAAAGGCAGGAGGTCATTTTGAACAGTAAGTATAGGTCCTTGCCCATCTAGGCTCTACATTAGATATGCCACTGGGATAGGTGCCCTGAAGGCTGGTTCTGGCCTGGTTGTGGTCTGTTTTAATGCACCTGGGTCTTACGCAATTGTCCATAGAGTTGCCTTGCCTTCTCGCAACACGAAACTAGGTAGCTGTATAAAATATGAGCACTAGCGGATAGAAAACTGACTGTACAGTCCCTACAGGAGTGAGAAATGGCTCACTAATTAGTTGTTGTCAGAGTAAGGAGCGAAATGGGCAGGCTAATAATAAACCACGCCCCAAGACATCCGAATTCACCTCCTTGGCATTCGTATGAAATAGAGCAGCAGTTTCAAGAAGGTGAGCAGCAGTAACGCGCAGAAGACAAGTAGATAGAGCACTTCATACATTCCTGACCATTTGTGCAGTAACAGAAAAGCAGATAGCAGAAAGGTCATGGGTACAGTTGCGTTCATATTAACATTTCTGGCAATTGATGCATCAGTTTATTCTACTAACGAATGTGGGAGTATTCATAAATCTGAAGACGAGATTATTTCTAATAGTGGAGAATGTCAACGTAAGTATATTATATAGAGTGAAAAAACAACTTCGTGCACTGAATGTAGAGAGTGACTGGAGTGTCAAAATTATAGTTACTGCATCAAGTTTGTAGGAGAGCAGACCAAGTATTGATGATACCTAAGAGTTGAGGCTATACCATCCTAGTCTCATGCAGGGGGGTAGGAACTGGTCCAACAGACCCGGCAGCTGCCGGACCAAAGTTTCAATACCAACCTCCAGTTATCAAGCAACTTTCTAATATTTACTGAGAGCACTCTCAGACTCTTCTCCAGCCAGCTCTCTTCAGTTGTCTTATTTCAAAATTCCACGCCCCTACATTTTTTCGCATGCATTCCAGCCTAATTATATAGGCTCTACAAGCGGAAATTTGGAAAAGGCAAAGATGAGAGGTACATATCTATTTAAAACTTAGCTGAGCATTATAGCTAGCTTAGGTGTATCTGTAGTGCATCAGAGCTATAATATAGCAAGGCATTATTTTAAATCTAAAACATAGCTACATGCCAACCATCTGGTCCAGGACAGTCCTGAGATTTTTTGCAATTTAGACTAGGAGTCCAGGACTATAAGCTGATTCAGCACTGCCAACCACGGCATCTAGTGATGCCAGCCACCTTGTTCATGTGGTCACTGACACTGTATTATGTTACTGTAGCATTAAAATTCACAGTGCTAGAAAAATCATGAGGCTCAACCACCAGCAATAAAGAGTTTGCATTATCAGGACATTGTATTTATGATCCATTTCAAAGTAAATAACTACTTTAACTTATTTTAACTGATCTGTACACTAGAGCCATGTTTGCACAAGGCCTTAAATCCAATCATCCAACTTGGTTTAGTCTAATCCGAGTTATATACTAATACAATAATCCAGATTAAAAACAAAAATGCCAGATAATAATAGCTAACCTATAACCTTTAGAGATCTTGAGTAAATAGCTACAGTGCAAGATGAATGAAAGTGCATAGGAAAGAACCACTAATGTACATAATGGCCAGGGAATGGAACAAAACCACCATCAGTTGTCCAGGTATTTGACCAAGCCAGGTTAGCATGGATGCCAAGAGTCCCGAAATGATCCATTTTTATAACGTTTTTCGGAATCGAAAAGCTCCAAAGCGTTTTGAGAATGGAACAGGAGAATCTCATCAGTACACTGCAGTTGAAGATTATTATTTTGAAGCAATAGACTTGGCCATGTCAGCAATTCAAGATCGCTTTGATATGCTGTTTACCAAAATCTTGAAGAATTGCTTGTAAAAGCTGTACTGCTGAGTTAAGTGAAGTTGTTTCCTAATAAGAGTGAGCTTTCAACTCAACTTCAAGATTTTAGTTCAAGTTTTAGCTCACGTGAGTCAGATGGAACAGTAACACTGAAAGATATCTTGACTTTTCTACGCAATCTTTCTGATAGTGCATTTTTTAAGCAGGTGTGCTGGGTTGTCCGTCTAATTCTTGTCATGCCTGCTACGAATGCTGCAAGTGGAAGATGTTTTTCCTGCATGAAAAGAATAAAAACATACTTACGAAGTACTATGAAACAGGATAGACTTAATCATCTAACGATACTACAAAGAAGCTTTGGATCGCCTTGATCTAGTCACAATTGCAAATGAATTTGTGAGGAAAATGAGCACAGACTCCGAGTGTTCGGGAACTTGTGAATTTATTTCAAACTAAGTTTATTCCAGGTAATATAATATATTTTCTTTTCAATAAGGTGCGTGTATCCCCCTCCCCCCCCACACACTTTCGCCTGACCAATCCCAAAATGCTTCCTACCCCTCTGTCATGAACAAGACCAGGTCTAGCCAAGCCCAGTTATCACTGTGCACAAATAATCAGTTTTAGAACTAATGTGGCACATTGCCTAGTCATCGAGGCTAGTTCATTGAGATGATAATTAGCTACATTGTTCTTGTAGTGTGTTTATATTTGTTATTTTGTTCCTCCCCCAAAAAATCGCTATCATGTTCATCTGTCCCTTTAGGCAATGTTTGTTATGTTGTACTTCCATCCTCTAAACACAGAAGGACCTTTGTGAGTGTTGCAGTTTAAAACTCGAGCTAGTAGATAAACTTGAGTGATGTATCAGAATCACCCTGTAGTTTCAGGTTTAGAGGTATGTGGCATATTTATACACAATTTAGAAGGTGAGGGAATAGTCCTTTGCTTGCAAACTGTGTTCGGAAATGCTGAGAAGCTCATGAAATGATATTTCTGGATGATCATCCAGATACACTAGACAGTGGAACCACTGTAGGCCAGCTAAAACGAGATCTATTAGGCGTTGAAAAGTAGCTGGTGCTTGCAAAGGCCAAAAGGCATGACTCTAAATTTGAATAAGCCTCCAGCACTACAAAAAGCTGTTTTTGGCCTATCTTCCTTGGCTACTTCCACTTGCCAGTAGCCACATAGCAAGTCTAGGGTAGAAAACCATTTAGAGCTAGCTTGAGTGTTTAGCATATTGCTAGGCAATGGATATGGATCTTTGTGGTTGACTTCTGTCAGGACCCACTGGACCGACATGAGAGAGGGGAGGAGAGAGAAGGAGGAGAGCCCTAGAGAGAGAGACAGAGAAGAGCCAAGACAAAGAGAATTTACACATACTGGTATAAACCACGTGTTTCAGTACATATTCACCTGTTCCCTTTATTCATGCCAACACCATCATTATGTCCTTCTATAGTAATCCTTACTGTAAGCTTAGGTGGACTGATCCAATTGGTAGCATCACATGTGATATGGTAAAGATAGAACCAAAGGGGGACAGACTATTTAAAGTCACCCCCTGAGTAATGATGCAGATATCCTATTTTCTTGACATAAGATAAGTTGTTTAATCTCTAACCGAGTCTTGGGTAGACTAACCCCTACCTTGTCTTGAGGATATCTCTGGTGGCAGCTTATTAACTGGTGGATCGGAGACCTAATCCAGTCCCAGCCCCGACACATGGTGGCAGCGGTAAACTACATCTTCTAGCCATCGAATTATTGCATAGCTACAAAACTACTTTATTGGTTACAGTTATTCCGCCTTCTGAGCTAACTATCAGACAAGAGGATGACTCAACCTTCCCAAACCCGACAGTCCCAAATAACGGACCTCCTAACCCAGCTGGTTCTCTCCCAGACGGAAACAGCTAACAGGAGTTTGCAGACAGAGGAAAGACTGATCCAACTACAGGAGTCCAACATAGCTAAGGAGCAGAAACAGCAGGAACTAATGGTCAAATTCGAAAAGGAGAGAAGGGAACTAGAGTGGGAGCGACAAAAATGGAGGATGAACGATTTGAAAAACAAATGGAGTGGGAGGATAGGAGACAAGAGATATCAAAACAGAGTAGACTTGCTGACAGGATAATTCCCTGGACAGACATGGAGCATATTACGGCATATCTGAGCAGGTTTGAGCATGTAATGCAGGATGCTGGAATTAGTGTAGAGCAGTGGCCTAGTAGGTTAATACCCATGTTGGCTTATATACCCATAATGTACCACGACGAGCAGCAGCTACCTACTCCTCCCTCAAAGAAGAACTCCTCAAAGCGATGGGGATGTCTATAGAGAGATGCCAGAGAGAATTCTGGACTCTCAAAAAAAAGTCCTCAGATACTTGGCAGCAGACGGCACGCTGGTGGAAACTATGGTAGACCGTATGACAGATGATTGCACCACGGTGCAAGAGGTAAAGAATATGATTTCAATGTCTAAATTTCTTTCTCTATTTCATCCAGAGGATGCAGATTTTGTCCTTCTCTGGAAACCAATCTCAATATTGGATGCAGCCAACATTCTTGATGAGCGGAATGTGGTAAAACGTGAACGCCCAAACTACACCAGACCTAGCCAGAGCTGGAAGCAGCAGAACTACGGAGGGAAATCAGACAGGAAAGGCGAGCAGTGAACTGAACACCACGACAGACCACCACCACCTTCAGGAGTAACACCACCATCACCACGCAAGGATCCCTGGGTCCCAACATGCTACAGCTGCGGGAAGAAGGGCCACAAGAAACCGGATAAAGTGGCATTAATCCTAGTAAAGAGGGTAGGTCCAACGTGTACATTAGAGGGAAAGTGAGAGATGAGCCTTGTGTCATGAAGTACGATACTGGGGCAGAGATCACTCTTGTGATAGAGGATATGGTACTCCCACATGAGTATACAGGTGACTATAAGCTCCTGGTAGTGGCAGATCAGAGAGTTATCTCTAGGCCCCTAGCTTGGGTTTGGATTACTGTAGGGCAGTATCAGATGAAATGATTGGTAGCAATTTTGGAAGGAGGTCCTGATAGAGTACTGTTAGGTGCTGACCTCAATTTATCCACTATATTGCCAAACTCCATAAAGAGCAGCAGGAAGAACATTCCTGCCAGGTTTTGTTGACAAGAGCAGAGAATAAACAAAAGAAGGAAAGGGACGAGCAAGATGAGAGAGCTGACCTTATGTCAGGTGCAGATCCAACCCCCTTCAGTGAATTTGACGACGATCTATTCTCTAATGACCCCATACCGAAGGTAGTACAGAGTAACCCTGATGGGCCAGGTGACCTTTTACCACTCCCAGCCCTAGCCGACAGTAATGCAGATAGAGATTTTTTGAGGATATAACAGGAGGAGGATGAAACCCTCACTCATGTTAGATCATTAGCTGAAACTAACAAACAAGGATACCATTGGGACCAGGGCTTGCTCAGGCATACAGTAGAGGAGGAGACAGGTCACACCAGACAGAGAATAGTTCTTCCACTTGGGAGGAGGAAAACTGTCCTTAAGCTAGCTCACAACAACCGCCTTAGTGGCCACTTTTCCGTTAGGAAAACTAAAGCAACAATCCAAAGACTGTTTACATGGCCAGGGGTGACCAAGGACATATGCCTGTGGTATGTGGCGTGCCCTGACTGCCACAAAGCAGGAAAATCCAACCCAGCTAAAGCCCCTTACACCCTCTACCTATAATCCAAACCCTCTTTTCACGAGTTGCTTTTGATCTTGTAGATCATCTACCTCGGACAACCCGTGGGAACAAGTACTTGCTCACATGCATGTGTTTGGATTCCAAATACCCTGATACTATACCCCTGAGAAAGGTAGCAGCGACTACAGTCGCTGAAGCAATGATTCCCGTATAGGCCTCCTATCTGAGCTCCTAACAGACTATTTATGAGCCGGCTCACGAAACAGCTCTGTACCTTGTGCAATATTAAACAGTTAAAGACTTCCCCATAGCATCCCCAAACAGATGGATGGAGCACTTGAGCGATGGCATGGATCGCTCAACCACATGCTCAGGAAATGTGAGGATAGGCAGAAAGATTGGGACTTTACTACTAAAATATTTTCTGTTTGCATATTGCCATTTTAACACTGGTTTTTCTCCTTTTGATATTGTGTATGGTAGGGCTCTTAGAGGACCCCTGGAAATCTTACACGAAGGATGGACTGATGGTGGCATGACCAGCACCAACGTCGTCGACTGGGTGAACGAGCTGGTGGACCACCTCGAGATGACCAGGGAGGTGGTGAAGGAGAGGGAAGCGCAGGCAAAAGCTCGCATGAAGAGACACTATGACGTGAAAGCCAAGGTACGCACATTCAAGGAAGGAGACATGGTGCTGATCAGAGCACCGGACCTCCGTGGGAAGCTTGAGGATGTCTGGGATGGTCCATACGAAGTCACCAGACTCATCTCGGATGTCACTCTAGAAGTAGCTGTGCCATCCAGATGGAACAGAAAACAGGTTGTTCACATCAACAGGATTAAGTTCTGGATCGCTCCAGAGGCCACAGTTTTATGGGTGACTGTGGCCCAAGAGGAGGAGGAGCTTGGAGATTAGAAGGAAGTGACCCAGAAGCCAGGAGCAGAGTTGACTGAGGAGCAACAGAGGCAAGTAACCACCTTATTGTCTAGTTACACTGATGTAGTAACGGAGATGTTAGGCAAGACAAATACGGTACGCTTGAAGATAGATACAGTTGAAGCTTCACCCATCAGAGGTTACCTCGCCGGACTACCACCACTTTGGATTAACCAGCTGAGAGAGGAGATCCGGGATCTTGCTGAGAAAGGAGTACTCAAACCCTCCTTCAGCCCATGGTCATCTCCTGTTGTTCCCATCCGTAAACCAGATGGATCATTGTGGCTCTGCCTAGACTTCCGCAAGATAAATAACATCACTACACCCGACCCATATCAGATGCCTCGTGTCGACGATATACTCTCACAGATTGGGAATGCCCGATTTCTAACCAAGATGGACTTAACAAAAGGATTCCATCAGATCCCGGTATCAAAGGAGGATCAATGCAAGACAGCATTTTGTCCGCCATGGGGAAAATGGGAGTACACCATGATGCCTTTTGGCTTGCGCAACACGCCTGCAACCTTCCAGTGCCTAATGCATGTCGTCCTGGCTGATATTCCAACGTTTGCCAATGCCTACATAGAGATGTGGTCATTTTTAGTGAGGACTGGGATGAACATCTCAAACATGTCTCTATCGCTTTAGGCAGCACGGCCTCACCCTCAAACCCAGCAAGTGCAAGTGGGGAGCTACCAAGATAGAGTTCCTGGGACATGTGGCTGGTGAAGGACACATCTCTGTTCCAGAAGCTCGAGTCAAGGACATTAGAACATACAAGCATCCCGAAACACAGTCAGGAATACGTCGGTTTCTTGGAGTCACCTGCCGTTTTATCAAAGATTTTGTGCAGCACTCGGTGCACTAGTCACAAGCAACGCGGAAGTCCATGCATTACTTGTTATTTGGAATGATGCAATGGTGTCTGATTTTCTCTATTTGTGTAATACCCTTGCCAATAGTTGTTACCTTATTGTTCCCCAACCGCATAATGTATATATCCTACGGACAGATGCCTCCAGTTGTGGTATCTCGGGTATATTGAGTGTCATCCGTGATTCCCAAGAAATGCCGACTGGTTTCTACTCCAGGCAGTTAAAGCCGGCTGAGCAACACTATGCTGCTACTGAGCTGGAGGGTTTAGCGGTGGTTTCAGCTATTGAACACTTTGATAGACAAGACTGGGTGGCTGTGGAGGACCACTGCAATCTCACGAGGGGGAGATGTCAGGACCCACTGGACCGACATGAGAGAGGGGAGGAGAGAGAAGGAGGAGAGCCCTAGAGAGAGAGACAGAGAAGAGCCAAGACAAAGAGAATTTATAAACCACGTGTTTCAGTACATATTCACCTGTTCCCTTTATTCATGCCAACACCATCATTATGTCCTTATATAGTAATCCTTACTGTAAGCTTAGGTGGACTGATCCAATTGGTCATATATTACAGCATCACATGTGATATGGTAAAGGCAGAACCAAAGGGGGACAGACTATTTAAAGCCACCCCCTGAGTAGTGATGCAGATATCCTATTTTCTTGACATAAGATAAGTTGTTTAATCTCTAACCAAGTCTTGGGTAGACTAACCCCTACCTTGTCTTGAGGATATCTCTGGTGGCAGCTTATTAACTGGTGGATTGGAGACCTAATGCAGTCCCGGCCCCGACAACTTCGTTTAGCTTATGATAGTCTATGCAAAACGAATCCCATAGACTTTTTGATGGTTGAACCATCTTGTTCTCTAACATGCTGTCTAGAAGCTGTTGTACTTCCTTCCTACGGTGTGGAGGAATCCTTCATAGAGATTTTCTAACAGGAGTTTTCTGTGTGGATTTGATGGTGTAGCTCTTTGTTTCCCAAAGTCAGGCCCAGGGGCCGGATCCAGCCCCCGGAGACCCTGAGTCCGGCCTTCGGACGATTATCAGAAAAGAAGCATTTTTTAATAAATTAAATTACATTTAATCTCTATTTGTGGAGACACACCCTCCACATACCCTCCCCAACCAGTGCCAATCATCTTGTCTTGCATTAATAGCTAACACATGCACAAACTGTCTATGATTAACACGCCACATTACAAGATAACACTGTGCATACAAACACATGCACAAACTTCTCATGTTTAACACCAACAAAATGACCACATTGGTTGTAATTGGTCTCGCCTAAAAACCTATTTAAAGGAGCTGGCCTAAAGTCCTTGCAGATTTCCCCAATATTCACTCCAATTTGCAACATTCACATCCTGTGTTTGGACTTCTCCACCTTGGATTTGGACTCCTTGAACATTGCTGCCTCCTCCAACAGTGCAGGGTCAGGGTGGCACTGCCAAAGAAGTGGAAGGTGGATGCGGAAAATTGAGCCTTCAATGGCCAAGGAATTCTTCTTCATCTAAGACAGGAGCAAGTCTCTCTGCCTCATCTGAAGAAAGCCTCGCTGTTACAAAGCTATTTAACATCCGGCGACACTACCAGTCAAAGCATTCTGACAGGTAACTTTATCTTTCAGGGCAAAAACAATGCACTAGGCTGCCTGCTTTCTGTATTACAGGTATGATGGACTGGTAGGAGAACAACGAGTTGCCAAGGCCAAAGAGCTCAAGTCCAAGCTGTCCAGACAGCAGAACGTCTTCACCAGACCAGTCAACGAAGGCTAGGCTTCCACGAAGGCCAGCTTCGTGGTGTCACAGATCATTGCCAAGCAAATGAGGCCCTTCAAAGATGGCGAGTACATCAAGGAATGCCTGCAGAAGTGATGTGCCCTGAGAAAGCCTCCTCCTCCATTGCTGTCAGCTTGAGCAACACGACGGTCACCAGGCGGGTGGAATAGAACCTGAAGGAGCAGCTAGCCTGGCCTTGGAGTACACAGCCTTCTCTCTTCCCCTTGATGAGAGCACAGACATAACCGACACTGCACAGCTGGCCATCTTCATTAGCGGAGTTGATGCAGAGTGCAACATCACAGAGGAGCTCCTCTCTTTCTGCCCCATGAAGAACACATGCACTGGAGAGAATGTCTTCCTTGAGCTCAACATAGCCATGCAGGAGCGAAAGCTAGACTTCAAGATGCTGGTAATCATTGCCACAGATGGCTCACCTTCCATGCTGAGGACCAGACAAGGATTGCAAGGCCAAGTCATGGCTGAACTTGACAGGAGGGGTCTACCACGTGACCTGATCTGGTGCCACTGCATCATCCAACAGGAAGCACTCTGTGCAAACACTATTGGCTTCCAGGAAGTGATCAGCAAGGTCATCTCGCATGTGAACTTTATCAGAGCGCATGCCCTCAACTACAGACAGCTGAAGGAACTGTTGGAAGAGCTCGAGGCCAACAATGAAGATGTGCTCTACTTCGCTTCTGTCCGTTAGCTCAGCAGTGGACGCACTCTGAAACATTTTTGGGAACTCAGAGAAGAGCTGGAGATGTTCCTTGGCATGAACCAGCCAGTCCAAGAACTCTCCAATCCCCAGTGGCTGTGCGACTTGGCCTTTTTGGTGGACATTACAGAGAAGCCGAACTTGCTTAATGTCTCCATGCAGGGCAAGGAGAAGCTCGTCCACAACCTGTTCGGGGGTGTGCAAGCATTTCAGGTGAAGCTGCAGCTCTGGCAGACTCAGTTGGAGGCTGATAACCTCAACCACTTTCCTGCCATGAAGAATCTGCAATGTGAGGATAGAGCTGATGGGCAGAGATATGCTGCAGAAGTTAGAAACCTGAAAACAGAGTTTGAGCACTGCTTTGAGGAGATCAGGTCGAGAAGCATGGACTTTGAAATCTTCTCTATGCCATTCACAACTGACCCCAGCAAAGCTACAGTTGAGCTTCAGCTGGAGCTGATTGAGCTGCAGAGCAACATGGACATCAAGTCCCAGATTCTGGAGAAGGAGCTGAAGGAATTCTACAAGGCCCTGCCACGCAACACGTTCCCGAACCTAGCTGCCAATGGCCAGAGGTTCCTTGCCATATTGGCAGTACATACATCTGTGAGCAGTTTTTCTCCAGGATCAAGTACGCCAACTCCAAGTACCAGAATTTGATCTCTGATGTGCACTTGGAAGATACTGTGAGAGTGGCTTCTTCCCATCCCAAGCCTGATATTGATGTCATCATGGAAAAGCAAAAGCAATTCCATGTTTCACATGATTGTGATTACTTTGTGCAACTGTCATGTGTTTTCTGCTTCACATGTACTAGAAATACAGAAGCAAAATTGTTCTTGTCCTATTTCCACCTCCTGCCCTCCCAATGGTCTCCGGCCCTCGACACACTCGGGGTAGTCCCCACCGGCCCCTGGGCTGAAAAGTTTGGGAAACATTGGTGTAGCTCATTGGTGTGCCAAGGTCTAAGCTGGAAGAAGCAAAGACATCAGCGTATCGGGTTAGTAGGGCAAAAAATGTTACTTTCTGTTTCTGAGTTTCTGAGTAAGCTCGGCCTCACTATTCTCAACTATGTCCTCTACAAAAATTCTTTGCCCCGGCACAATTTGGCTAAGCTAGTAGGCACATTTGCAATTACCTCCTCTGTAGGTAGGACTACCGATTCTATTGTAGCCACAAAAGCATTTGTAGGAACCACAACGGGCTCAGTTTTAGGATTGAGTAGACGGACAGGTACTTGGCCATTACCACAGGACTCAACTAAGTCTCTGGCTACAGAACATGAGAGTGAGTTCCCAGGTAAATTTCTCTACAATACAGGTCCATTCCAGAGAACACACCTCAACATTTGCCATAACGACTTGCTCAGAAAATGGGGTTAGCTTAATGCTCTCTTTGATGCATACTCGACCAGTTTTGGCCATAATAGGTTGGGACTTCTGATATATGGAAATAAGTGGTTGCTTGCCAATATTTAACTGGGACTTTCCTAAATCAACTGTTACATTGTGCTTTCTCATGAAATCTGGGCCTAATACGGCTTCTGTAGCAAGGGGCTCACCACTACAACATCAACTTTGTAGCAACATCCTTTGAGAGTGAGATCACACGCATGACCATGGAGTTATATACCAGAGTCGTGGATGTTCGATCCCAGGGTCGTAGGTCTACTCTTTGCATCCCTGTGTTCACACTCTCTCATGCATCTTTCCTCATTAGAGTAACTGCAGCTCATGTAACCACCATGAATGATGTGGCAGAGCCATTGACGAAACCGTCCACATGAAAACGCCTGTAGGGGTTACTACAGATAATATAGTTAGATTACTAGATGTATGAGTCTTACTATTTCTACCCTCCTGCACTTGACTCCTTGTGCAGTTTTCCCGGCTTCTTGGGGGAGCAGTACTGTCTTGAAAGTGCCCTGCTTGACACAGTTCCAACAGCTTAGGTCCTGTGCTTGCCTCCACCCTCTACTGTCCCCCCTTGTCTCCCCCTGTACTGGCTTGGACTTCTGTTTCTGTGCTCAACCAAGACTCAAACTTATCAAATCTGTCAGCTAACTGATCAAAAATACCAGCTAGCTTATCATTTGACACACTTTTACTTACTGCCCCAATGCTGGCCTGCTCATTCTCTTGAGGTGGCACCTCTAAGTTGGATAGTCATTCTGGGAGTGAAGCTCCAAGGTAGCTGTCACTGCTTCGTCCAACGTCTCAGGGACCTTTTTCTTGACTCGAAATGCTACTTGTGCATTCTCGATCTGACCCAGGTAAGCGATCAGGGCTAGTCTCTCCCTAGCTGCTACTTCGAGCTCAAGGTAAGCCTTGTCAGTATCCTGATCATCAGCGAGATCCGCCAACCTCTCAGCCTTCTTCTTTCTCCTGATCTGCATTAACCGGATGTGGGGGGGAAATATAAAGAGAATAATAATGGCTAATATTAACGCTAGAAATCAAATATACACCAAAACAAGATAACAAATATATAATAAATTAAAAAAATAAAAATTCTTAATTAATAATAATGATAACAAATAACAATAACAACACCAATAACAACACCAACAACACAAAAAAAAATTATAAACAATTATTTTTTTTTAATTAAAAAAAATCTAATAATAAAAGACATGCTTGATATTGAAACATCGGCAAAGAATGATAAATAACTGAATACAGAAAAATTATGGTGGTCGTTGTTTCAAGTTCAGGCTCTTGAGAGTGGCCACACAGCTGCCTGGTAAGTCCATTCCACAATCTCGATTTAATTGCTCACACTTTGATTTGCAATGCCTCCACACTAGCCTTCTGTGTTCAGTCCTGGTTTAAGATGGTGGCTTACTCCCACAAAATAGGATGTCCATTGTCACGTGCATGTTCAGCAATTGCAGATTTCTCATTAGCACACTTTTTACAGGCATCTTGATGTTCTTTCATTCTGGTCTCCAGTCTTCTGTTGGTCTCTCCTATGCAGTACTTTCTACAGCTGCAAGGGAAGTAGTATACAATGCACGAGTTCATATTAGCTGGGTAATTCATCCTTCACTCTGCTCAGTTGTGCCCTCGGAGTCCTTCCTGATCTGAAAACTACTCTGATGTTGAGAACTTCTTTGTCAGCTCAATTTTGCCACAGCCAGCATAGTCGATGTGTGTTCGTTTAACTTGATGGCGTTCAGTTTAGCATGAGAACGGATCATCTCTGTCTTGGTGCACGTGCCTCACCATGTAAGAGCTCATCGACTAGAAATAATCCATATCCCACCCAACCTCTCCTATTAAAAAAAATATTGAAATGAAGCTTCGAAATTGTATAGCCATACATCACCTCTTATTCACTTCCAGTAGTTATTACAGGTGAATGTGAGTGGATGGATAGAACTTCTGCCAGTATAGAAAAGAAATACACCAAATCACTAATACTGCCAGTATACCAGTACACTGAAAAGAACAACTCTCTTGCATAATTACTATCAAAAGTTTTGCCTAATATATACCTGCCAGTAGAAACAAATCAACTGTTTTGCATTTCATCACTAAGACTGCAAGTATATTCATCACTAATACTGCAAGTATATTCATCACTAATACCTGCCAGTACATTGAAAAGAAACAAATCAACTGTTTTGCATATTCATCATTAATTGTCATCAACTGTTTAGCATATTCAGCATATTCATCACATATACTGCCATGCATATTCATCACTAATACTGCCATCAACTGTTTTGCATATTCATCACTAATACTGTCATCAACTGTTTTGCATATTCATCACTAATACTTTCAACTGTTTTTGCATATTTATCACTAATACTGTCATCAACTGTTTAGCATATTCACTGCCATCAACTGTTTTGCATATTCATCACTAATACTGTCAACTGTTTTGATTATTCATCACTAATACTGTCATCAACTGTTTAGTATATTCATCACTAATACTGCCGTCAACTGTTTAGCATATTCATCACTAATACTGTCATCAACTGCTTTGCATATTAATCACACTGTTTTGCATATTCATCACTAATACTGTCGTCAACTGTTTTTCATATTCATCACTAATACTGTCGTCAACTGTTTTGCATATTCATCACTAATACTGTCGTCAACTGTTTTGCATATTCATCACTAATACTGTCGTCAACTGTTTTAGCATATTCATCACTAAAACTGTCGTCAACTGTTTTGCATATTCATCACTAATACTCTCGTCAACTGTTTTGCATATTCATCACTAATACTGTCGTCAACTGTTTTGCATATTCATCACTAATACTGTCGTCAACCGTTTTGCATATTCATCACTAATACTGTCAGCTGTTTTGCATATTCATCACTAATAAGTTTGTCAACTGTTTTGCATATTCATCACTAATACTGTCGTCAACTGTTTTGCATATTCATCACTAGTACTGTCATCAACTGTTTAGCATATTCAACCATAATACTGCCATCAACTGTTTAGCATATTCATCACTAATACTGTCGTCAACTGTTTAGCATATTCATCACTAATACTGCCGTCAACTGTTTAGCATACTCATCCCTAATACTGTCGTCAACTGTTTTGCATATTCATCACTAATACTGTAATCAACTGTTTAGTCATTAATACTGTCATCAACTGTTTTGCATATTCATCACTAATACTGTCATTCATATTCATCACTAATACTGTCATCAACTGTTTTGCATATTCATCACTAATACTGTCAACTGTTTTTGCATATTTATCACTAATACTGTCATCAACTGTTTAGCATATTCACTGCATCAACTGTTTTGCATATTCATCACTAATACTGTCAAATGTTTGGATTATTCATCACTAATACTGTCATCAACTGTTTAGTATATTCATCACTAATACTGCCGTCAACTGTTTAGCATATTCATCACTAATACTGTCGTCAACTGTTTTGCATATTCATCACTAATACTCTCGTCAACTGTTTTGCATATTCATCACTAATACTGTCGTCAACTGTTTTGCATATTCATTACTAATACTGTCGTCAACAGTTTTGCATATTCATCACTAATATATACTGTCGTCAACTGTTTTGCATATTCATCACTAATAAGTTTGTCAACTGTTTTGCATATTCATCACTAATACTGTCGTCAACTGTTTTGCATATTCATCACTAATACTGTCATCAACTGTTTTGCATATTCATCCTAATACTGCCTTCAACTGTTTAGCATATTCATCACTAATACTGTCATCAACTGTTTAGCATATTCAACCATAATACTGCCATCAACTGTTTAGCATATTCATCACCAACACTGTCGTCAACTGTTTAGCATATTCATCACTAATACTGCCGTCAACTGTTTAGCATACTTGTCGTCAACTGTTTTGCATATTCATCACTAATACTGTCATCAACTGTTTAGTCATTAATACTGTCATCAACTGTTTTGCATATTCATCACTAATAATGTCATTCATATTCATCACTAATACTGTCGTCAACTGTTTTGCATATTCATCACAAATACTGTCATCAACTGTTTTGCATATTCATCACTAATACTGTCGTCAACTGTTTCGCATATTCATCACTAATACTGTCGTCAACTGTTTTGCATATTCATCACTAATACTGTCGTCAACTGTTTAGCATATTCATCACTAATACTGTCGTCAACTGTTTTGCATATTCATCACTAATACTCTCGTCAACTGTTTTGCATATTCATCACTAATACTGTCGTCAACTGTTTTGCATATTCATCACTAATACTGTCGTCAACTGTTTTGCATATTCATCACTAATAAGTTTGTCAACTGTTTTGCATATTCATCACTAATACTGTCATCAACTGTTTTGCATATTCATCCTAATACTGCCTTCAACTGTTTAGCATATTCATCACTAATACTGTCATCAACTGTTTAGCATATTCAACCATAATACTGCCATCAACTGTTTAGCATATTCATCACTAACACTGTCGTCAACTGTTTAGCATATTCATCACTAATCCTGCCGTCAACTGTTTAGCATACTCATCACTAATACTGTCGTCAACTGTTTTGAATATTCATCACTAATACTGTCATCAACTGTTTAGTCATTAGCTAATACTGTCATCAACTGTTTTGCATATTCATCACTAATACGGTCATTCATATTCATCACTAATACTGTCGTCAACTGTTTTGCATATTCATCACAAATACTGTCATCAACTGTTTTGCATATTCATCACTAATACCGTCTGTTAGGAACCTCCTTACAAACCACTCCCTCAACCAAACCCTCTCTCACATTATTGACTAATACACACACGCAATGTAGATATTTCCATATTAGGTCATATGGTAGTTGACCACACATTTTAATTACATAGTTTAGGAAAGGCACATGACTCTATTTTGATTGGTTGAATTATTATTATCAGTTTTTAGTTTTCCCTTATATGGTAATGCTTGTGAGATTACCCTGGGTCTATAAAAGACCCAGGCCATCAGTCATCAGACATACTGCAAGTATTCTGTCACGGACTCCACTCTCTCGTTAATATATTCATTATATTCTGTAGTCATTATATTCTGTATCGACCTGTAATGTTGTATATATGTTGTCTAAATTCTTATAACCTGTGACTTGTCTTGATAGTTAGGATTGGTTCTCTGTAGAACACAATTCTAACACTGTCATCAACTGTTTTGCATATTCCTCACTAATACTGTCGTCAACTTTTTAGCATATTCATCACTAATACTGTCATCAACTGTTTAGCATATTCATCATTAGTACTGCCATCAACTGTTTAGCATATTCATCACTAATACTGTCATCAACTGTTTAGCATATTCATCACTAATACTGTCATCAACTGTTTTGCATATTCATCACTAATACTGTCATCATTCATCAATAATACTGTCATCAACTGTTTAGCATATTCATCACTAATACTGTCATCAACTGTTTTGCATATTCATCACTAATACTGTCATCAACTGTTTTGCATATTCATCACTAATACCGTCATCAACTGTTTTGCATATTCATCATTAATAATGTCATCAAACTGTTTAGCATATTCATCACTAATACTGTCATTAACTGTTTAGCATATTCATCACTAATACTGTCGTCAACTGTTTAGCATATTCAACTGTTTAGCATATTCATCACTAATACTGTCATCAACTGTTTTGCATATTCATCACTAATACTGTCATCAACTGTTTTGCATATTCATTACTAAGACTGTCATCAACTGTTTAGCATATTCATCACTAATACTGTCTTCAACTGTTTACATATTCATCACTAATACTGCCATCAACTGTTTAGCATATTCATCACTAATACTGTCGTCAACTGTTTAGCATATTCATCACTAATACGGTCATCAACTGTTTAGCATACTCAACACTAATACTGTCATCAACTGTCGTCAACTGTTTAGATTCATCACTAATACCTGCCGAGTACAATATGCTGGCATAATTTGTGGAATAATAGGTATATACCTCTGAGAATTAGCAAAATGCAGCATAATTATGTGAACTTTGAGTCCACTGGCTATTTGATTCCATTAATTATCACAACCACATGATTTATGGTTTTAAATCTAACATCACGAGTTACTCATGAGGGCCAAGGGTCATGTCATGAGATGGTGACATGTGAGTTATGCCACATGTAGTGTTGAAGCATGTTCTAGAACTTCTATATACACTACAATTGATTTTAGCCTTGCTATAAAACTATGTCTGTGCCTGATGCAAGTGCAGGTGTGATTATTCTGCCTAGCAATTCAGATAGTGAGCTTGAGGATTATGAGGAATCTAGTGAGGATTTTGATTCTGATGATCACATTGAGGCATGTACTTCAAAGCATGCAAGCACCGGAAGCTTTTAAGGCTGCGCGTCTTTTTCATCCACAAAAAGCACATGAAATGCAGCCAACAGCACTGGCTTGATTCTCTTTTTGCCATTCCTTTCTTCTCTAGAGATGATATTGAAAAAAAGGAATTATTACCACTTTATTTGGCCAAGTGAGATGACATTGATGAGAACTTCTGTCCCAATAAATGGTGGAAGGAGAATGCTCAGACGTCCTTTGGGCTTCAGCTTTTTCGAAAGCAGTGCTGTACTACAGCATCAGAACGTGTTTTTTTCTATTCTAAAGGCATCCTTCAATCAGTTGCAGACCAGCACACTACGAGATTACATTGAAACATCCCTTATGTTGCAATATAATAATCGGCATTTAATCACTGAACTATCCTTATGTTTCAACTCAAAATTGTTATATTCATCAACGCTGAACTTGTATTCATGGCTATTTTTAACAATTTTTTTAAAATTAGGCAGGCAAAAAAAGAATAATGGGTACATTAGAAAGAATAAATAATAGGTAGGGGGAAAAGAAATTCAGCATAGAAGAATGGGCAAAACATTTAGCATATTGTACTTAGGCCTACCTGCCAGTACATTGAAAAGAAACAAACCAACTGATTCGCATATCTTGATTATCAGTGTCAAATCAGAAATTGACGGTACAAAGTTTCTAACTTTCTGTCGCTGAATGTTGGGACAAACTCTATTTTAGCAATGTCCGAAAAACCTTCACCACAATTAGGTTCCACAAACTTGGACTTGAATATGTTGAAGATCATATCGTTGACCACAGCATGTTTATCACTTTCTGTCTGGGTAAGCTCCCGAAACCGATTATTATGTTTAGCATGTGCAGCAGAAGTAACAAACTGAAAACACCGCACAGGAACCTTAAACTTCACCCCAACTTGAATGTACCTTGATCGTGAATCTCTGTCTGGGTTGGTATTATCAACAACCACATGCTTTCCAGATTTCAAGTACTCGGTGCATTTTTTTACACATTTTGTCCATGACCCCAAAGTGTCTCTATTCACATGGCAGTAGCCTTTCGGCTCCATGTAATCTCTGTAAAACTTGGATTTTCCAGATGCAGGACATCCAACAAAGACCACTAGTTCTTGTGATGAGGTTGGGATTTTAACGGAGCTCTCTTTCTTGTTAGAGTAGTCCAAAGTCGTTGGGTTAAATTCTCCCCAGTTGTATTTAATACAAGGTGGTTGCTTCAAAAATATTTCCTCTGGAGTCAAAAATGTGATGTTAATGTTGGCAGCAAATTTTCTATCGGCACATGAAAAATCCTTTTTTTTCCCTGCAATAACATAGAAAAATGTGAAAAGGGAATATTTATATTCCACATACTATTACAAGATCAAAAATGTGGTTTATTATTAAATAAATAATAATAACAAGTATGTTTCCATGCAGTTAGTAGATGACATTTTACCACTGAAAATAACATACCCAATCACTGTTACTGGTATATATAATCATATTAATAGGTAAATGGTGGTTGTGGTAAACATGTGCAAATATACTCTTACGACAACTCAAATCAACATTTTTCAATTTTACTTCATTTTACAGAACCTCTTGCTATTGCAGAGGAGAACCACAAAACAAAGCCGAACAGCAGAGATGAACCACTCCTTAGAAACACTTTATTTATTTCATTCACCACACAAACCAGGACACAACACATCCCGTGATTATTGTTTTATTCGACTCTGTCAAGGATCTGCTACAGCTGCCCTACATACTTGGAACAGTTGCACAGCAGAACTCCAGAACTCTACACCATGTTTATTGGCAGTGTTGCTAGAGAGTTTGTTTCCCTTTCTATTTGATTATTCATTAGTAAATCAACCGCCTGTCCAGTTCAAATCCAGTCAGTTACTCATAACAAAGCTCGTGTTTTGGAGGATATCTTCACCCATTTTGATTATAAAACAGCAAGTTAGCTACCTTGTCATGTCCTCAACAATGACCGTTTCCCATAGCATCCCTTTCCCTGCAATCGAGAAAATAGTCTTGTGTTTATATATAATTTGTGTTTATATATAATTATATGCTTTGGAGCAGTTGGAGTCGTCTGGCACTAAAATGTTTATGAATGGACTTATTGCATGTAAGGTGTGCAAGAAAGAGAGCTCCAAGATAGACAGATATTCACACTTTGCACGGTTATTTTAGGTCTGGAGTTCGAGTGGCTGAAACCTTTTAGATAAACACAAGCTGCCAATGTGAGTTTTTGCTGTGATATAATAACCTTGCTTTTTTGTTTTCTTTGGGAGGGATGGGGAGGAAGGGGGGGAGGGGTTGATCCAATATCGTGATTGCAAAGTCCAGTTAACATATAGTAGACCACTGCTATATCACCATGATAGCTTAAACAGGAAGTCTAGTTTCACCATGATAGCCGAAGTCTAGTTTCACCAATATCTACCCCAGGTTGTACTGAAGATGACTCTAGTTGCTGTGAAAGGTCAGATATCTTGTTTCATTAGCCGTTGGTCGTTGACTACATAAATGCAACCAAAATGTTTGTGCAAATATATCAAATTTTATCAGTCGACATGAAATTTGCCTCCAGAAAAATTCTTCCTGAAGTCAATTTTGAAAATTGACCAATCAGTAACCTCATTGTCGTGGTAACCCCACGGTTCCCATGGAAACCGCACGTGCTCATTAACCCTTTCACCGCCCACTTTAGAAAGGGATATTGATGACTACATTTTATTCCGTATATAATCAGTAGTTGAGAAAAGTACCTAGCAACCATATATCTCTAGGAATAGACGAACATCGTGGTGAAATTTGGTTGCCTAGCAACTAAACCACAAATCGTGAATATGCTTATAATGTGTTCTTTCTCTTATTACTTCAATATTGGATAAATAGTGATATAGATTATGTAATAATGACATACCAAGTTGTACATACCAAGTTGTAGTGCAAGTTGTAGTCCATGCACTTATGAATCTTCAGGTAAAATTAAAATTTGGTGGATCATAAACAAACTGTACATATGTTTATACTTATCTGTAATACATATCTGTAATAGCTCATTATCTTTTTTGATGGACCAGGAGCAGTTGATGGACCAGTAGAATGAGATGATGGTCTGCGAGCATAACTGTAAGAGCTTATTGACGGGCTCTGTCCCTGTCCACATCCTCGTCCACGGCCACGTCTTGACATTGAATGCGAAGTTGGAATAGAGATTGGAAGAGAGGAAGGTAGTAGAGGAGGAGAGTACAATGGAGGAGAAGAAGCTGGTGGAGATTGCGGAGAGTAAGCTATACCAGTTGGGCCTACAGTATTCAAGTCTGAGGCAGAACCTGTCACAGAGACATACCATCCATAGCCAGAACCTATAGCTAGTTAGCTAACAATAATATTTATCTAGCTTTAGAGCTAGGTATAATGTTCAAGCTATCAACCACCATGCTCTATTTTGTATATCCTTACTTAGCTATGTATAGCTACCCATGACATTTCTTCCAATGTTCTAGCTAACTATATCTACTGTACTTACCTTGAAACTGATCTCCTTCTGAATCACCATCGTCTACCTCGACAGAATCAACAGCTCTCCTGAGATCTGCCATGTCCTCATGGAGCACAGCGTCATCTCCGCAAGGTATTCCTGCATCCCAATTTCTTCTTTGTCACTACTTTCAGTCCAAGAGGGCGAAATCGTCGTCGAATAACAGCCCAAAGCCTTGTCTCGGTCGAATCGTAATGATTTCCCCCCCCCCCCCCCCCAGTTTTGCAACTTGAACTTTGACCTCGTCTCAGCTTACTTTGATCTCATTAATAATCATGGCCACCAGTTTGGTCTTCATCTAAACCCTAATAAGTGCGAACTCTACTGGCCATCAGGTGACCACTCCCATCCTGACTTCAATGTAGACATCATTCGCCTCCATGAAGCTCTCTGCTGGGGTCTCCAGTTTGGGGCACCCGGGACCACATGATGTGTAGACAGGATTGTAGATGAAGTTGCTGACATTCAACAATCCATTCTTGCCATAGATGACCCACAGATTGAGCTACATATCCTAAGGAGTTGCCTGAATGTGTGCAAAGTGAACCACTTGCTATGCACTGTACCCCTTGAAGATATCCACTCTCCGCTGATCAAATTTGACCATAATCTGAAATTATGTCTAGGGCAGCTTATTCCATCCCTGATCACCCTTGGTCTCAATCTACTATACTATAACATTCAGATTGGGAGGACTGGATCTGAGGGAAGCCTGCAAGACCGCTCCAGCTGCTTTCGCTTCAGCTTGCTGCCGTACTCGTCCTTTAGTGTCTACTTTGTTAGCTAACTCACACTATTCCTAAGTCTCTTTCCAGGAGAGGCTCTAGCTACAGCCCCTTTGCAGAGTGATGGTATAGACATCACAGTATCCACTAAGATTTCCCAGTCCTCTATCCTAGCAAGCCTAAATTCAGCAAGTTTCAAACAGCTCATGGACAGTGCAGACATCAGAGATATGGCTAGGCTACGAGCAGTCTCTCATTCAGGGTACACTAGTGCATGGCTGAAGGCAATACCGTTCCATATTGGGCCTGTCAATGCTGAGAGATGAGTTCTTAGTGGCTGTCCATGTCTGGCTGGGGATTCCGATTCTACCTTCCTCCCCCCATGCTTACTTGCACTTGCTCCTCAAACATCGATCAGTTTGGTGACCATTTGCTGGGGTATGGATGTGGTCCTTATAGGATACGTCGACATGATGCCCTACGGGAGGTTTGGTTCAATGCTCTGCGCCAGGACAACCCCAACACCAAAAGGGAACAGAGAGTAAGTGGTGATTCCCTCCAAAGGCCAGGAGACATTCCTCATCCAGATTTTAAGAATGGTAGCAGGGGTGTATTTAGGGGGGGGGGCGGGGGGGGGCATTCGCCCCCCCTTGTATCATTCTCGCCCCCCCCTTGAAATTAGAGATATATTTTTTAATAATGTCAAGAAAGGTGTAATACAAGAAAGGTGTAATAAGCTTATGATATCAGGTTCAAATGATAGGAATGTCAAACTGAGGTTCTTCTTGGTTTTCTCTGCCATACGTCCACAATCTCTTCAAGGTCGCTCTCAGAGAGTACTTCTGGTGCCTCTATAGCAATCCTCATAAGGTGAGAAAGGCTGCAGTCACTTAGAGAATTACGCAAACGAGTCTTGATCATCTTCATCTGTGAGAAGCTTCTCTCCACAGAAGCAGTAGAAACTGGAATCGATAAGCAGATGGAGGCAATCTTGTGCAAATTGGGAAACATGGCCTTGAGCATGTCGTTTGAAACAAGTTCTTTCAGCTGTGATGCAGTAGTATCCCGTGGTTGCTTGACTAACAGCTGGCGGAATGTTTTCCACTCTGTAAGTATTTCAGTGGAAATCATGGCTGTCTTCACTGTTTCTTCTCCATCCAATGTTTCTGCATCTCTATCTTCTCCGTAGTGAGCAATCAGTTTCTCAACAGACGTGTCTCCATAAGTGGGAAAAGATACTGAATCTGGTTTTGGAACTTTCCGTGGATCGAATATAGACAATGCTGATACAACAGCGTTGGATGAAGAAAATCGGCTTGTTATGTTGGCCTTTAAATCAGCAACAAAAGGCTTACCAACAACATTCTGGAACGAAAGTATTTTATCAGCGTCAATAGACACCTTTGTAGATGACTTCAAGTCTTCAACGTTTTCAAGAAGCTCCAACACCCAGTTTGCTCCAGGCAAAACTGCATCATCCAAGGATTTAACAGTAGCATCAACAAGGAATGATATCAACGAGAGGTCAAGCTGCTCTGCCTGAAGTGCTTTGCTGAGCTTGGCTACTTGTGGTAGAGTGAAATCAAGCAAATATATAGCTGCAATCGTAGACAATTTGCAGAGGGCACCATGGATTCCAAGAGCTTCTGGCTCGTGGGACGTCTCGTAGATGTTCCCAATGGTGATTACAATTGCAGAATAACTTGCTTTGACAGCTTTGACACACCTTTCATGTGCCAGCCAGCGTGTGTCAGATGGCTTGATCACTTTCATTTCTGGAAGTTCAAGAACGTGCTGTACCTCCTTCAGACACTCTGCTCGCTTGGGGGAATTGCGAAAATGCTTCCAAAGAGTAGTCAATGTTCTGTAAACATGAGCAATTCCAGGAGTTTTATTGGCAGCTTGCACACAAGCCAACTGCAGTAAGTGACAGTGGCAGTGTATAAACAGAGCGTGAGGAGTATGTTTCTTGATACGTGCCTGAACCCCGGTCTTTCGTCCAGAAAAAGTTGCAGCTCCATCAAATCCCAATCCAACTATTCTTCCGACTTGTAGACCTTTCTTCTTTAAACAATCGATGAGATTAGAATAGATGGTCTCTGCATCAGCCTTCTTCAATGGAATAAGCTCCAGAAAGCACTCTACTGGTACACCATCTTCCTCCCAGCGGCAAAACACAGACAATTCTTCTACGTTGGTGACATCTGTGCACTCATCTGCCATGAGGCTGTACATAGGTGCCTTTTGAAGTCGCTTCAGAATCGACTCCTCCACCCATGTCCCCAATGATTCGATGAATTCAACCACAGCCACTCTTGAGGTGTACACAGCATTTCTTGGTGCAGTTTCTAAGAATTGCTTCAAATGTTGGCTGCCACATCGAACCACCACGTCAACCAGCTTCTCAAATTTTGTCGAATGTGCAACTTGTTCTTTCGTAAGAAAATGAGTGAGTAGGATCAGGCACTTCACTGCAGCTCTGTTCTGAGCTCTTTTGCGAGCTAAAACATTCTGGAGTTGCTGTACAACTGTTCCACCTTTGGCTGCTCCTTTAGCTGCAAAAAGAGCTTGAGTTGCATGGATATGGAAGTCACTTCTCGCATGAGCTTTCATTTTTTCAACAGCTTTCTTCCAATTTCTGCAAGGTTGTGTGACCCACACTCCTCCAGTACGCTGCAGACCAGATTGCTTGCAAACCTTGCAAAAGGCACCATCGCTATCCTCGTCATAATAGAGCCAACTGAAATCTTTCTCCCAGCTCTTAGAGTATTTTCTCTTCGTGGATACAGAAGAGCGGTGTTTGTTTTGCTTGCTTTTCTTTGAAGGTGGAGGACTAAGGCTAGGACTAGATGCCTCGACATGCTCAGAGCTATCTGTTCTGCTATCTTCGCTATCGCTGCTATTAGCATGAGAAGAGGCTTGAGAAGTACTTGCAAAGTATGAGCGAATATCCATATTAATATGAAGAGAAATCAGCTAGTAAGGTTTCTTTTATAGAGACTTTAAGACCATGACATAATGGACTGAGTTAAAAATACTGAGAGAGAGTGGGAAAGAAGGAGGGAACTGAAGAAGTGACAAACCTACAAAGGAGAACACGTGGTGGTGTGTGATGACTTTAAGACCATGACATAATGGACTGAGTTAAAAATACTGAGAGAGAGTGGGAAAGAAGGAGGGAACTGAAGAAGTGACAAACCTACAAAGGAGAACACGTGGTGGTGTGTGATGACTTTAAGACCATGACATAATGACTGAGTTAAAAATACTGAGAGAGAGTGGGAAAGAAGGAGGGAACTGAAGAAGTGACAAACCTACAAAGGAGAACACGTGGTGGTGTGTGATGACTTTAAGACCATGACATAATGGACTGAGTTAAAAATACTGAGAGTGGGAAAGAAGGAGGGAACTGAAGAAGTGACAAACCTACAAAGGAGAACACGTGGTGGTGTGTGATGACTTTAAGACCATGACATAATGGACTGAGTTAAAAATACTGAGAGAGAGTGGGAAAGAAGGAGGGAACTGAAGAAGTGACAAACCTACAAAGGAGAACACGTGGTGGCGTGTGATGACATCATGTCTAAGATTAGACTTGAAGACCATGACATAATGGACTGAGTTAAAAATACTGAGAGAGAGGGAGTGGGAAAGAAGGAGAAACAAAAGAAGTGACAAACCTACAAAGGAGAGCACGTGGTGGTGTGTGATGTCATCGTGTCATGACACATGCTCTCCTTTTTCCAAGCAGCTACAATATCATGAGAAATATATACAGTCTAGCCATAGTTCGGTATAGCATAATGCCATTGGTAGTCAGTCAAAATAGCTATCCTCAGACATTGTAAAAGCAAAAAAATATATGGGGGGATCTTCCCCCCAGACCCCCCTTTTACGGCTTATGAACATGTTAAGAAAATATTAACAAAAATTAGGGCACCAAGTGACCAACCATTTCCACCCCCCCCCCCCCCCCCCCTAGAGAACTAGAGAAAAATTGTGTATGAAACCTGTTGTCCATGATTTTGTAAGAAAATGCATGGAATGCAACATAATTCGATTTCACAAAAGCCCACCTCCATTATACGAGTGACAAGTGACTATATCTAATCTATATATGCTGATTGCCGTAGCATGCAACTTCAGCAAATATTTAAGATGGAATGTTGTACTAAAGATTTTAGCAAAATTTCTGTATACAACCCTGATGGTAGTCCTACATACTTCGACAACTCGGTGACAAACACACTCAAGCCAAGCCTCATCAACCGGGCATCTACTTGCGCTGGAGTAGTGGCAGCTGCCGCAGAAGAAGCGAAGGACAAGAACATGACAGGATGGTTAGCAATGCTAGGGGTGTCTTTGTCCCTCTTATAGTCGAGACGCTGGGAATGTGGACTCTGTTTGGATTACGGGAATTAAGGAACATTTCTCTATGTACCACCACAAAGAGTGGCCTGTCCGAGTCAGCAGTATTCAAC
This sequence comes from Cladorhizidae sp. MBARI D1340-BT2, assembly GCA_028752905.1. NCBI lineage: Eukaryota > Metazoa > Porifera > Demospongiae > Poecilosclerida > Cladorhizidae > Cladorhizidae sp. MBARI D1340-BT2. The sequence continues at coordinate 23,286,936 of JAQNBH010000014.1, read as the reverse complement.
AACTTGATGCAACAACTTTCTGTACAACTATGGCGTCACAATGCCAAACTTATTCTGAACTTCCTACTAACGTCATTACCTCTCTGGGATGTCCCAGATTATTTATTGGGGGGAAAAAGGGGGGGGGGGGAAAGATGGGGGGAAAGATGGGGGGAAAGGGGAAAAAAGGAAAAAAAGTTACCTATGAGCTATTCAATTGAAATGTTGCTTATTCGTAGAACAACCCTTTCCACGTATTTTGGGAAAATATTGAACCGAGTGAATGAACGGTCGATTTATTATGATATTTTTGGTGAAGGTCCTCGGTTTTGCGCTTGTAAGCGCTTAGAGCGGTGTGGGTGTTAAGTGAAATGATTGCTGATTAAAAAATTTGCCACATGGCTTTTAGTTGAAAGTTTTTTCACTTCTTGACAGGAAATGGCTGAAGCTCCTGGAACTCCCTGGTCTAAAACTAAGACCAAAAAAATTGCTAAAATGTTAAGCTAAACAAAGCAAGGCTAGAGAAAAGGGCAGCTGCTATAGGTGATGTCCACTCCCAACTCTCTCCTACTTATGTGGATGTCATTCTTGAACCTGGAGAAGACTCACTTCCTTCACAACTTTCCCTCAACTCTGTGGATGTAGCTCTACAACAACCTGGAGAAGAATCTCTGCCAGTTGTAAATATAGACCCTGGTGATGAAAATGCTATTGTTCCTGAACCTGAAGATGAAGACTCTGACATTGCATGAGTGCACGCTGACACTGATGATCCTGGCATAGGTAGCGAGACCGAATACGAGAGTGAATTGGATAATAATGATGATGAGTTTACTGATGAGAAAGCGGAGATCATGGATGAGTTTGTGGTGGCGCAGACTCTAGATCAACGATGGATGTTGTCAGTTGTGATTGCCACTAGCTTGATCAAGCAGCTAGGAATCAAGCAGCTAGGAATGCGAGTGAAGGATGCTGCCAGGGAAGCGGGATCAATCACTGGTTTTAACCTGACTACAGTGCAGCGATACCAATTAGACTTTCTGAAGAACAAGGGGAAACTGTGTGAAAGAAAGCAGGGAAAGTATGAGAGGACAACCGTCAATCGTGTGAATAGGTTAGTTGTTTTTTCCCCTCTGTATAATGTGTGCTGTATATGGCATCCTGATCTCTTTACTTCACAGATGAACCATAAGGCAGATGAGTGGGTAAGAGAAAATGCCTTCATGAAGGGGAAACCCAATATGACAGCGCAAGGCTTTTGCATATGGGCTAACGAGAGTCTTTTGCCATCTTGTCATCTACCCCCTCACTATCCATGAGCCATTTCCATTCGTACTGCTACTCGATGGCTCCACCATCCTGGCTTCAAGAAAGTTGATCACAAGAAAGGTGTTTATATTGACGGACATGAGCGGGGTAATGTGGTCAAACACAGAAAGGTATATCTTGTTATGTTTTAAAAAAAGCTTTGACAGACTTGTGCATGAATATACAGGACCTGATAAAATCTCTTTACTCTACTCACAAACCTCTGCCACTCTGCCCTGATGAGTCTCCAAGAGTTTGAGATGAAACTGATGAAGATAAGTGGTCGTCCTGTTCCACAATGAGTCCATCTTCATTACTAATGAAGGACAGACGTGGATGTGGGATGAACAAGATCAGTCAGAGATACTTCTAAAAACAAAGGGATGCGGCATCGTGGTTTCAGACTTTGTAGAGGAGCATAATAGATACTTGAGGTTGGATGATGAGCAGTTTGCTGAGATACACTACCCAGAAATACTTCAGTCAGCTCGGATTTTGAATATGTTGGCAATCGTGAGGGATATTGGACAGGACAGCGCTTTTTAGAACAGATGAAGAACGCCTGTAACATTGCGGTGGCAAAATATCCTCCCAGCACACATACTGTTGTCTTTATCTTGGACCAGTCTAGTTGCCACAAGCAGTTCCATGAGCATGCTCTGGTAGCCAAAAGTATTCTGGTGAAGGATGGTGGAACAAGATGTGTGAGAGATACCGTGTGGGCAGGGAATCCTCAGCCAATGGTAAATGCTGATGGCACAGCAAAAGGACTTAGAACTATTTTATCTGAGCGTGGAATATTTACTTCAACCCTCAAGGCAGATGAAATGCGAGTTATACTCACAAACCATGAGGACTTCAAAAAAGAAAAGACCCAAGTTGAAAACTATGTGCACAGCAGAGGTCTGCAATGTTACTTCCTGCCCAAGTTCCATTGTGAGCTCAATCCGATTGACCGTGTTTGGGGGCAGGCAAAACGTTACTGCAGAGCATACACAAATTTTACCTTGCTGAAGCTATGTGAAATAGTTAACCCCGCACTGGACTCTGTTTCAGTAGAACTAATACGGACGTTTTACAGGAAGGCAAGAGATTATGAGAGAGCTTACGTTTGAGGCTGGGAAGGAGGTCGAAAGAGCAGTGAAAGTTTACAAATCCCACAGGAGGGTATTCGTGGAAACATACAATTAGTTCAGTTTTAACTCTTTCTCTTCCCTTGTCTTAATTTGTAATGTAATTTGCTGTCCTCATCTAGTGATAAATTTAGTTTCCGAAATGTGTATGCAGTGTATGTATGTATACATTGTGCGTGTTGCAGTGTACATTACATGTATGTCACACATATATCTCTCTTACACTGTATATATAAATTTTATGGAATTCTTTTTGGCCCAAGTGCTAACACTGCATGATGCTATTATTGTGTGCAGTTAAGGGGAAACTGCTGAGGCATGCATATTGGAGTAAAAGGGTTTGTAATTTTGTTTTCATACTTCTGCAGTTATTCTCTTAGTAATTAAATTTCATGGGAATGATTCAGTGTCTATTGTGGCGAATCTGTTGGCAGCCCTTCTGACGACCATGTACCAGGCGGAAGTGACGTCAGAACGAACTATATATAGAAAAAAGTCATGTGATTAATTAGGTCGGTCTGATCGACGATATTGAGGTTGTCTCCTTTGTTGTGTCTATGCAAAAGAATTATAAAGTTAGTCTCGTAAACGTTTTACCCCGACTACAGTAGTGACTCCGACGTCCGACTCTCGAGAACTGCCATGGCACACCCTTTGGGAGACATCAGCGCTGTAGCCCTAAGAATCCCACCGTTCTATATCAATAATCCCACCATGTGGTTCCGCCAGGTAGAAGCACAATTTGCGGCACGGGCGACGCCTATAACAGCCGACGAAACAAAGTTTTCTTATGTCCTGGCAGCCCTTGATGAACAAACAGCATGCCTAATGGAGTATGAGATAAACGGACTACAAGTGGGCATTAAGTTTGAACAGCTCAAAGGTGCCCTGATTCAAGAGTTTTCCCTAACCAGTGCACAAAAGACAAGGAAACTAGCTGCTTACACAACTCTTGACCCAGGTAAGAAGGCCTCCACAGTACTACACGAGATGCGCACATTATCTGAGGATGCCGCCACCCAGCTTTTCTGGGAGAAATTCCGTTCCATTCTGCCCACACACGTACAACAAGCTTTAGTTGCAGGGTCATATCCAACAGTACTGGAGTATGCCCTGGCAGCTGACAAAGTACTCGATATTAGCCCCCCACCTGACATATCCACAGAGCCGTCCCTTCACAAAGCTAGCCGTCGTTACGATGAGAAGGAGGAACCACCGACAGACATTTGTTTTTTTAATGCCAAATTTGGACTCAAAGCCCGGAAATGCAAACCTGGCTGTTCGTTCAACCGACAGGGAAACGATCAAGCTGGCCGTCAGTAGCGCCCACGGCTAGCAACTTCTTCCATTGCGCCAACACTCATGAACCCACACCAACCCCAAACAATTATCAAAGGACTCTGTCTATGCTCTCTCCACATCAACTAACATCGCACCTCTCCTCTATATTACCGATAATCATTCTGGTAGGAGGTTCCTAGTAGATTGTGGTGCCACAGTCAGTGTGTTTCCTGCATCTTCGTTGGACCAGCACGCGCACACCAACAACACCTCTCATCGCAGCCAATGGCTCAAACATTGCAACATTTGGCATGCGAGAGATTCCCCTCGACTTGGGCTTCCGAAAAACCTCATGGACCTTCAGATTGGCTGATGTGACTAATCCCATTCTGGGACTGGATTTCCTTGCAAACAAACAAACATATCGATTTCCATACCCATCGACTCTTCGACATCACATGCCATACTGCAATGATAGCCAGCCAAACCACAACCTGTGGTGCCGGTTTGACACAGCCAACCTTTGGTGCTATCCTCCAGGTTAGGCCTTGGCACATTATGCTAAAATTTTTAGCTATTATGCTATGCTCCTATGCTCTAAGAATCATATTATTATGCTTCCAGTCCTGATCATTATGCTCTCAATATAACCATTATGCTTATGCAAACTAACCTTTGACCTTGTCATGTGATCTACCATGTGGCCAAAACAAACAGCTGATTGAGCTAAATATATCCACAGACTGACAGGCCCAGGGGTTCATGGCTTCTGTTTCACTACCATTGTCTGAGACTGACACAGTTATTGAACTATCGATGCTGGTGAAGATTTTGTGAAAGCAACCTATGATCTGGAAGGAGATGGCCCATTGGCACTAGAGTGCTATGAGAAAATAATTGGAGTTAGAAATTCGATTCAAGTACGTCACTGGCCCAATACAGCTGCTGTTGCAAATAGGATTGCTACTGCACTGCAGCCAGAGCAGTACTGGATGAACTACATTTACGCTGGCAACTGTGTACAAAGGGGTTTTGATTACTTCGAAGTGAAGTTTTTTCAGGATTTTACACCTATTATGGATGCATTTAAGAGTGCTCGCCTTTTCAATCCAGGGAAGGTCACTGCTGCTTCAGCCAACTGCTGCTTCAGTATATAGACACATTGAAGGCATTGCCTTTCTTCAGAGATGAACTCATTAACGATTTGAAGCTAGAACTACCATCTTATTTAGCAGCAGCTGATGGTACTCCAAGGGAAGTGAACCCTTTGGAATGGTGGGAACATAATAAAGGAACATTGCCAAAGTGGAGTCAGGGATTCAGCAAAGTCATTTTGATTCAGCCATCATCAGCATCAGTTGAAAGATTTTTTTCGATTTTGAAGAGACATTTTACACAATCTCAGCAATCTGCGCTTCAAGTCTACGTTGAAGTGGGAGTAATGCTAGAGTTTAACAATTCTTAAAACTGTAATAATTATGTTTTGTAATAATCTCATTTGTTGAGTCATTATGCCCAAATATTTTTGCTATTATGCTCAATTATGCTCAACTGGAAAGGAGAGCTATTATGCTCAAATTTATGCCGGCATAATGTGCCAAGGCCTATTCCAGGTTGACAGAGCCAACCTGTGGTGCTATCCTCCAGGTTGACACAGCCAACGAGTGGTGCTATCCTCCAGGTTGACACAGCCAACCTGTGTTGCTATCCTCCAGGTTGACACAGCCAACCTGTGGTGCTATCCTCCAGGTTGACACAGCCAACCTGTGGTGCTATCCTCCAGGTTGACACAGCCAACCTGTGGTGCTATCTCCAGGTTGACACACCCAACGAGTGGTTCTATCCTCCAGGTTGACACAGCCAACCTGTGGTGCTATCCTCCAGGTTGACACAGCCAACCTGTGGTGCTATCCTCCAGGTTGACACAGCCAACGAGTGGTGCTATCCTCCAGGTTGACACAGCCAACCTGTGGTGCTATCCTCCAGGTTGACACAGCCAACTTGTGGTGCTATCCTCCAGGTTGACACAGCCAACCTGTGGTGCTATCCTCCAGGTTGACACAGCCAACGAGTGGTGCTATCCTCCAGGTTGACACAGCCAACCTGTGGTGCTATCCTCCAGGTTGACACAGCCAACCTGTGGTGCTATCCTCCAGGTTGACACAGCCAACCTGTGGTGCTATCCTCCAGGTTGACACAGCCAACCTGTGGTGCTATCCTCCAGGTTGACACAGCCAACCTGTGGTGCTATCCTCCAGGTTGACACAGCCTACCTGTGGTGCTATCCTCCAGGTTGACACAGCCAACCTGTGGTGCTATCCTCCAGGTTGACACAGCCAACCTGTGGTGCTATCCTCCAGGTTGACACAGCCAACCTGTGGTGCTATCCTCCAGGTTGACACAGCCAACGAGTGGTGCTATCCTCCAGGTTGACACAGCCAACCTGTGGTGCTATCCTCCAGCCTAACTGTGGTGCTATCCTCCAGGTTGACACAGCCTACCTGTGGTGCTATCCTCCAGGTTGACACAGCCAACCTGTGGTGCTATCCTCCAGGTTGACACAGCCTACCTGTGGTACTATCCTCCAGGTTGACACAGCCTACCTGTGGGGCTATCCTCCAGGTTGACACAGCCAACCTGTGGTGCTATCCTCCAGGTTGACACAGCCAACCTGTGGTGCTATCCTCCAGGTTGACACAGCCAACCTGTGGTGCTATCCTCCAGGTTGACACAGCCTACCTGTGATACTATCCTCCAGGTTGACACAGCCAACCTGTGGTGCTATCCTCCAGGTTGACACAGCCAACCTGTGGTGCTATCCTCCAGGTTGACACAGCCAACCTGTGGTGCTATCCTCCAGGTTGACACAGCCAACCTGTGGTGCTATCCTCCAGGTTGACACAGCCTACCTGTGGTGCTATCCTCCAGGTTGACACAGCCAACCTGTGGTGCTATCCTCCAGGTTGACACAGCCTACCTGTGGTGCTATCCTCCAGGTTGACACAACCAACCTGTGGTGCTATCCTCCAGGTTGACACAGCCAACCTGTGGTGCTATCCTCCAGGTTGACACAGCCAACCTGTGGTGCTATCCTCCAGGTTGACACAGCCTACAGTACCTGTGGTGCTATCCTCCAGGTTGACACAACCAACCTGTGGTGCTATCCTCCAGGTTGACACAGCCTACCTGTGGTGCTATCCTCCAGGTTGACACAACCAACCTGTGGTGCTATCTTCCAGGTTGACACAGCCAACCTGTGGTGCTATCCTCCAGGTTGACACAGCCAACCTGTGGTGCTATCCTCCAGGTTGACACAGCCTACCTGTGGTGCTATCCTCCAGGTTGACACAACCAACCTGTGGTGCTATCCTCCAGGTTGACACAGCCAACCTGTGGTGCTATCCTCCAAGTTGACACAGCCAACCTGTGGTGCTATCCTCCAGGTTGACACAGCCTACCTGTGGTGCTATCCTCCAGGTTGACACAGCCAACGAGTGGAGAAACATCTTAGCAGAATTTCCCTGCATCCTTACACCAAATTTTCATTCTCCAACTGTCCCCCATGGGGTGGAACACCATATTATCACCTCAGGACCACCGGGACGCTCACGTGCACACCGCCTCTCCCCTGACAAATTGGCAATCGCCAAGGCTGAGTTCACAGCAATGGAAGAAGCTGGCATCATTCGATGCTCATCCAGCCCATGGGCTTCCCCTCTGCATCTCACACCAAAACCAAACGCTGGTTGGCGGCCCTGTGGGGATTTCCGTAGACTTAGATGACAGCTATCCTGTTCCTCATGTCCAGGACTTTAACTCTAATCTTGAGGGATGCTCTATCTTCAGCAACATTGACCTGGTCAAAGGATATCACCAGATCCCAGTAACACCAAAGGACATCTGCAAAACAACTGTAATGACTCCATTCGGACTCTACGAATTTCTCCGCATGCCTTTCGGTCTGTCCAATGCTGGGCAATCCTTCCAGAGGCTGATGGACCCCATCCTACGTGACGTACCATGTGCCTTTGTCTACCTGGATGACATCTTAGTAGCCAGCAAAACAACTTCACAGCACCAGGACCACTTACATCAAGTCTTCCGTATATTAACAGATAATGGCCTAGTGATTAACCCGCACAAATGTGAATTCTGCCAACCATTGCTCACCTTTCTAGGACACACCATTACTGCCGATGGAATTACACCCCCCTCCACAAGAGTCGATACCATCCGGGAATTACCCATGCTATCTACAGTCAAGCAGTTACAGGAATTCCTGGGAGCAATCAAATATTATCTCGTTTTTTGCCAGAAGCAGCATCAGTCCTACACCCACTCCATGAAGTGCTTCATGGTCGACCAAAGAATCTTCAGTGGGGAAAAGAATAAGCAAGAGCCTTTTCCAAGGCAAAAGAGTTGTTTGCCAATGCTATTATCCTTGTTCATCCACAAGCAACCGCCTTCACCTCTGTAGCCACAGATGCATCTGACATTGCTGTTGGAGCCAGCCTTGAACAGTGGATCAATGGTCAATGGAAGCCACTGGCATTCTTCTCACGGAAATTATCCGCAGCTGAGCGCAAATACTCTGCCTTTGATCGCGAATTACTGGCTATATATCTTGCAGTGAAACATTTCCAGTATTTCATTGAGTGTCGTTCTTTCACAATTTTTACTGACCACAAACCCCTTGTCTCAGCAATGGCAACAGCAGCTGACAGGTCCCCAAGGCAGTCTCGTCACCTCTCCTTCATTGCCGAGTTCTCTACAGACATCCGACACCGTGCAGGAAAAGACAATGTAGTAGACGCCCTGTCCCGTGTTTGCACAGAGATCAATGCTGGGATTTCATCCCCTATCAACTTCCCAGAAATGGCATCTGATCAGAACACAGATGGCGAGGCGACAGCATACGGTCACAAGCAAGACACCGGATTGCACCTATCAGATATTCAACTTGAAGGGACGACCTTACTCTGTGACCCCAGCCAGGGTAGACCCAGACCGTTCGTGCCTGCAACATGGAGACACAGAATCTTTGACGCCATCCATCGTCTCTCACACCCCTCTGGAACAACCACACGTAAACTCGTAGCAGCAAGATTTGTATGGCCAAAGATGAGTAAGGACATTACCAGGTGGTGCAAGGAGTGCCTCCACTACCAATCGTCTAAGGTCCATCACGCCCCACTTCAACACATGACAGAACCTGACCACCGCTTTGATGCCCTTCATGTCGACATTGTTGGACCCCTTACTAAGTCGGGTGGATTCTCTTACCTTTTCACAGTGATCGATCGATTCACTAGATGGGCGGAAGCTATTCCAATGAGTAATTCAACTACACTGTCATGCACACATGCACTTTTCAACACCTGCATCTCACGTTTTGGAGTACCATCGAACATCACGTCCGACCGAGAACCTCAGTTTACATCCACCTTGAGGGCACAACTGAATCAGCTAATGGGGACCAACCATGTGACCACTACCGCATACCAACCCCAGTCTAACGGAATGGTGGAGAGATTCCATCGTCAGCTCAAGACATCTCTGATGTCGAGACTTGGAAATTCCCCAGCATGGATAACGAGTTACCAGTGGTTCTCCTTGGTATTCGAACGGCAATCAAGGAAGACAGTAACAGCCCAGCTACAGAACTGGTCTACGGGACGACTCTTCGTCTCTCAGGAGAGTTCTTCGAGAAGTCAGATGACACTGACTATCGCCTACAGGCATTTCTTCCCATCCTGAGAGTGGCAATGGATAACCTACATTCTCTCCCAGGAACTCGACATGGCACTCGACCCTCTGACATTCCACAAGCTCTGACCTCGTGTGAGTCCGCAGGATTCCCACCGGAAGCCGTTACAGCGACCATATACTGGGGCCCTTCCAGGTGTTAAACAAATTTGACAAATTCTTTACCCTCACATTGGGAAACAAGATTGAGAATGTCTCCCTTGATCGCCTTAAACCTGCACATCACGAGAACCTTGGTGTGTCTCGGGAACTACCCACACCCTCGAACCTTCGCCCTGAGGCCACAAAATTTCAACCAGCAACAAGGTCACATTCCTCTACCAATAAAGATCCAATCTACACATCCGGTCTACCATATTCAGCCACCACTGACGCTATCTTCTAACGTGGTGTCCACCACTGGGAGGGAGTCCTGTGGCGAATCTGTTGGCAGCCCTTCTGATGACCACGTACCAGGCGGAAGTGATGTCAGGAGAACGAACTATATATAGAACAAAGTCATGTGATTAATTAGGTCGGTCTGGCGACGATATTGAGGTTGTCTCCTTTGTTGTGTCTATGCAAAAGAATTATAAAGTTAGTTTCTTAAACGTTTTACCCCGACTACACTATCAACACTTTAGAGTGCTATAAACCACAGTACCAATTAGGGGAAAAACCTATGAGCCATTCTAGTAATAGCATTTTTGTATTTTCCAGCCTTAAAGCGAAGATTTATTACATAATTGTGGTTTATGCATACTTGTGGTTAACAGAATGCAAATAATGGGCATGGCATTAACACCTATCTTCTTGCTTTTGTTGGCTGGAAAATTTATGGTTAATATGATGTAATTGAAAAGTTGTTACTTAATTAATGTAGTCAAGCACTATATAGCATGTGGTTACCTTTAGGAAATACTATTGCGTTTTATATTTTTCGATTATTGAAAACAGCTTCTCCCTCAGCACAGGTGGGAACACAATATAAATCATACACAATCAGGGAAGTAATTCTTTGTTTTAACTGATTTCGCTCATTTTTGGCATTATAAAAGTTTATAAACCCTAGGGGGGGAAACACACCGCTACATACATGTACCACCATAAATCTGGAATATTTTGTTGTTGATTATTTTTCATAATCTTATAATATAATAACCCACGAATATTAAATACGGGGAAAAAATTAAATGTATAAGTTCAGCAAGGTGATCTCATTGGCTATATACTGCTCGTCCAGACACAAAGGGAGTGCAGAGAAGAAAGCTAGCTTCATGCTGGAAATATTTTTCTCCGAAGATATTTGAAGTTCAGAGAAGTGAACACAGCTTGACACTTTCCTAGGCACATTTCCGATATTGATGCCATCTTTTTCACCTCTAGCTACTGCGTACAATCTCTAAAGTAATCGCTCTCTTTCGCAATCCCTTAACTGTTGGCTTCCATGCATCTTGTAGGTTCTCTCATCCATAGATTTTCATCTAGCAAAGTCTATTATCTCTCGGTCAGTCGCGTAAGAAGAAAAAAATCGTAGATCAAGAGTTCTACGAAAATATAAAAATGGATGAATTATCAGATTATTTTAAGGGGGAACGTAACCATAAATTAGTGAGGGTTAAAAAAAAATGTGTGGTTACCACTTGATAGCTCTTCAAACTTCATGCTATGGACTTGATATATATATAGCTGAAAAAATAGGTCTCTCTCCGTGTTCTCTTTTAACATTTTTCACCAGAGCCAAGTTACTGGAGCCTCAAGGGGAGACAGTTGCATTTTTACTTCTTTTTTTAAGAGCTCTGTAGATTCTGCAAACTTGATGGTGGTATGGACTTGATATATAGCTCAAAAGATAGGTCTCTCTGTGTGCTCTTTTTTGATACTAAAATATGTTTCATAGGTATAACTATAGGCAAGTTACTAGACCTAAAGTGGAGGGACCTAAAAAACCTGAATGCCTGCAACCTCCACATAAATAACTCCAGATTGCTAAGTGCTAATGATTACCAGTGGCCAGAGGAAGCCCTAGGCTATTCAATGAGTGGTTTCGTTAGGCATTAAAATTTTAGTACGTGGGTGGAAAATTATTTTTAACAAAATTCTCCACCGTGTGCTTGACCACATTCTCAAGTTTTAGCACCTAATGAAACTATAGAGTAGGGCTTCCTCTAGCCACTGGTGCTAATTTCAGCTCTGTAGCACTTGGCAATCTGGAGAAAAATATGTTCCAAAATCAGGCACTCAGGTTTTGAGGTACCCCCACTTTAGCTTGACTATAGTTATACGTATGAAAAATGTTTTAGTATCAAAGTTCATACCATGAAGTTTGCAGTATAAAGTGGTAACCACAAGTGTTTTTTTATTAACACTTACTAGTTTATGGTTACGGTACGGTCACCCTTAAACATGACGTATCCCAGATTTACGGTGCAACACACAGTACATTCTCTACCGTATTATTGATGTATGACCTGGCATCCACCCAGCCTCACGACCAGCAGCATCTCCAACATAAAACGACACCTTCATATCAACTTCCATGCCCCCGTTCTCGTGCTGCAAGAGATGGTCCCACATCCCCATGCAAGGCTTGCGGCATATGTCCTTTGTCAGAGACGCCATTAGAAGAATAGGAATTCCAAGTTTGGTCACAACAGCTTCGATCTTCTGTTTGTAGTCTGCTTTCGTGGGTTTTCCTTTTCCAATGCCCAACTGATTCGTGATCAAGACCACTCTGAATCCCTCGTCAGCCAAAGATATCAGTGTGCTCACAACCCGACTCATGAGCTTCCAGTCAGTTGCCCCGGTGGCAAATTTCTTTCCCGATGCCGTCTCGATGATCGTATTGTCTACATCAAATGCTGCTACTTTGGATGAGTAGAAGGGCTGGCCTTGCCGATAAATAAGCATGGAATCTGTCTCATTCCAAGCCACCAGTTCCAAGTCACGTACAGAAGTGGTTGTGCCTGTGGGCTTCTCTCCAGGAAGTCGAAGAGTAGTTTGCACTGGGTGTGAGCCGGTCTTCAGTTTTTTGTATGGCGGTACACTCTCAGACTCGTAGGGCATTTGTAAATCTGAGGTTTTGCTTTGGCTAATGTCGACTGCCATTTCTGATTCATCGGTTGAGATCATCTTCCTTTTCCTTGCGCACGTTCCTTCAACTTTGGATGGTAATAAACTTTTCTTTCCAAAGTAAACGTGGTACTTGTACTTTCCTTGCAGAAGCTCCAGCACACCCATGGGGCCAAGTACGAAGGTTTCATCCCTCTTCAGACATTTATTTGCCACTCGTGATGAACGATTTCCAAGCTGTTTTACACATAATTCTTGCTTGCTGAAATCAGCACACACTTCAACCTGAAAAGTGGAATTGAGGGGGGGGGGTAAATATATATATATACATGGATATACACATAATGCTGGTTGTTAAGCTGGGTGCTTAACACCAACCAAGAGCTTAATAAATAATGCCAATGGTAATTTCTGAGTTCCCAGGGCAGGGAAGATTGCACTGCACAGATGCATGTGGAGGCCATGAAAGCTACAGATGATTATACCCTCCGCAGTGAGGCTAGAGGTTGCTCTCACTCCAGACTCTGAGGTGGTGCACATCAGAAACAGCTCTTACTAAGACACTGCAAAAAAGCTGGTTGTTAGGTCTGGTGCTTACAGCGTCATTCAACAAGAGAATGGGTTCTTAACACCGACAGGAGCTTAACAAGAAATGCCCATGTGCAGACATAATCAGATTCTTGTAGGTATAAGGACGTCCAATGTATGTACTGAGCCAGCTAGAAGGTACGGCAATCCTGAACAAAACTTTAGAGAGAACCAGGTGTGGGTATCCCAGTCTCAAATTTGTCCAGTCACCAGAAGAAATGGAAGAAACACTGACTTTTGAGGCTGGTAGCATTCCATTGAACCTTCCCTGACTTCCACAGCATCACAGTCACTCAATCAGGGCACTTGCCATTATCACGGTGCAAGCAAGGTGGTCCCAGTTGTGAGGGGATTACGGCAGAACCATGTGATTTTATGATAACATCATTGATGGCAGCATGTCTGGAGTAGTGACCTGACTGCTATTCCAGTGAGGCCCACTAGTGTCTCCTTGTCTACTGGAGCAGTACAAGAGTGAGGAAAGGCTCTCTGAGACAAATTTCGGTGGCTACTCTTAAAACTCCATCATCCATTCTTAAATCCACAGGCTGAGGACGTCTGTAAGGTATAAAGCCAGACACTAGCTTTGTTCTTTATGGCAGCTCTGATCCATGCATGCAGCAACATCAGGAACTGATTGCAAAAAATTGCCTAACAAGGACTTATCATGAAGAGTAGCCCAGAACTGGCACAATATTTTATCATTACACACATTACACTACACACATTACACATGTATATATTTTGGGGTTCACGAGTACGCCATTTAATATTATTTTTATTATCTTTACCATCACATGCCCACTACACAATAATAAAATATATAATGGTGTGCTCACAAACCGAAAATGTGCACAATTGCACGAGTGGGCGTGGTCACACTGTGCAATTGCATGAGTGGGCATGGTCACACTGTGCATAGCGATAAAAGATTGCGATATCGTAAGGTTCTGTTATTTGTCTCTACCAGGTATAATCCCATGTATATAATTAAGTAACAGATTTGTACCTCTCACCAATCAACTCCCCCATTCTGAATGCTAGTATTCATCGCTTGACCAGTAGAACAAAATAACACTTACTTGCTGTCTGGAACATTTCTGGTCCGTGATCTTAGTAAGAGGACCTCTTCCAATCACTACTGGCTCTGCATCTGTCAGTTCAATCTTAGAATGGTCACCTGCCACGGGAATTAACTCACAGAAAGCTTTCATTGAGTCAACCTCAGCCATAGCATTAAAGGCGATCCTTTACCGATAGAGAATTGCCCGCGCGTTTCTACCTCAGTATAAGTTCAGCGCGTGAAAATTCTTAGTTATGGCGAGTACTTCAAAGGATGCGGTGGCAGGTGTTGCTGAGTGGTCTCAGCAGTACATCACTAGTCTAAGTATACCCGTCAATTGAAGAATATTTTACGTGTTCTTGACAAGATGTGCATAATAAGCATCTAGCTAGCTGTGAATTACCCATTGTGCTCGTTTTTGTTTTGTACGATTGAGTTAATAAATAACCAGGGCATTTAGGCACGCTATACTGCATTTGTATACTGCATTGGAATAAGTCCCAAGTTTCTTGAGCAGCAGCACAATCTTGTGAAATCAAATAGGGTGCTGGATTGACATTCTCATGGTCACACTTCTGGTATGACTATATACTGTGGTAGGGAAAGGCATGGAGCAAGTCATGGGTCACTTTACACTTTGTCTTTCTGCTTACTACCATATCTCCAGTCCAACCTCGTTTTTGTTTTTAGCTAACACAGTCCTCTAAATAGTTCTAGAACTTGAACTTTCCTTGTCTTATTGCACCTCTACCTCTTAGTAAGGCTCAGAATGTATTTCAAGAATTGATGAAGCTCAACAGATATTTAGGTCGAGTCCAATTGCTGTGTTTTATTACTTCCTGATGCTATACTCATTTGGGAACAAAATGTTGACCATCTTTTGATAAAAAAAAAAAGTTGATGTTTCAACAATGTGTCAAAAAAATCTCCATTGTGTAGCATGGCTTTGCTGGTTGGGAAGAGTAAAACAAGCTGATAGATTGCATGGGAAGAATGAGAGAGCACTGCTTGTGTCATCTGTAGTAAATTGTTTGAATAATGCTAAAGTATGTAATATGTCTGCCATCCTACCACGAAGCCTTGTTTTGATCTAAAATATTGTGGTCCTCAGGGGCAGATCTTTCTATCCAAGTTTCTATGTCTGCTTACAAAGCTCTGCCTTCATCTAAAATATTGCAATACTCGGGTAGGGATCTACTTTCTATGTCTGTCCCCCACAAAGCCTTGTCTTGATCTAAAATATTGCAGTCCTCGGGTAGGGATCTTTCAATCCAAGTTTCTATGTCTGCTATATACTATATACAAAGCTCTGCCTTCATTTCTAAAATAGCGGTCTTCAGATAGTGATCTTTCTATCCAACTGTAAAACTAGAAATTTATAACTTGGGTAGGATGTGTGGACATGTGCAAGACTTGCAGATGCAGCCTTCTCTGTAACTACTCTCCATTGCTAGGAGAAATAATGATAATGCAATGACATTCTCAATTCTATATTAGTTCCCTCCAGTTTGGGCTAGATCTCTAGCCTTCGTCAGTAACTCATTACCAAGTAAGTATGTATCTGTACTATGTCCACTGAGAATAATTTTTAAAAAGTAGATGTATTTATTTCCACATGAAATATTAGATAGACCGCCCAAAGGCGCAGATGCAAGATTTGTGCCTCCTCCACGTCGACTGTAAATCCTGCATTAAGAGAATATGCATCTTACATGATAATTAATGCTGATTAAACTATATTGATCTGTGGTTTTATATATATTAAGGGAGTCCACTAGCCCCCCCCCCCAATTTTTTTTTGTTTCCCCCCCAAAATATGATGAGAGTACATGGCCTTCCAAATTGGAGACGATTTGGATGCTCCATTCTGGACTTATACTAACTTGAGTATTCCTTCTCCGTTCAAAGATTTGAATTTGGGACAGGACGGTTTTCTCCCTGCTTCATATTTGGAGTAATCATAGATTCTGTTTCCTCTCAATATATAGCTACAATATGACATTGTATGATGTCAACAGCTACAAAAAAAACAATGAAAATGCTACCAAGAAATTGCAATAGTTTTTTAAATCCATGATCACACTATTTAAAAAAATCAATGTTATATTGTTTTTCATACTTTGTAATTTCCCCTGTGGTAAGTTGTGAAATCCCAAAGTAAACTAGTCTCCAAATATGACCGTCCTCAGGAAATCTTAAATGTTCACTAAGTCCGGATCAGTTGGAGCTGGGTAGTTATATAGCACAGCACAGAAGGTAGGTCTGTGTATAGGTAGACATCATACAAGATTTCAAATAAATTCTGAAGCAGAGAGAAGTTGTGGGTTTTTTTGTTTTTGTTTTTTGGGGCAGGCATGCTGTATTTTAGATGCAGGAGTTTAAGGCCAATGATGGCAGTCGAGCTCGGCTAAGTAAACATTGTGCCAAAAAAGTGATAAATAACAGCCACTCTAGGAAGTGTGCAGGGGAGGATCTAGGACTTTTGAGAAGAAAGGGGGTGGTGGTAGTAGGGGGGGGGTATTAAAAAAAACAAAGGGTGCAATATCACTTAAACCTGCAGGAACCCAACAAGCACACTCTATTCCTACACAAAGCTCTGCATGTTCATTGCCATCATCATTGGGGGAATTTCATATCTTATTGTTTTTATTTTTATTTTCCGAAGCGGAATCAGCAGTCATGGTAAACCTTCCCCCCCCCCTCCCTCCCACACACACCCATACCCTGAAGCTGTTTTTGATAAGCTACTAAAGTTTCATACAACTTAGACTAACTCTTTAACTACAATGTTTACTTAATATAAAATGTTCCATTGGTAGCTGCTGCATTTCTAGTCTAGTTCCAGAGTCCGCAAGTGAAAATTTACCCAGGATATCGATGTTTCTAAGGCCCCACAGCTTAGACTAGCTATATACCGATTTGAAAGTGGTTTGACAATGTGGGCCACAAAAAGTGCTCAATGCAGAGTAGAGTTGATATATAATTTGGCTGGTCCTATCATTATTGATGGACAACTGAGAAGCTATCTACCACTTTTCCAAGTACCCTCTACCGAACATACATTGTTGCCCATGTACAAGCGAGTGGCCATTCCCTTTCACTGGCGACTTTGTTTCAAATAAACACCACCTATATAATGTGAAGATATGCCTTGTTGGCTGGTCCTATCATTATTGATGGACAACTGAGAAGCTATCTACCGCTTTTCCAAGTACCCTCTACCGAACATACATTGTTGCCCATGTACAAGCGAGTGGCCATTCCCTTTCACTGGCGACTTTGTTTCAAATAAACACCACCTATATAATGTGAAGATATGCCTTGCTATCTCAGCAATGCTTTAACTCCCTAGCAACCATACCCCATGTAATAGCATTGGTATTGACCAACAGTGTGGTTAGTGTTTATTGCCATAGAAACAGACCACAAAACCACATTGAGGTGAACCTCGTGGTTAGTCAGTAAAGATATATAACCAATGATATTTTTATCATTATATGTTACAAGATGTACCGTGAATACTCTAATACCGTAGGCAATCTTGAAATAGGGTTAAGGAGACTCTAAAACGAAGTGCCCTCCTATCACAGGAATGAGTGTTTTGATTGTGTCTTCATAATAATGAAAACATATTTCTTGTACCAAAATTTGTTATTATAACATTCCAGAAGTGTAAATACATAATATATGCATGCTACAATACATGACCATCACATGACCATCACAATGAATCACATGAATATGAACACAATATAACAGAGAGACTGCAGGAACCAATAAATGCAACAAACAACAACAGATTGAAGCACAAGGAAACTACTGGTGTAACATGGTGTGATGTTTGAAAGGGAAAAAAACAGTCCCTCTTTGTATACTGATTGCTCAAATTAACATTTTTTCCATGGACTACCAATGAACAAGGAAGCCTTTGCAGTTCATGCTGCTTACTCACTGCACAGCTAAACTCACAATCAATACCTTCTTCATCGTTCTATTATCCTCATCCAAATCGCTAGAATGAGAGTGCTAGGCTTGCTTGAAGGTAAGTCTGGCCCGACTACTTTGCTTAGCGATAGCACAGCTTCAGGGTAAACACTGGTCTGGCAAAGGTAAGAAGAGATGCCATCACCTTCTTCATCACTGCTTTCCCCCTCAAGAGAGTCCAAAATCATCGTCCAGAACCCGAGAGAGCACATACTCCAAGGTTAGTCGACCAGACATCTTGATCCGTGGTGTAACCAGTTAGTGGTTCTCAATATTCCCCCCTAGTTATATACCAGCTATAGCCTGTAGGCAAGTAGAGATTGACCTTTATGGGATACTTATGATCTCAATGATTTACTTTTGGCGTGTATATATATACATTTACACCAGTGAATGAGTTATTAAAGCGAGTTTGCTTGGCAGCACAAGAGGGGTAGTTTAATTTTTAATAGAAGATAAATTTGCAATCTAAAAGAGGAAAATTCTGTAGGTCTGTCTTGTTTGCTTTGAGCCACTAGTTCGATTCCAGGTGAAATTTTTCATTTTTCGCTGGTATATAATATTATACATCATACACACACTGGTATATATAATTATGTATACATACATACACAAGCACGCACACAGGTATATATAATATATATTATGTATACACACAGGTATATATACATACACAACACATACATGCACACACTGGTACATATAATATATATACACACTGTATTTTATAAATAAAAAGGTTAAGATGTGGACAGGGCCTTCTATGGTATATTTAAACATATATATTAATGTAGGTATATAATGGATGTGAGGGATATCAAGTCTTGGCCATTTGACAAGCCAGGCAACGAGTTATTTATAACTCCTGGTCCACTCACTGGGGAATGGATGGCTACATATTGATGAGCCGTAAAAACACAACTGTGGTGTTGCTACTGATGCTTCTCTTGCTGGCATTTAAGTGAACCTATTCAAATATGCCACAAGAGATCTGCAAGAAACCAGTTGCCGCCACTCCACAGGAATGCAGGCAGATGTCATTGCTGAACAGGTATATTGGTACACTTTAGAGCAGTCTATATATTATATATATATACGAGGGATGTTCAGTATTGCCACACCCTTCCATAAGACGGATGCCAGTGTGCTGTCTTGGGATCTCCCACATGAGGACAACTGGCTTTAAATATAATGTGGTCCCAGAATTATTAATAAACCCCATATCAAGTACCAATACGTATATATATTGTATTTCTAGCCTATGGTTATGCTATTTCTGGGATAGGATCTCAAACACATCAGGTGTGCAATAATATATATATACAATACAAACCAAAAATAAGTCTTGCATATACTCAGAACTTCAAATGGTTCGCACTGTAGTTGATCAATACTAACACTCCATTTTTTTAAAAAACTTTTAATAATTTATAAAAATTACATGACAGAGAACATGCCATACCTCAAGTTAAAAAGTTCATGCGATGACTAGGGAAATGGCTCGTCCCCAACCCTGATGGCAAAGATCCCATTGTGTTAGTATTTACACACACTTAAGGTCTTGATGTCTTTAGTACATTTCTATGAATCCCTCTCACCAAAAGCAGCACACTCCCTCATTTGCGAGACCTTTCCCACCAAAGAATGCCTCCATACTTCTAGTATATATAGAATAACAACTTCCACGAGCACCACTTCTTATAGCTGCTAGTGGACAGTGCCTAGTTGTGTTAATGTGGGCAGTCAGCTATTCATCTAGGTGACCATACAGAAATAGAGACTATAAATTATATAATGTAGCTAGGGATGCTTTTAAGTGAGAATGTGCAAGAGTAAAATCATTTTATATCTGCTAACACGAACAAGATAAATGACAACAGATTACGCGCCATTTCATTTACAAGTGTTCTTTAATATTCAGTAGATTGATGTGCAATTAAGGGGGGGGGATGTATTGGGAAAATGTATTGTACAAGAAGTCGAGGGGCATGTTCTCCTTTCCTCCCGTTTCTCTTGCATATGATTAAACATTGTCCTTACATCACAACCATGTCAGTAAAGAATATTGTTGGCAAGGGAGTGTTTCTAAGATTAACAAAGGCAGGTCATGACCTTATGTGCTCCAATTGCAGGCACAGTAACATCGAGTTGGCCACTCCTATAATCCCACACCACCCAACTCTAGTGACAGACCAGTTAATATGTATGTCTCAAAAGGGAGGGACTACCAATTCAAAGGCAGGATACACCCACTCTTAATAGAACAAGAATTAGGTATAATTATAGGCAAAAAGAGCAAGGTCATCCATATATGGGGGTGAAATATGTATATATATATAATATACACATATGGGGGGTGAAATACATTATAATATATAGCTATATATATGGGGGGTGAACCACATTATATATACAGGGATGAAACACACCATAATTTATGTATATATATATACACACAGGTGTAAAACACTATAATAATTATAATATATATAAATAGGGGGCATAAAACACACCATAATATGTGGTGGTGAAACACATTAATAAATATATATAGCTATATTATAATAGAGTGAAACACACTTTAATATATTATTATAGGGTGAAACACACTAATATATTACAATAGGGTGAAACACACTAATATTATTATAATAGGGTGAAACACACTATAATATATAATTTTCCCACTATAATATATTATAATAGGGTGAAACACTATAATAGGGTGTAATAGGGTGAAACACACTATAATATATTATAATAGGGTGAAACACACTATAATAGGGTGAAACACACTATAATATATTATAATAGGGTGAAACACACTATAATATATTATAATAGGGTGTAACACACTATTATATATATATATTATTAGGTTGTGAAACACATTTAAACACACAACTTAAAATATTATGCACACATGCACACACAAATAAAATAAAATAACACGAAAATATTTGTCACAATAAAAACAATTAGTCTTCCTTCATCTTTAGCAGAACTCATCGTCACTGAGCTCCCACACCTAAAAACATTCAACAAGTTAATGGAACAAGTGGTCACAACAAAGCCAGCACATAACATTCAACAAGTCAAAAGTTAGTAGAATATTCTCAGTTATATCCAGTTGTATATATGTAATTCCCCCGAATGGAGTCACATGACTATATGTAGAGAATAACTCTGTCGAAGGGTGTGAATTAATTCCACTTGTCTGTAGTTAAGACATTGTATACTTAACAACAACATTGGGTTGAAAAAAGTAAACAAGACTCCACCAATGTAGAACGCAGCTGGTAGATGACCCTTTACCATTAATTTTAAATGGTAAAGGGTCATTTACCCGGTTGTGGTCCACATGGCTGTAGACTTTTCTGTTGAACGGGTCAATGTGGCTCTTGGTTTTCAAATATAATGCCACAAATATAATGCCGCATGCAGTGCTCTCCCATTGAGGGCTTTAGCCAATTTAAAAATATGCCCCCCCCCCCCCCCCCCCCCCCCCCCATTCTTATATAAACAGGACCCGACCCATCTATACCACGAGTCAGACGACCCTTTACCATACAAATCACATCACCTCTTTACCATATAAAGTTATATATACACCAAACATGATAAAAACACTGCAATACAGGTGTTCACAATATAAATGGTAAAGGGTCATAACTGTTTGTGGTCTACATAAGTACAAACTTGTTTCCTTTCAGGTTAATCTAATAATTATAGTTTGTTTGTTTCTAATTAGGATTCTCTTCTTCTTTCATTTTTTGTGGTTTGTTTAATTTGCTGTTTCTGCAATTAGAGTTAATTAAGCAGTTGGAGGACGACAAATCCGAGTTCTGCAAAGTCCAACCGAGAGCTCTAGGATCTATATACCTTGCTTCTAGTCACTGCACATCATGCCATGTCTCGTTGCTATTGTTGCCCTTGCCCATGTAGGGTTAGCTACAGCCGCCTTCAATCAACGGATGGCTCTGTTCTTGCAAATCATTTGAGTTAGCTTACATTAATTAACAATTCTACATATCATGTGCTTGATTATGTCATCGACGAACCCTCTGGTGATCCTTAACATCTGATGAACCTTACCAAACACATCAATCCACAATCAAGAAGCAGGTGGCCGTGGATATACTGGAGTTCAGTGACACAAACAGTTCTACAAACAGTTCTACAAATGGACCAGGTGGGAAAACAAGAGATAGGAGATCCGTGAGATGAATCTCGAGTTTTTTTTTGGTCTGCTCATATATTGGACTCAAGGCACACAGAGAGTCTTTCTGAAGTTAATATCTTCCCGAACCACCATCAGGCAGCTAAGAAGTCGCCAATGAGTATTTTAGCTGCTGTTGTTATTTTTTTGGGGGGGGGGGGGGGGGGGGGGGGGGGTTGTCATCGGCCATTAAAAACAACAACATGGGTCAAACCAACATAAGGAGTGTTAGTGCATTCTGTTATGCATGATTGAACCAACAATAAACTCATGATTCATCTAACTTACCTGGTCATCAAAGGTCTGGGCATAGAGCTCACTCAAGCCGGTAAGGTCCTCCAAGTAACTGGGACAATTGAAAGCTTCCAGAAGGAAGTCAAAGCCGTCCTCCATGTAATGTTTTAATACCTGCAAGAGAGAGGTGTGAAAACAAAACAGCACTCACACCACTGGGTCCCTTACAGGGAAGGGAGCTCACACGGGGGGGGGGGAGGGTAGATAGATATCCCACCCCCTCAAGTTGCAATACAATAGTGCACGTGTAAAAACATTCGAGTATTACTATTACATGTGAAGGTCTCTGGACTTACCACATTCTACAGCAGGCAACAACAACTGCCAGGGGTGATCATGGTTATCACTCATTAAATGCCATAAGCGCCACATGGCACAAACTCGGACATTGTTGAAAAAGAAAAAGATTAAATTGAAGAATTTGAACTATGCACCCGTGCTTCGTATGCACATGCCCAATAGACAGCTCTATTGATTTAAAATAGTTATAACACTTTACTTCCTGTTGGATGCGGAGAGCAAGTAATTTTTTAAATTTATATATATATATATGGCTGGCAATTACAACTGCCTTCGTGAGCAGTCTCCTACTGGCTTTTGCTTCTGTTTCTTGGAGGGTTTTCTTCGGTGGAAAAATGCACAGGGACCTATACTTACCAGGAATCACTCGAAATTCCTTAGATCCCAAGCAAGGAAGCGCTCCTGATGGATTGTTTGGTGCATGTTTTGTTGCAGACATGTGGCAACATAGCGCAGCGTAGCTTTTGTGCTAACTTCAATGCAGCTTATTCTTACACCAAACAGCAGCTTATTATATTTGCATTTGAGAAGTAAGAAAAAAGTTCACAAGAAAAAAGTTTAGTAAAAAAGCAAAAAACACACAATCAGCAGAACATCCAATTGGCTAATCTGTTTATTGATTGAGGAGTGTCGAGTACAACTGTTATTTCCAAATTAGAAGCTATCGTAAATTAGGATTATTTTACGAACATTTCACAATTATAATTTGCTTGTATGATGATGTCATATCAAATACAAAGCATACAATTTGATTTTGCAAAATAACTGGAAGATGAAATGTCATGTTTGGAAGGTCATATTCTTAAAGGAAAAGTAAAAATAACAGCAGCAAAACACAATCTCTGAAGGACCTGCCTCAGTTGGAACACCCTTACACACCCACAAACATGTGCTAAGATGACTTGCGGTCACTTAATTCACATTGAAAGTCAACAGTTCAATCATGACTCTGGGAAGTTCTGTAATTGATGACTTTTGTTCCATCCTAGGCCAAGCTGGTATACCACTTGTGTATCATGTGTGCACCATGTGTCTACCATGTGTCTACCATGTGTATCATGTGTGCACCATGTGTCTACCATGTGTCTACCATGTGTGCACCATGTGTCTACCATGTGTCTACCATGTGTGTACCATGTGTGTATCATGTGTGCACCATGTGTGTACCATGTGTCTACCATGTGTGCATCATGTGTGTACCATGTGTCTACCATGTGTGTTCCATGTGTCTACCATGTGCGCATCATGTGTGTACCATGTGTCTAACATGTGTCTACCATGTGTGCATCATGTGTGTACCATGTGTGTTCCATGTGCGCATCATGTGTGTACCATGTGTCTACCATGTGTCTAACATGTGTCTACCATGTGTGCATCATGTGTGTACCATGTGTCTACCATGTGTCTACCATGTGCGCATCATGTGTGTACCATGTGTCTAACATGTGTCTACCATGTGTGCATCATGTGTGTACCATGTGTCTACCATGTGTGTTCCATGTGCACATCATGTGTGTACCATGTGTCTAACATGTGTGTACCATGTGCACATCATGTGTGTACCATGTGTGTACCATGTGTGTTCCATGTGTATGCAAGCTGATCAGTGAGCAACTACCATATATGGCTTGACCAGTCACTTTTGTAATACTTTGTTGCCTTGTCTCTTCCCCCTTCCCCCCAACAACCTTTTGAACTCTATAATCAATCAACGAGAGCGAGAGCATTATTCTGATCTTGTCTTTTACATGACATTTCTCTACAGATTGCTACACTGGTGGCTATGTACACTGTAGCAATTGGTAAAGGGTCACCACACAACGTGTTTGTCCCTGAGTTTGAACGCGCATACTTTTTCCTCTCGAGCATTCTCCACCTACAATCTCCACCTACAAACAAGGTGTTGTCGTGACGATGTAGTGGTGTCTTTTGCAGAAGTGAAGTATGGAAATCCAGCAAACGGCGCTCTGTTCATGACGCATATCCTGAAACAGACCATTTGATCGCACTCCTTTTTGTATCGAGTATAATTACTTACACATTAATTGGCCTACACGGCTATATAGATTACCGAGACAGCATTTCACTGACTAGTGTATGAGAAGATTACGGACATAGTGTAGGCATACATAGTTACTGCTATTGTTACAGAACAACTCACGACATCAGAGCAAGCTGTACACTTATCAAACATCATGCTGGCAGGAAGGACGTGGGAGAATCGAGACATGAAGCCACGAATCTAATACACACATATACATGTATATACATAATAATCTAATACACATATATACATCTATATATATATAAGAATCTAATACACACATATACATGTATATATATATATAAGAATCTAATACACATATATACATGTATATACATAATAATCTAACACACATATACACATGTATATACATAAGAATCTAATACACATATACACATGTATATACATAATAATCTAATACACATATACACATGTATATACACAAGAATCTAATACACATATATACATGTATATACATAATAATCTAATACACATACATGTATATATAAGAATCTAATACACATATATACATAAGAATATAATACACATATATACATGTACATAAGAATCTAATACACATATACATGTACATAAGAATCTAATACACATATATACATGTCTATACATAAGAATCTAATACACATATATACATGTCTATACATAAGAATCTAATACGCATATATACATAAGAATCTAATACACATATATACATGTATATATATATAAGAATCTAATACACATATATACATGTCTGTACATAAGAATCTAATACACATGAATCTAATACACATACATACATGTATATACATAAGAATCTAATACACATACATACATGTATATATACACAAGAATCTAATACACATATATACATAGGAATCTAATACACATATATACATATGAATCTAATACACATATATACATGTATATACATAAGAATCTAATACACATATATACATAGGAATCTAATACACATATATACATAAGAATCTAATACGCATATATACATAGGAATCTAATACACATATATACATGTATATACATAATAATCTAATACCCACACATATATATACCTGTACATGTATAATAAGATTCTAATAAACACATATATATACATGCACATCTATAATAACTAATACACATACATATACACATCTAAAATAAGAAGACAAATTCGATTCTTAATGAACTCCCAGTGACAATTGGCTATAACAACTTTTTCAACTATTGTAGTTTCAGGCGTCCTAACAGAGCGGATACTACCCAAGGGCGAATACAATTCGACAGCGTACATAATTAATCCCAAATCAATGTCATAGGTGTGTGCCAGCTCATTTAGTCTCATGCAGCAGCCCCTCCCAGTCATCGTTGAGCTCGAGCTAGCACAAAGAAATAAAATATAGTGAGCGAAAATAATAGCGGCCGAAATAATAGCGGCCACAGGACGACAACGCTGAGTACAAAATTTGCTAGTCCTCAGTCCAGTCCTCACTAGTACTTCATCACTTAGGGTCTAGTTATCTATCATCATCATCGTCGAGGGTTCCGAGAAAGGGTCGTTAGAATCCCGACAATCTGACGTTTGAAGTCAAGCGCAGCAATTTTTTAGTGCAGCTTCAGCTGCGACCCCTCCCTGCTTTAGGGGGTGACCTGCGCCATTTCTCTGCCATTCTCCACTCTCGGCTCGGAATTAAAATTTACCTGTGCACACGCGAGACATGTGTACATTGCCAATACTACTGGAGGGGGAGGGGGTGCCATTCGAGGAAATAGAGTGCATTATATTAATGGTGCTCCATCAGTGAAATCTTCCTGTATATATACTGGCAGTGAGTGCTACATTATCATATGGACAAGGACAACTGGGTAAGCTTTCAAGCCTTTAGGCTATAGGTAGCTCTGAACCTGTCCAATGATGCAGTGGGCAATCCTGGAAGGAGGGGAGGAGGGAGCTATGGATGTCCAAATTTCAAAGTTTCTAATTCTAGCCCCCCATCCATAATATTATTAGGTGTTTTGAAATTTGGACATCTAGAGATCCTATCCCCCCCCCCCTTCCAGGACTGTCCACTGCATCATTGAACAGGTTCAGAGCTACCTAGATTAAACTACACCTCACTGAGGCTCCACCCTCTTCTGCAACTCCCACTAAGGCTGTGCGTTCACCACTATGACACTCTTGGGGTGCACTTGACTCTTCCTTGGGCTGAGTTTAGCTATTACAACCTGGGCAAGACAAAATCAATTAGCCCCTGAGTTAATGGTGCACCTATATACCTACAGCAGGGTAATGGTTTCTACACCCATTCACATGGTGTATACTGCTCCAGTGTTGAGTACCACAGCCAGGACCCACAGCTTCACTGGGTGAAAAGGTCCCTGGTTGATTTTATAACTCTTGTCCTTCCAAGGTGCACAAAAAACCACGAAGCATTAACCATGCCCATTTTCAGCACCTTGTGATAGCCTAGAGTGACCCCCAAGAGGTTATCACACCTACGGGGACATCTGGGTCGCCTCATATGGAGATGTATTGTCCTGCCAAAGGGAAAACAGCAACCACACGTGTGCAAATAATCTCATGAGCGAGACCCTTTACCGAATCAACTTGTTGTGAGAGTAGTCAATGACACACAAAATATTTAATTAAATTTACATTTGATTGAGTTCATTTGATTGAGTTCATTGACAAAAAAAAATGTCACTACTGAATATCGCACACTATATGATAATTTCTAAGTTAATGCAATTTCTGAGTTCCCAGGGCAGGGAAGATGGCACTGCACAGATGCATGTGGAGGCCATGAAAGCTACAGATTATTATACCCCCTGCAGTGAGGCTAGAGGTTGCTCTCAATCCAGACTCTGGGGTTGTGCACATCAGAAACAGCTCTTACTAAGATACCGCAAAAAAGCTGGTTGTTAGGTCTGGATTTTACAGAGTTATTCAACAAGAGAATGGGCTCTTAACACCGACACGAGCTTAACAAGAAATGCCCATGTGCAGACATAATCAGATTGTTTTAGGTAAGGACGTCCAGTGAGTGTATGTACGAGCCAGCTAGAAGGTGTGGTGAATGGTGTTGCTATGTAAGCATATCCTGGAGGGTGTCAGACAGAGACAAAGCAAATGGGAATTTGCAAGAAATGGAAGTACTGATGTCGAGGAAGAAGGGACATAGTCACCGTTGACGCTTAACTAGGTCCGACAATAAAGGAGGTGGCTTAACAACCAAGCTTTGGACTACCACACATCGTGTATTAGTGCATAGGCTATAATGACATTCATAATGGTCAGGTATTGGACTACCACATATTGCGTATTAGTGAAGGCTAATTGCGTATTAGTGAAGGCTATATTGACATTCATGATGGTCGGGTATTGGACTACCACACATTGTGTACTAGTGTGTATGCTATAATGATTCATTATGGTACGGAATTGGACATTTCACACAGTATAGGCTATAATGACATTCATGATGGTACGGAATTGGACGTTTCACACATCATAGGCTATAATGACATTCATGATGGTTAGGCATTGGGGCATTTCACACAGTATACAGGCTATAATGACATTCATGATGGTCAGGCATTGGACATTTCACACAGTGTAGGCTATAATGACATTCATGATGGTCAGGTATTGGACTAACACATTGTCTATTACAGGAACTCTGTACCTGGTGTGGCACTAAGCCCAGAACAGATTCACTCTCAGCTTCATCGTTGTCTGTCAGGTTTTCTGAATAGGCCAAACCCCTACAAGGAAGAGTGCTAATATGTTACACATGCATAAGTAGGACCTTAGTAGAGATGCCCCTAAGGAAGAGTGTTAATATGTTACACATGCATAAGTAGGCCCTTAGTAGAGATGCCCCTACAAGGAAGAGTGCTAATATGTTACACATGCATAAGTAGGCCCTTAGTAGAGATGCCCCTACAAGGAAGAGTGCTAATATGTTACACATGCATAAGTAGGACCTTAGTACAGACGCTCGAATAAGGAAGAGGTCTGTGGTATGGTGTGAAGAATGGTGTGCGACTTTGGTTACCCAAACATTTGAATTGTCCACATGCACTCTGCTCACAAGGTGTTTATCACACTCACTGACATTACATGGGAAAGAAAAAAAAGAAAAAAAGCATTCAGAAAGGTGTGAGGATTTCTCCTAGAGTTGCCTCTTCACATAATCCAATACTCCTCTCAAATACTTCCCCTGCAAGCGATTGGGTGGCAAAGTCACCAGATATAAGTGCGTACTTCACTTAACACTCTCACCGCCATAAGCGCCTACAGGGGCAAACTTGACATCGCTCGCGTAAAAATTAATTAAAAATTATGCGAACAAGCTACAGATTTGATTTTATTAACCAGGGGGTGCGCGAAAGATAGCTCTAAACGTTAAAAATACAATCAAAGACAAAGAAAAATTCCAGGTAGCACGTGATTCCGAACTGGTCACGGCAACAAAAATATATATATTTTTTTTGACAATGATGACTTTACTTGACTGTGACAGCTTCTGGAGGCTCTTCTTTGGTGGAAAGCTGCAGAGCCATCTACTGCAGACTCGCTATCAATCAAAATCCTACGGAGTAGAGGAAAAAAGTCGCTCCTGGATGGATCTTTGTTGTTAGTGACTTTTTTTTTTTACTGTTGTAGACATAGAGATGCATAACTTTTGTTTGCCTGGGCTGATTCATATACCAAGTTTTAGCTCTTTCAATTTGCAATCGAATGATATGCTTTGTTTCAAAATTTAATGGTTACAAAAAAAGTTATGAAATTCAAATATATTTATAAAAAATGGGGAAAAAGGTGTTGGGCTAAAGATGGCGGTGAAAGAGTTTTAATTAAGGGGGGCCGATACCATCCACTAGTAGGAATAAAATAAAAAATAAAAATAATAAATAAATAAAATGAAATAAACTTGTGGTTAGCACTTTATAGCTGCATAGACTTTATAGCTGCATAGATTCTGTAAACTTCATGGTATGGACTTGATATATAGCTCAAAAGATAGGTCTCTCCGTGTGCTCTCTGTTGATTAGGATGCAATGAATGTGATGATCTCATGAATCCCCCCCCCCCCCCCCTCTCAATTTTGGATGGAAGTGTCTTTGGTTCAGTCATATTTGCAATAACTAAAACTTTATAGCAAACGAAAGCACACAAAAGTAGCTATCCTGAATAATGGCTAATTATGAACCACGTGGGAGTTATAGAGCTCTAAAATAGGGATACACCTTTATCCCCGCCCCCTACTTCCCCACGAGGAATAGAATGTTTGTTAGCTATCACACACTAACACTTCTACCTCTTGGGGTGTTGCAGAATGGACACCAACAGCTCCACTGCTAGAGCCGCAGCGATCATGGACAGTCCGGGCCTAGACACTGTGCACTGCTGGTCCAGAGTTCGGTCACGCGTAGACTAGGCATACAACACAAACAATGGTTCAGAGTTCAGTCATGTGTGGACTACACAAACAATGGTTCAGAGTTCAGTCATGTGTGGACTACACAAACAATGGTTCAGAGTTCAGTCATGTGTGGACTACACAAACAATGGTCCAGAGTTCAGTCATGTGTGGACTACACAAACAATGGTCCAGAGTTCAGTCATGTGTGGACTACACAAACAATGGTTCAGAGTTCAGTCATGTGTGGACTATACAAACAATGGTCCAGAGTTCAGTCATGTGTGGACTATACAAACAATGGTCCAGAGTTCAGTCATGTGTGGACTATACAAACAATGGTCCAGAGTTCAGTCATGTGTGGACTATACAAACAATGGTCCAGAGTTCAGTCATGTGTGGACTACACAAACAATGGTCCAGAGTTCAGTCATGTGTGGACTATACAAACAATGGTCCAGAGTTCAGTCATGTGTGGACTATACAAACAATGGTCCAGAGTTCAGTCATGTGTGGACTATACAAACAATGGTTCAGAGTTCAGTCATGTGTGGACTACACAAACAATGGTCCAGAGTTCAGTCATGTGTGGACTATACAAACAATGGTTCAGAGTTCAGTCATGTGTGGACTACACAAACAATGGTTCAGAGTTCAGTCATGTGTGGACTACACAAACAATGGTTCAGAGTTCAGTCATGTGTGGACTACACAAACAATGGTTCAGAGTTCAGTCATGTGTGGACTACACAAACAATGGTTCAGAGTTCAGTCATGTGTGGACTATACAAACAATGGTTCAGAGTTCAGTCATGTGTGGACTATACAAACAATGGTTCAGAGTTCAGTCATGTGTGGACTATACAAACAATGGTCCAGAGTTCAGTCATGTGTGGACTACACAAACAATGGTCCAGAGTTCAGTCATGTGTGGACTACACAAACAATGGTTCAGAGTTCAGTCATGTGTGGACTACATAAACAATGGTTCAGAGTTCAGTCATGTGTGGACTACACAAACAATGGTTCAGAGTTCAGTCATGTGTGGACTATACAAACAATGGTCCAGAGTTCAGTCATGTGTGGACTACACAAACAATGGTTCAGAGTTCAGTCATGTGTGGACTATACAAACAATGGTCCAGAGTTCAGTCATGTGTGGACTATACAAACAATGGTTCAGAGTTCAGTCATGTGTGGACTATACAAACAATGGTCCAGAGTTCAGTCATGTGTGGACTATACAAACAATGGTCCAGAGTTCAGTCATGTGTGGACTATACAAACAATGGTCCAGAGTTCAGTCATGTGTGGACTATACAAACAATGGTTCAGAGTTCAGTCATGTGTGGACTACACAAACAATGGTCCAGAGTTCAGTCATGTGTGGACTATACAAACAATGGTTCAGAGTTCAGTCATGTGTGGACTACACAAACAATGGTTCAGAGTTCAGTCATGTGTGGACTACACAAACAATGGTTCAGAGTTCAGTCATGTGTGGACTATACAAACAATGGTTCAGAGTTCAGTCATGTGTGGACTACACAAACAATGGTCCAGAGTTCAGTCATGTGTGGACTACACAAACAATGGTCCAGAGTTCAGTCATGTGTGGACTACACAAACAATGGTTCAGAGTTCAGTCATGTGTGGACTACATAAACAATGGTTCAGAGTTCAGTCATGTGTGGACTATACAAACAATGGTCCAGAGTTCAGTCATGTGTGGACTATACAAACAATGGTCCAGAGTTCAGTCATGTGTGGACTACACAAACAATGGTTCAGAGTTCAGTCATGTGTGGACTATACAAACAATGGTTCAGAGTTCAGTCATGTGTGGACTACACAAACAATGGTCCAGAGTTCAGTCATGTGTGGACTATACAAACAATGGTTCAGAGTTCAGTCATGTGTGGACTACACAAACAATGGTTCAGAGTTCAGTCATGTGTGGACTACACAAACAATGGTCCAGAGTTCAGTCATGTGTGGACTACACAAACAATGGTCCAGAGTTCAGTCATGTGTGGACTACACAAACAATGGTCCAGAGTTCAGTCATGTGTGGACTACACAAACAATGGTCCAGAGTTCAGTCATGTGTGGACTATACAAACAATGGTCCAGAGTTCAGTCATGTGTGGACTATACAAACAATGGTCCAGAGTTCAGTCATGTGTGGACTACACAAACAATGGTTCAGAGTTCAGTCATGTGTGGACTATACAAACAATGGTCCAGAGTTCAGTCATGTGTGGACTGCACAAACAATGGTCCAGAGTTCAGTCATGTGTGGACTATACAAACAATGGTCCAGAGTTCAGTCATGTGTGGACTATACAAACAATGGTTCAGAGTTCAGTCATGTGTGGACTATACAAACAATGGTCCAGAGTTCAGTCATGTGTGGACTATACAAACAATGGTCCAGAGTTCAGTCATGTGTGGACTATACAAACAATGGTCCAGAGTTCAGTCATGTGTGGACTATACAAACAATGGTTCAGAGTTCAGTCATGTGTGGACTGCACAAACAATGGTCCAGAGTTCAGTCATGTGTGGACTATACAAACAATGGTCCAGAGTTCAGTCATGTGTGGACTATACAAACAATGGTTCAGAGTTCAGTCATGTGTGGACTACACAAACAATGGTTCAGAGTTCAGTCATGTGTGGACTACACAAACAATGGTTCAGAGTTCAGTCATGTGTGGACTACACAAACAATGGTTCAGAGTTCAGTCATGTGTGGACTACACAAACAATGGTCCAGAGTTCAGTCATGTGTGGACTATACAAACAATGGTTCAGAGTTCAGTCATGTGTGGACTACACAAACAATGGTCCAGAGTTCAGTCATGTGTGGACTACACAAACAATGGTTCAGAGTTCAGTCATGTGTGGACTATACAAACAATGGTCCAGAGTTCAGTCATGTGTGGACTACACAAACAATGGTCCAGAGTTCAGTCATGTGTGGACTATACAAACAATGGTTCAGAGTTCAGTCATGTGTGGACTACACAAACAATGGTTCAGAGTTCAGTCACGTTTCCAAGGAACTTGCAGTTGCCACTGCAGAATATAATGAATGACCTTCTCAATGATCACAATAGAACATGTTTCTCAATGTTTAGGCTCGAGTATCTGCCGAAACATCAAGACAGAGTTTACGTTGCAGTGTAGATGTTATGTTGTTCAGACGTATTATTGCATAGTATCGTACAGCATCCTCACACTTGGAAAATTACACTGAGGTTGCTGAGAATTAAGTGACCTCTGTCTGACCCCACCAATTATGTGGGTAATCACAAGATTTCCATCTTGGCTCCTCCCTAGACTAGCAGCAAGGTTGGTTGTCTCTCTAGACTTCAGCAAGGTTGGTTGTCTCTCTAGACTTCAGCAAGGTTGGTTATCTCTCTAGACTTCAGCAAGGTTGGTTAACTCTCTACACTTGCAGCAAGGTTGGTTATCTCCCTAGACTTGCAGCAAGGTTGGTTATCTCTCTAGACTTCAGCAAGGTTGGTTATCTCTCTAGACTTCAGCAAGGTTGGTTATCTCTCTAGACTTCAGCAAGGTTGGTTAACTCTCTACACTTGCAGCAAGGTTGGTTATCTCCCTAGACTTGCAGCAAGGTTGGTTATCTCTCTAGACTTCAGCAAGGTTGGTTATCTCTCTAGACTAGCAGCAAGGTTGGTTAACTCTCTAGACTTGCAGCAAGGTTGGTTATCTCTCTAGACTAGCAGCAAGGTTGGTTAACTCTCTAGACTTGCAGCAAGGTTGGTTAACTCTCTAGACTAGCAGCAAGGTTGGTTAACTCTCTAGACTTGCAGCAAGGTTGGTTAACTCTCTAGACTAGCAGCAAGGTTGGTTATCTCTCTAGACTTCAGCAAGGTTGGTTAACTCTCTACACTTCAGCAAGGTTGGTTAACTCTCTAGACTTCAGCAAGGTTGGTTAACTCTCTAGACTAGCAGCAAGGTTGGTTATCTCTCTAGACTAGCAGCAAGGTTGGTTATCTCTCTAGACTAGCAGCAAGGTTGGTTATCTCTCTAGACTTCAGCAAGGTTGGTTAACTCTCTACACTTCAGCAAGGTTGGTTAACTCTCTAGACTTCAGCAAGGTTGGTTAACTCTCTAGACTAGCAGCAAGGTTGGTTATCTCTCTAGACTTCAGCAAGGTTGGTTAACTCTCTAGACTTCAGCAAGGTTGGTTAACTCTCTAGACTAGCAGCAAGGTTGGTTATCTCTCTAGACTTGCAGCAAGGTTGGTTATCTCTCTAGACTTCAGCAAGGTTGGTTAACTCTCTAGACTTGCAGCAAGGTTGGTTAACTCTCTAGACTAGCAGCAAGGTTGGTTATCTCTCTAGACTTCAGCAAGGTTGGTTAACTCTCTAGACTTCAGCAAGGTTGGTTAACTCTCTAGACTTCAGCAAGGTTGGTTAACTCTCTAGACTTCAGCAAGGTTGGTTAACTCTCTACACTTGCAGCAAGGTTGGTTATCTCTCTAGACTTCAGCAAGGTTGGTTATCTCTCTAGACTTCAGCAAGGTTGGTTATCTCTCTGGACTTCAGCAAGGTTGGTTAACTCTCTAGACTAGCAGCAAGGTTGGTTATCTCTCTAGACTTCAGCAAGGTTGGTTATCTCTCTGGACTTCAACAAGGTTGGTTAACTCTCTAGACTTCAGCAAGGTTGGTTAACTCTCTAGACTTCAGCAAGGTTGGTTATCTCTCTAGACTTGCAGCAAGGTTGGTTATCTCTCTAGACTAGCAGCAAGGTTGGTTATCTCTCTAGACTTCAACAAGGTTGGTTAACTCTCTAGACTAGCAGCAAGGTTGGTTATCTCTCTGGACTTCAACAAGGTTGGTTAACTCTCTAGACTTCAGCAAGGTTGGTTAACTCTCTAGACTAGCAGCAAGGTTGGTTATCTCTCTAGACTTCAGCAAGGTTGGTTATCTCTCTAGACTTCAGCAAGGTTGGTTAACTCTCTAGACTAGCAGCAAGGTTGGTTATCTCTCTAGACTTCAGCAAGGTTGGTTATCTCTCTGGACTTCAACAAGGTTGGTTAACTCTCTAGACTTCAGCAAGGTTGGTTATCTCTCTAGACTTGCAGCAAGGTTGGTTATCTCTCCAGACTTCAGCAAGGTTGGTTATCTCTCTAGACTTGCAGCAAGGTTGGTTATCTCTCTAGACTTGCAGAAGGTTGGTTAACTCTCTAGACTTCTGCAAGGTTGGTTAACTCTCTAGACTTGCAGCAAGGTTGGTTATCTCTCTAGACTTCAGCAAGGTTGGTTAACTCTCTAGACTTCAGCAAGGTTGGTTAACTCTCTAGACTAGCAGCAAGGTTGGTTATCTCTCTAGACTAGCAGCAAGGTTGGTTAACTCTCTAGACTTGCAGCAAGGTTGGTTAACTCTCTAGACTTGCAGCAAGGTTGGTTATCTCTCTAGACTTCAGCAAGGTTGGTTATCTCTCTAGACTTCAGCAAGGTTGGTTATCTCTCTAGACTAGCAGCAAGGTTGGTTAACTCTCTACACTTGCAGCAAGGTTGGTTATCTCCCTAGACTTGCAGCAAGGTTGGTTATCTCTCTAGACTTCTGCAAGGTTGGTTATCTCTCTAGACTTCAGCAAGGTTGGTTAACTCTCTAGACTAGCAGCAAGGTTGGTTAACTCTCTAGACTTCAGCAAGGTTGGTTATCTCTCTAGACTTCAGCAAGGTTGGTTAACTCTCTAGACTAGCAGCAAGGTTGGTTAACTCTCTAGACTTCTGCAAGGTTGGTTAACTCTCTAGACTTGCAGCAAGGTTGGTTAACTCTCTAGACTAGCAGCAAGGTTGGTTAACTCTCTAGACTTCAGCAAGGTTGGTTATCTCTCTAGACTTGCAGCAAGGTTGGTTATCTCCCTAGACTTCAGCAAGGTTGGTTAACTCTCTAGACTTCAGCAAGGTTGGTTAACTCTCTAGACTTGCAGCAAGGTTGGTTATCTCTCTAGACTTCAGCAAGGTTGGTTATCTCTCTAGACTTGCAGCAAGGTTGGTTAACTCTCTAGACTTCAGCAAGGTTGGTTATCTCTCTAGACTTCAGCAAGGTTGGTTAACTCTCTAGACTTGCAGCAAGGTTGGTTATCTCTCTAGACTTCAGCAAGGTTGGTTAACTCTCTACACTTGCAGCAAGGTTGGTTATCTCCCTAGACTTCAGCAAGGTTGGTTATCTCTCTAGACTTCAGCAAGGTTGGTTAACTCTCTACACTTGCAGCAAGGTTGGTTATCTCCCTAGACTTCAGCAAGGTTGGTTATCTCTCTAGACTTCAGCAAGGTTGGTTATCTCTCTAGACTTCAGCAAGGTTGGTTAACTCTCTAGACTTGCAGCAAGGTTGGTTAACTCTCTAGACAACAGCAAGGTTGGTTAACTCTCTAGACTTCAGCAAGGTTGGTTAACTCTCTAGACTAGCAGCAAGGTTGGTTAACTCTCTAGACTTCAGCAAGGTTGGTTAACTCTCTAGACTTCAGCAAGGTTGGTTAACTCTCTAGACTATCAGCAAGGTTGGTTATCTCTCTAGACTTCAGCAAGGTTGGTTATCTCTCTAGACTTCAGCAAGGTTGGTTAACTCTCTAGACTTCAGCAAGGTTGGTTATCTCTCTAGACTTGCAGCAAGGTTGGTTAACTCTCTAGACTTCAGCAAGGTTGGTTAACTCTCTAGACTTCAGCAAGGTTGGTTAACTCTCTAGACTAGCAGCAAGGTTGGTTATCTCTCTGGACTTCAACAAGGTTGGTTAACTCTCTAGATTTGCAGCAAGGTTGGTTAACTCTCTAGACTTCAGCAAGGTTGGTTAACTCTCTAGACTTCAGCAAGGTTGGTTATCTCTCTAGACTAGCAGCAAGGTTGGTTAACTCTCTAGACTAGCAGCAAGGTTGGTTATCTCTCTAGACTAGCAGCAAGGTTGGTTATCTCTCTAGACTTGCAGCAAGGTTGGTTAACTCTCTAGACTTGCAGCAAGGTTGGTTAACTCTCTAGACTAGCAGCAAGGTTGGTTATCTCTCTAGACTAGCAGCAAGGTTGGTTGATCGCAGCTGTTGTTTGAACACCATAAAAGCGTCCATCTCTGCTCCATTAGAGAGTCACACTCCCGCACCATGCTGACTTGTCCCTTAATTAAGTAATTGGCAACACTTTGCACCTATACTATTACTAATTGGGTCCTGGAGTTTGTGTGAGTATTAATTACACTATGATCTCATTACAGCATACTAGCCACTTATGCATGCATGAAGGTTAGGTAGGATGGGTTAACTGAGAGGACGTGTTTCCCACCCCACAAATCCCTGGGGGTGTGTACTTACGTTGGTAGGGGCAACCACGTCACTGCAGAAGTAGCAAGCAAGCTGACTCCCACATATCCGAGTCAGCAGAGAGCTACTGAGATTTTTGGCATCTATAGTCTTCTCCCCTGGAATCCTACATGTACAAACAACAAGTGCCACATGTACTACCATTATATGCACTACCACTATACTACCAACATACTGTCACCACAGCTATACTACTACTATTACCACTACTACTACTATACTGTTACTACAGCTATACTACCACTCTGCTTACTATAATGTTACTACAGCTATATACTACTATCATTATACTATTACTATACTGTTACTACAGCTATACTACTACTAATACTAATACTATACAATACTACTACTACTACTATACAATACTACTAGTGTGGGAAATTATAGTCGGACTTCCGACATTTTCTGAACATCTCGTGTATTTGGAATCAATTTTGCTCCGTCAAAATGTCCAAGCAACACCATCTAGAATACTCGTGCACAACCAGGAACGTGTTGAAGCCTCAGGCACCCCAACCTCTGACACAGACAGGTATGAGGAGGAAGAGATGACTGGACGCAGGAGGACAGACTCTATCTGTTGCTTGCAGTGCTCATTGTAGAGTGTTATTGTGTTTGCACTTGTTACTTGATGATTTGAAAGTTGTAATTTTTGAAAAATTAGATTGCAGAACGACCTGAAATTGCAATGTTAACTTGACCAGTCTAGTACTTACTGTAGATGGCCATTATGAGTGTGTCACTTGAGCAGGGAGGTGATGGGGGGAGGCTCTCCTTGCAGCAGCACTGAAGCTGCTGGTGTCCACTTGAGCAGGGAGGTGATGGGGGGAGGCTCTCCTTGCAGCAGCACTGAAGCTGCTGGTGTTCATCATATGTTTACAGTGGGAATGGATGTAGACACTAGAGCTTATTTTACGGCAGCAACAATGATAATAGCGGTGCCAACTGGAATAAAGATTTTTAGTTGAATAGCTACTATGTTTGGGGGGGGGGGGGGGCTTTAATTAAGATTAGATACACCTATGCTTTGGGCAATAGGTTGTTTTTTTAAATTTACCATGGGAGGTTTAACTGGAATAGTATTAGCAAATAGTGCTTTAGATTTAGTATTACATGACACTTCCCCCAGACAAATCCGCCCAGACACCTCTCCGTGCGCTGGTGATGTGATAAATCTATCGCTGCATACAAGGGGTTCATTTTTTGAGAAAACAGAATATTCACCGGAAAGGTGACACTAAAATGGAGGGAAAGGTTGACAGGGAAATTTGAAACAGTCAGAACTGCCTCACATCTGCCTGTCGGGAAGGGAGGAAGCTCACAAACCTGAAGGCGTGTCGCATCACCATGTAAGTGTCAAAGCCTAGGGCAGCGTTGATACAAATCTTGGACTTGACACCACATATCACTGTGGGCAACCACCGACTCTCCCGAGTGTCCATCAGCAGGAACACAGCATCATGGGTGGATATCAGCGTCTCCAGAGTCTCGACATCCTTCCGTAATTGTTTCAGAACTTTCTCTAGAGATGAAAAGGAAAAAAGTCGAGACAGTAACAACTTTCTCTGCAAATTCATACGGATCTGCAATATCGATCATCACACAATGTTCATGGGTACCTCTCATAACCCTAACCTTAACCCCTCTCCCAGCCCTCACCTTAACCCTCCTCCTCCTCACCTTAACCCTACTCCTGGCCCTCACCTTAACCCTACTCCTCCTCACCTTAACCCCTCTCCTAGCCCTCACCTTAACCCTACTCCTGGCCCGCACCTTAACCCATCTCCTAGTCCTCACCTTAACCCTACTCCTAGCCCTCACCTTAACCCTACTCCTGGCCCTCACCTTAACCCTACTCCTGGCCCTCACCTTAACCCTACTCCTAGCCCTCACCTTAACCCTACTCCTGGCCCTCACCTTAACCCTACTCCTGGCCCTCACCTTAACCCTACTCCTAGCTCCCACCTTAACCCTACTCCTGGCCCTCACCTTAACCCTACTCCTGGCCCTCACCTTAACCCTACTCCTGGCCCTCACCTTAACCCTACTCCTGGCCCTCACCTTAACCCTACTCCTAGCTCCCACCTTAACCCTACTCCTCCTCACCTTAACCCTACTCCTAGCTCCCACCTTAACCCTACTCCTGGCCCTCACCTTAACCCTACTCCTGGCCCTCACCTTAACCCTACTCCTGGCCCTCACCTTAACCCTACTCCTGGCCCTCACCTTAACCCTACTCCTAGCCCTCACCTTAACCCCTCTCCCAGCCCTCACCTTAACCCTACTCCTCCTCACCTTAACCCTACTCCTAGCCCTCACCTTAACCCTACTCCTGGCCCTCACCTTAACCCTACTCCTAGCCCTCACCTTAACCCTACTCCTAGCCCTCACCTTAACCCTACTCCTGGCCCTCACCTTAACCCTACTCCTAGCCCTCACCTTAACCCCTCTCCTAACCCTCAACTTAACCCTTGCCCTCACCTCAAAGGTATATACTGTACCAAAAATTAAAGGCAAATCCACACACACCATAGCAACACAGAACATAACACAAACTATAAAACTTGAAAGATACAGTAGAAGCAAAAAAAAACTTTACGTACCGTTTGCGTTGGACGTTTGTGGTACGTTTGAGTCGCAGCGTTGCTGTACCGTTCGCCAAATGTTCGCCGAATACGTTAGGCAGGGATCGTTAATTAAGCGTAGTAAAATTGAATTTCACTAGCGCATGCCAGATCGACAAAGGCGGGAGAAAGGCTAACTGTCGTTAATGTCGTTGCTCTAGCGGCTATTCTTTTTCAGAATCAAGATGCCATATTCTATTATAAGAAACAGAATTCTATTCTTTAGGATCTAGAGGATTCAAGGCTGTAGCTATCGTCTGTATTTTGAAGGAGGGCCTGACAGCAACAAGGCAAAGCGTCCAGTTTTGTCAAGCACTGCGAGACTGGTATCGCCTTACAGCCATGGAGCGGGAGATCTTCGTTTTTTATTGCTGGCCCAAAACTCGTGGTGGAAAAGATGCTGGAAGATGATGAGAAGACAGCATGCCAACTGCAGTTCTCCTTCACAGCAAAGGGAACCCAGTCTTGCTTTGCAGGACATTGCTTGTGTTGATATTTTGAGGCAGTGGTAATGCCAACTGATAAGAGAAGCCAACAAGGTTTGTGTTGAAGTTTTGGGATGGAGCTATGTGAAAGTTAATATCTAGTGTAGAAGCTTTCTGTGTCACACTGAAGCTATGTTGGTTGCTAGTGGCTAATGATAATCTAGGCCTGGGTCTTGACGGTATTTTGGCTAGTGCCACTGTGCCGATTGGGATAAGCCATTGGATTTAATATATATATATATATATATATATATATATATATATATAGTTTAGGGACTTTGTAGATGTTATGCCTTAAGACTAGGGCAAGATATTGATATAGAACACTGGTGAATTGGTATAGTGACTCATGTAATAACATGATCAATAGCGGTTTAATTTATCCCTGTCCTAGGTCAAGAGATTGGAGTGAGACAGGCAGAATCTTGAAGAGGCAGCCAATGGACAGACAAGTGCACAGTTCAATTGGAAATACATAGGCTTTTATGTGTGTATAAGGCGGGCACGAAAAAACAAGCCAAGATATGAATTCTGGTTGTGTAATAAGGTGTAGAGTTGTGGTATACTCAGGTGTTTTAAACCTCTGTTTACTTGATTATAGCGTGAAACATTTGGTGAAGATGCGTGTGTGGGCGGGTATTATGAGAGCCCCACTTTTTGTTCAAATTCTTTACCGGACCCTTTTTACCCTTCGTAAAGGACGTTTGCTCCCATCACCGCTTCATGCAGGACACTGACCCCAAACGTACAGCCAGGCTGGCTAAGGAGTTGTTCGATATAAATTAATGGAGGATGCCTCCTGAGTTTCCAGATGCCAACCCCATTGAAGACCTGTGCCACGAGTTGAAAGAGTAATCAGGAGAGAAGTGAAGCCCAAGTCCAAAGCTGAACTGGTGGACAGCATAACACAATTTTGATTAACTGTAGATGTCAGAAGTAGAACAGACACCTGGGAGGGTTGGGCCACATGGAGGTTTATTTGGAAATCACTTCCCAAGCAATGCTTCTTGATATCAAGTTGGCAAAACGTTTGTGTGTTTGGGTGGTACTGGGTGGTACTGGAGGTGTTTTTTCCTTCAAATTATCAATAAGAAGATATAAAATAATGATAATTTCAAAACAACTATATAGTTATCGAACAAGTCCAGTCTGACCCCACCACCACAGATGTAGAGTGAAGAACTGTAATCCTCGTCTTCCATGACAGGCTTGAATTCTTCCTCCATGGCTGCCTGGTAACTGCATTTCAAAATAGTAAATCACCACTGAATTTGATTGATTTAAAACTTACCAATAGCTGAAATCTTGCCTTTATATATCACCCTCACTGCCTTGACCTCCCACTCCCACTGAGGAGTCCCCTAAAACATTGCTGCTTGGTAGAGCCATCCAGAACTTTCATTCTGCCAGAAGACCAAACAATAGTCTGTATAATGATCATTACTGGATCCAACTGTTCTAGCTTTTATTTTTGGGGGGTTTCTTTTTCTTGAACGTTACTAAATAACACTAACTACTAGACTGAAGTAAAGGCTGGGTCACTACCACAGATAGGCGCTAGAGTTACCAACCACTGGAGTTCTACCTAGTATTACACTTACTGCTCAGAGCGAAGGTAGCAGCGAGAGTTCTTCTGTGAGCCATTTCCAGGACAAATCAAAAGTAGAAGCTGAAACAAAACCCAACAGTGATCAACAGTAGGCCGACTGACTTTACGCGCTCTATCAAACACGTGGTGTAGGATACCGAATGTCGATTGTGCGTTTTGGGTAATTAAATAACTGTTCGTGCGTTGCCTTCGCAATACGTTCCTTGAGCGTTGCTTGAGCGTTCCTTAAGAAAGGTTTCTGCGTTGAACGTTTACCCACTGCAACGGTACGTAAAGTTTTTTTGGCCTCTACTGCATAAGCTCGAGATTTAGAGCAGTAGTCAACAAGAAAATGGACACTGGCTCGACCGATTACGCACTGTCAGCAGATGTACCACATAAAGTTTATAAAACAATTGCACTAAAACAGATCTTGTTACCCGGTAGAGTGTACTCTGGTGATGAATAAAATAGTCATAAAACTTTATTTCTGGCTTGGGGACGAACAAGCAAATAAGGAGGGGGAAATTAAATGGCTGACAACTGCAACTGCCATCACGAATGGTCTCTTCCTAGCCTTCACAGCTGTTTCCTTCTTCGGAGGAAAGCTGCACAGGCACCTGTATATGCAGGCTCACCTGGAAGGACTCTGAACCCTTTCATTTTAGAGCAAGGAGGTGCTCCTGCATGATGTCATTGCTGTAGATCTTGTTGTAGACATGTAGCAACACAGCAATGCTAGCTGTTGTTTGCTTATCTCTACACAGCAGATTCTTATA
The DNA here is from genome assembly GCA_028752905.1 of Cladorhizidae sp. MBARI D1340-BT2. Classification (NCBI taxonomy): domain Eukaryota; kingdom Metazoa; phylum Porifera; class Demospongiae; order Poecilosclerida; family Cladorhizidae; species Cladorhizidae sp. MBARI D1340-BT2. The sequence continues at coordinate 23,243,674 of JAQNBH010000014.1, read as the reverse complement.
CCAACTGCAGCTAACTGCCTTTGCCTTCCAAAGATATGAAGAGTTAAAAAAAACTTATTCGTGAATTTTGTTGTGTTATAAAACAAACAGAAATGATGTCAGAGATCAATAATTAGCGCCAAGAAGATGATTGACATGTTTTCCCAAGGGGAGATATAATTGAGTTCTTATTTCTTATAGGTATGGTTCCCTGGGTGTCTGTACTGGGCCAGACAGAGAGTTTGGCCAGCCATTGAGAAGTTGCAGAGCAGAAAGGGTTATCACCTAATGAGCTGCAGTAAGCTGAAGGGTTATCCCCTAATGAACTGCAGCAAGCTGAAGGGTTATCGCCTAGTGAGCTGCAGCATGCTGAAGGGTTATCAGCTGAAGGGTTATCCACTAATGAACTGCAGTAAGCTGAAGGGTTATCGCCTAATGGCTGCAGTAAGCTGAAGGGTTATCACCTAATGAGCTGCAATAAGCTGAAGGGTTATCGCCTAATGAGCTGCAGTAAGCTGAAGGGTTATCGCCTAATGAGCTGCAGTAAGCTGAAGGGTTATCGCCTAATGAGCTGCAATAAGCTGAAGGGTTATCGCCTAATGAGCTGCAGTAAGCTGAAGGGTTATCGCCTAATGAGCTGCAGTAAGCTGAAGGGTTATCGCCTAATGAGCTGCAGTAAGCTGAAGGGTTATCGCCTAATGAGCTGCCCAAACAAATCATTGCTATGTCGCTCCATGTCTAATCAAAATTCACAGCAAAGAAAGCCATCCAGGAGCACCTCCTTCAAAAGCAAAGGGACTCCGAGTGGTTCCAGGTAAACTGGTGCCAGTGCAGCTTCCCTCAGCTGAAGGTGTTCCCAGAAACACCATAAGGGCCAGTACTTGCAATCATCAGCCACTTCTCACTCTCTCCCTTCCTTCATTTTGTTGCACACCAATAGCCAGTAGTGGAGAATAGCCAGTAGTGGAGTAGGGCTTCCATAATGCTCTGCCACATGAAGTCATCAAACTAACCCCCCCTCCCCCAAATAACAAGGTACTAGTACATAGACAACCTAAAGCTCATTTTTAACCGGGAGAAGTTGTCGTTCTAACTCCAGTCATATCAGGTGATACCAATGTAGGCTTGGTGATCACATGTAAGAGACATACAGTCATGCGTGACAACCAGTTCCCATGCTCAGCCCCCTAGTGGAAGCTTTGCTTGCAAATAAGGAGAACACTAGGCAACCAAGCAATTGCTGAGTACGCTCCAAGCTTTGAAAAGGCACAGATGTACCTATTCCATGTCCCACCCTTTACTGTAACCAGGAGGTACATTTTCCTCTGCTCCCCCCCCTCCCTAAAATGACCCCTGACACATGTGCTTTTCCTTTTGTTTCGATAACGTCTGGTGGTAAAATAAATGGAGACATTTTGTCTGTGGCCACCAACAAAGCACAGGCTCATCTTCATGTGTGCGCCAATTTCCTTGCAGTGATGTCATGGTGACAACTGTTAACCTGCCCCTCCCACTCACCACCACTTCCCACAGAGTGTCCAGGCATGGGGATGTCGAGGACAACGCCTTCGGCCTTCACTCCGGGGAAGATCAACCGTAGGCTCTGGGCGGCAGCTTCTGCCTTGCCACGCCCACCTCCTTCACAATCCTGCAGGACAAGCCATCATAACCACAATGAAACATCTCCACTGTCCTGCAGGACAAGCCATTATAACCACACTGAAACATCTCCACTGTCCTGCAGGACACCCATTATAACCACACTGAAACATCTCCAGTGTCCTGTAGGACAAGCCATTATAACCACACTGAAACTGTCCTGCAGGACAAGGCATTATAACCACACTGAAACACAGTCCTGCAGGACAAGGCATTATAACCACACTGAAACATCTCCAGTGTCCTGTAGGTCAAGCCATTATAACCACACTGAAACTGTCCTGCAGGACAAGGCATTATTGAAACACTGACCTACAGGACAAGCCATTATAACCACACTGAAACTGTCCTGCAGGACAAGGCATTATTGAAACACTGTCCTGCAGGACACCCATTATAACAACACTGAAACATCTCCACTGTGAGTGAGTGAACATACATGTACATGTACATGTACATGCTTCTAAAATTACATGCTTCTAAAATAACAAGAATTGTGTATACAAATGTAATGATTTTCTTGACGATCAACTTCAACTTACCCGCTCAAAGTTCAAGGAAGTGCTTGCATGTCTACCAACAAAGTGCTTGTTCAAATAATTATGTAGAAAAAAGAGAGTTAATTCGTTTTACAGTACAGTTCCTTTATTGATGGAGCTATCACACACTGTCCATGTACTTGGTCGAATTTTGAAAACTACTTGTTAATTAAATCATTCTGTCTGACCTTCAAGTGACCTCTGTCTGACCTTCAAGTGACCTCTGTCTGACCTTCAAGTGACCTGTCTGACCTCAGTGACCTCTGTCTGACCTTCAAGTGACCTCTGTCTGACCTTCAAGTGACCTGTCTGACCTCAGTGACCTCTGTCTGACCTTCAAGTGACCTCTGTCTGACCTTCAAGTGACCTCTGTCTGACCTTCAAGTGACCTCTGTATGACCTTCAAGTGACCTCTGTCTGACCTTCAAGTGACCTGTCTGACCTCAAAGTGACCTCTGTCTGACCTTCAAGTGACCTCTGTCTGACCTTCAAGTGACCTGTCTGACCTTCAAGTGACCTGTCTGACCTCAAAGTGACCTCTGTCTGACCTTCAAGTGACCTCTGTATGACCTTCAAGTGACCTCTGTCTGACCTTCAAGTGACCTGTCTGACCTTCAAGTGACCTGTCTGACCTCAAAGTGACCTCTGTCTGACCTTCAAGTGACCTCTGTCTGACCTTCAAGTGACCTCTGTCTGACCTTCAAGTGACCTCTGTCTGACCTCAAAGTGACCTGTCTAACCTTCAAGTGACCTCTGCCTGACCTCAAAGTGACCTCTGTCTGACCTTCAAGTGACCTCTGTCTGACCTCAGTGACCTCTGTCTGACCTTCAAGTGACCTCTGTCTGACCTTCAAGTGACCTAGAGCTGTCTGACCTTCAAGTGACCTCTGTCTGACCTCAAAGTGACTTCTGTCTGACCTCAAAGTGACCTCTGCCTGACCTTCAAGTGACCTCTGTCTAACCTTCAAGTAACCTCTGCTTGACTTCGCCAATTGTTCTACTCCACGTCAGTGATTGCGAACTTTCCTTGTTCCTGCTCGGCTCCCCCCAAGGTCATGATGGCACTGCATGGCTTGTTGGGACCCTTAGCTGGAGAGTACCAATCTAGGGTCCTTCAAGCTGGGCCAGCTATTAGCCCTTCTATAGTTCTCTACAGAAACACCACCGCCTAACCTCATGTACCTAACAAACAAACCAGCTATAAAGCAAGTATATTAGGTATCAAGCTTTATAACTTCCAAAAATCGTAGACACAATTTACTTGGCTGGCCACTTCTCTCCAAGCATTCTATTTGGGCCCAGAGGCCACTGTAGGTCTTGTTAGACATTTGCCAGAGGCAAGTGACCAGCTTCAATCAGCTCGTCGATAGCTGCCATGTGAGAGCTCACATGAAAGAATCTGATAGGTCCGACCTATGCTGCCAACGCTGGAATATGTAGAATTTGAGTCTATTCAAGTGCTGCGTTGTGTAAACATGGACCTATCACAACAGGACAACGCTACCCTCACCCACGTTAAGCTATGCGCGCCTTAGTTTCATATTTTGAGTCAGCCTTAGGCCAGCCCTTCTCCACCTCTTGTCTCTCTGCTGCTGCTCTACCTGGAAGTTGTTGCAGTTTGTAGGTTAATGGCAGTCGCTATATGTTGTACCATCCACACTCAATAGCATCACACACACAGACAGACAAGCATAAGACAAGCATATGTAATAATAACCTAAATAAATAACATAATTGTACCGTCATCAAACTGGGAAAGGGGTCGTCAAACATATATATAGCCACAGTAGAGAACAATGGACTCACCTTGAACGTAAACAAGCTTTGCCTGACTGGGTTGGAGTAGGAGACAGTGCCGTTGTCCACCAGTGTGATCTGGCGCACTCCCCAGCCAAGTAGCCCCCGGGCCACATTGCAACCCAGCGTACCTGCTCCCAGTAGAAGACACTTGGTCTGAGAAATGGCCTCCAAGTCCAGGGAAGGAACCAGACGCCATCTCATCAGCTTCAGATTCAAATCAACTGAAGATTCAGATAGTCTAGAAGATGTATATATATATATAGCTGTTGAATAAAAATAATAATTGATAATAAATATAAATATAATAATAATAAAAATAAAAATAATAATAATAATAATAATATAATAATAATAATAATAATAATAATAATAATAATAATAATAATAATAATAATAATAATAATAATAATAATAATAATAATAATAATAATAACAATAACAATAATAATAATAAATATAATAATAACAACAATAATAGTAATAATAATAATACTACTACTACTAATAATAAATATAATAATAATAATAAGTATTAAAACAATTCATAATAATAATTACAACAACAATAATAATAATAGTAATAATAATAATGACACTGACTGTATATAGTAGCCGCAGAAACTGTGCGAGGTAATGTTTTGTGTTGTGTTGGAAGACGATTATTAGTTATCTTATCATTTATCAGGTGTTTAGGATTAAGATGCTGGCAGATCACAATATTCCATCAAGAGCATCCTTCTATACATAATCTGCCATTGTGCTGCAGTCTCTTCTTTGTTGCTCAGTGCGAATTTATAGCAGAATTATAATAAACATCAAATATGCAGAAGAGGAAACATTAAATAGCCCACGATGAAGAATGTTTTTGGTGAGAGTTATTCCTGGCCTGACCCCTCCATGATGAATGCAGCCTCCCTCCCAGTGTGTGCTGCTCTCTCCTCATCTCTTGCACTTGCAGAGATTTCTGCTCTGTGAAGTGTCACTTGTTCTCTGAGATCCTCAGCTTCTTTCAGCTTCTTTCAACCCTGCACTCCATTTGTCTTTCCCGGTCAACTTTTCTTGCAGCTTCTCACGTCGCATGTTCACATGCTGCTTCCCTCCTCCTTCTCTGTCTCTCTCCTGCAGCTCTCCTGCTTTCTGTCACACACTGTATAGTCCTTGTTCTATGCTGTGCAGCTCGTGGAGTAGCCATTCTATAGTCACTTTTTTCAGGCTTTTTTCAGGATTCCATATCGCATACAGATGGAGGGACGGTTTCCCAGTATACCCCAAAGTCAAGACAAAGGAATACCTTTTGATCTGTGCATGCCTATACCCTTGACACACTAACAGACAGATGGAGAGAGAAGGCGTATTATTAAGTAGATATATCTATAATAATAGAAATAATAAATAATAGTAATAATAATAATAATACTGACTCGGTTCAGGGGTCAGTGGGAAACTCTTGCAGACAATTATAAGTTAGTTGGTTAAAACAATAATACAATAGTAATATTAATAATAATAAAAATAAATTACAAATACAACAACAACAACAAATAATAATAATAATAATAATAAATATAATAAATATAATAATAGTAATAGTAATAATAAGTAATAGTAATAATAATAATAAGGGAAAAAATGTGGTGTCCAATGAAGTCTGAGTTAGTGCCAAGCTCGGTCTGTACTGTTTGCCATCGAATTTTCTCTGTAAATGCGTCCAGAAACCTCAGGATCAGGCTATTTTGTTGGTGCGCACCTTGCAACAGCCTCATGATCTGGAAACATCGTCCGTTCTATCTCAAAGTCAGACCTCACCAGTATTACCACCCAGGGATTCAGTAAGAACCATCAATAGGATCCCTAAAGCCTCCAGAGAGAAGGCAGCAGCTAAGCTAGCCACAATCATAGATGCTGGATGCTGTGGTGCGTCTTAATGAGGTGCCGTCTTCTTCAATTCGGCTCTCGTTGTTTTAGGATTCCGACAAGGGGGGGTCGTCGCTGATCATTGGCTAGTGCTATCAATAGGCAACTGGATGAAGAGGCTGACCCTCCACCCCGTCCGCCATCCAGATCATCTTCCAAAAAGAGTAAATCTAAAGACCCACTAAAGTGGTTGGCATCAAGAGTGTCCTCAAAGCTAGAAGATGGTGATTTCACAGGAGCAGCCAGACTGGCTTCCTCGGAGGACAAGATTGCTGACAGTAGTGATCTTACTTTTGAAGCCCTCCAGAGTAAGCACCCCTTTCCTCACCCAGACACCTCCATTCCACCTGCAATTGATGATGGGTTTTTTAATTTTCCTGTGTCGGAGGGAGATGTTGCTTGTGCTATCCAGTCTTTCCCTCGTGGCTCTGCTGCTGTCCCTCCAGTTGTGACTGCCCCTCCAGCTGTGACTGCCCCTCCACTTGTGACTACCCCTCCAGCTGTGACTGCCCCTCCAGTTGTGACTACCCCTCCAGCTGTGACTGCCCCTCCAGTTGTGACTACCCCTCCAGTTGTGACTGCTCCTGGTGGTCCGGATGGCTTGAAGCCACAAGACTTGAAAGATTTGACTAGTCCATCCGCCAATACTGCTGCTCATTCTCTTCTCCGTGCCCTCACCTCATTCCTGAAGTTATCTCTTGATGGCAATATACTTCAGTCAATTTGTCCGTTTTTCTTTGGTGCCTCCCTGACAGCTCTGCACAAGAAAGATGGAGGAATAAGGTCGCTAGCAGTAGGTTGCACTCTGCGCCGTATGGTCTCTAAGGTTGCAGGTAGTAAGGTGTTGGATGATATGTGTCTCCTTTTGTCCCCCCGTCAGTTGGGTTATGGAGTTAGGAGAGGAGCAGAGGCTGCAGTTCATGCTGCAAGTTATACCCCCAAAATTTATCTCAAGATTGCCTTTTCTTGAAATTGGATTTCAGGAATGCCTTCAACTCAGTGCGCAGGGACAAAATGTTGGAGGCTGTGCGAGTTCTAGCTCCAGATCTCTACCCTTTTGTATACTCCTCTTACTCGTCACCATCCTCTCTGTTTTGGAAAATATTATTCAGTCCTCTGAAGGTGTGCAACAAGGAGATCCCCTTGGTCCACTTCTTTTCTGTCTCTCCATCCACAAGCTCTCTTCTAATTTATGCTCTGAACTCTGTCTCCTCTATCTCATCGCAGGGGTGTATTTAGGGGGGGGCGGGGGGGGGGGGGGGCATTCGCCCCCCCTTGTATTATTCTCGCCCCCCCCCCTTGAAATTAGAGATATTTTTTTAAATAATGTCAAGAAAGGTGTAATACAAGAAAGGTGTAATAAGCTTATGATATCAGGTTCAAATGATAGGAATGTCAAACTGAGGTTCTTCTTGGTTTTCTATGCCATACGTCCACAATCTCTTCAAGGTCGCTCTCAGAGAGTACTTCTGGTGCCTCTATAGCAATCCTCATAAGGTGAGAGAGGCTGCAGTCACTTAGAGAATTACGCAAACGAGTCTTGATCATCTTCATCTGTGAGAAGCTTCTCTCCACAGAAGCAGTAGAAACTGGAATCGATAAGCAGATGGAGGCAATCTTGTGCAAATTGGGAAACATGGCCTTGAGCATGTCGTTTGAAACAAGTTCTTTCAGCTGTGATGCAGTAGTATCCCGTGGTTGCTTGACTAACAGCTGGCGGAATGTTTTCCACTCTGTAAGTATTTCAGTGGAAATCATGGCTGTCTTCACTGTTTCTTCTCCATCCAATGTTTCTGCATCTCTATCTTCTCCGTAGTGAGCAATCAGTTTCTCAACAGACGTGTCTCCATAAGTGGGAAAAGATACTGAATCTGGTTTTGGAACTTTCCGTGGATCGAATATAGACAATGCTGATACAACAGCGTTGGATGAAGAAAATCGGCTTGTTACGTTGGCCTTTAAATCAGCAACAAAAGGTTTACCAACAACATTCTGGAACGAAAGTATTTTATCAGCGTCCTTTGTAGATGACTTCAAGTCTTCAACGTTTCAAGAAGCTCCAACACCCAGTTCGCTCCAGGCAAAACTGCATCATCCAAGGATTTAACAGTAGCATCAACAAGGAATGATATCAACGAGAGGTCAAGCTGCTCTGCCTGAAGTGCTTTGCTGAGCTTGGCTACTTGTGGTAGAGTGAAATCAAGCAAATATATAGCTGCAATCGTAGACAATTTGCAGAGGGCACCATGGATTCCAAGAGCTTCTGGCTCGTGGGACGTCTCGTAGATGTTCCCAATGGTGATTACAATTGCAGAATAACTTGCTTTGACAGCTTTGACACACCTTTCATGTGCCAGCCAGCGTGTGTCAGATGGCTTGATCACTTTCATTTCTGGAAGTTCAAGAACGTGCTGTACCTCCTTCAGACACTCTGCTCGCTTGGGGGAATTGCGAAAATGCTTCCAAAGAGTAGTCAATGTTCTGTAAACATGAGCAATTCCAGGAGTTTTATTGGCAGCTTGCACACAAGCCAACTGCAGTAAGTGACAGTGGCAGTGTATAAACAGAGCGTGAGGAGTATGTTTCTTGATACGTGCCTGAACCCCGGTCTTTCGTCCAGAAAAAGTTGCAGCTCCATCAAATCCCAATCCAACTATTCTTCCGACTTGTAGACCTTTCTTCTTTAAACAATCGATGAGATTAGAATAGATGGTCTCTGCATCAGCCTTCTTCAATGGAATAAGCTCCAGAAAGCACTCTACTGGTACACCATCTTCCTCCCAGCGGCAAAACACAGACAATTCTTCTACGTTGGTGACATCTGTGCACTCATCTGCCATGAGGCTGTACATAGGTGCCTTTTGAAGTCGCTTCAGAATCGACTCCTCCACCCATGTCCCCAATGATTCGATGAATTCAACCACAGCCACTCTTGATGTGTACACGGCATTTCTTGGTGCAGTTTCTAAGAATTGCTTCAAATGTTGGCTGCCACATCGAACCACCACGTCAACCAGCTTCTCAAATTTTGTCGAATGTGCAACTTGTTCTTTCGTAAGAAAATGAGTGAGTAGGATCAGGCACTTCACTGCAGCTCTGTTCTGAGCTCTTTTGCGAGCTAAAACATTCTGGAGTTGCTGTACAACTGTTCCACCTTTGGCTGCTCCTTTAGCTGCAAAAAGAGCTTGAGTTGCATGGATATGGAAGTCACTTCTCGCATGAGCTTTCATTTTTTCAACAGCTTTCTTCCAATTTCTGCAAGGTTGTGTGACCCACACTCCTCCAGTACGCTGCAGACCAGATTGCTTGCAAACCTTGCAAAAGGCACCATCGCTATCCTCGTCATAATAGAGCCAACTGAAATCTTTCTCCCAGCTCTTAGAGTATTTTCTCTTCGTGGATACAGAAGAGCGGTGTTTGTTTTGCTTGCTTTTCTTTGAAGGTGGAGGACTAAGGCTAGGACTAGATGCCTCGACATGCTCAGAGCTATCTGTTCTGCTATCTTCGCTATCGCTGCTATTAGCATGAGAAGAGGCTTGAGAAGTACTTGCAAAGTATGAGCGAATATCCATATTAATATGAAGAGAAATCAGCTAGTAAGGTTTCTTTTATAGAGACTTTAAGACCATGACATAATGGACTGAGTTAAAAATACTGAGAGAGAGTGGGAAAGAAGGAGGGAACTGAAGAAGTGACAAACCTACAAAGGAGAACACGTGGTGGTGTGTGATGACTTTAAGACCATGACATAATGGACTGACTTAAAAATACTGAGAGAGAGTGGGAAAGAAGGAGGGAACTGAAGAAGTGACAAACCTACAAAGGAGAACACGTGGTGGCGTGTGATGACATCATGTCTAAGATTAGACTTGAAGACCATGACATAATGGACTGAGTTAAAAATACTGAGAGAGAGGGAGTGGGAAAGAAGGAGAAACAAAAGAAGTGACAAACCTACAAAGGAGAGCACGTGGTGGTGTGTGATGTCATCGTGTCATGACACATGCTCTCCTTTTTCCAAGCAGCTACAATATCATGAGAAATATATACAGTCTAGCCATAGTTCGGTATAGCATAATGCCATTGGTAGTCAGTCAAAATAGCTATCCTCAGACATTGTAAAAGCAAAAAAATATATGGGGGGATCTTCCCCCCAGACCCCCCTTTTACGACTTATGAACATGTTAAGAAAATATTAACAAAAATTAGGGCACCAAGTGACCAACCATTTCCACCCCCCCCCCCCCCCCCCCCCCTAGAGAACTAGAGAAAAATTGTGTATGAAACCTGTTGTCCATGATTTTGTAAGAAAATGCATGGAATGCAACATAATTCGATTTCACAAAAGCCCACCTCCATTATACGAGTGACAAGTGACTATATCTAATCTATATATGCTGATTGCCGTAGCATGCAACTTCAGCAAATATTTAAGATGGAATGTTGTACTAAAGATTTTAGAAAAAGTGCATGCCATCATAAGTAGCAGCTATATATACAGTTAGTACTGCAAAAATACCTGTGGGTAAAACACTTTCGTACTCCACGCGGAAGCCCAGGGTGCACGTCCCCTTTCCGCACCATCCAGGCTCTCCGCCCCCCCTTATTTTTCCATATCTCAAGTTCGCCCCCCCTTGGCAAAATTTCTGTATACAACCCTGGGATGATATCTCCATTGGTGGGAAGGTGGAGGATGTATTGGCTGACATTGAGATGGTGAAGAGGGAGGCTGCTAGCATGGGTCTCCAGCTGAATGCACAGAAGTCAGAAGTGATTTGTGATGATGTTTCCATTAAAGAGTCTCTCCTTCTTTCTATGCCAGGTGCCCATATTGTTGACCCTTCCAGTGCCATCCTTTTGGGTTCCCCTATTGGTGATTTAACATCCATCTCACGTCCCCTGGATGAAAAGGTCCACCTTTTAAAGACTATGGGTGAAAGGCTGAACCTTCTCTGTGCTCAAGATGCTCTCCTCCTCCTCTTCCATCACTCATTCTCAATACCAAAGCTCAGAGCCTACATATTCTTCGAACTTCACCATGTTTCCTCTTCCCTAGTCTAACGCAATATGATGACGTCCTCAGATCTGTTGTGAGTGGGATATGCAACATCTCCTTTAAATAATGATGATGATAATGCCAACTGGACACAAGCTACACTCCCTGTGAAGTTTGGTGGTCTTGGGATCCGGACAGCAGTACAGCTTGCACCCTCTGCCTTCTTGGCTTCTGCTGCTGGCTCTTCGGACCTTGTTCACCATATTGTACCTTCTCATCTCCACGGTATACCTATTCCCAACTGGGATGATGCAGTCTCCCACTGGTCTCAGGGCCATGATCAATCCCCACCTATCGGCCCGGCTTCACATCACCAAAATATCTGGGACTCACTCAAGGTATCTGTGACTTCCGCCAGCCTGCTTGTAAATGCTCCCAACCCTGTTTCTAAAGCTCGTTTGCTAGCTGCCTCTACAAAACAATCTGGTTTATGGTTGTCTGCTCCTCCCATCTCATCTCTAGGCCTTCGCATGGACCACAGCAATCGACAACACCATCCGTATTGCTGTGGTCTTCGCCTAGGCACTCCTTTGTGTAGGCCACATGCGTGTCAGCACTGTGAGGCTGCTGTTGACCAATTCACTACCCATGGTCTTAGCTGCCGTCACAGTGTGGGCCGCCATTTTCGTCATGCTGACATCAATGACATTGTACACAGGTCTTTAGCTTCGGCAAAGATACCCTCGAAACTGGAGCCTTCTGGCCTCTACAGAAATGATGGGAAGCACCCGGATGGCATCACGTTGGTTCCGTGGAAGTGTGGGAAATTGTTGGTGTGGGATGCCACTTGCATTGACACTTTCTCTCCCTCCTACATTGCTAGTGCCTCCACAGTGGCAGGAGCAGTAGCGGCTTTGGCTGAGGAAAGAAAGAGAGAGAAGTACACCAACAATAAAAATCACTCCTTTGTTCCTGTAGCAATTGAAACTTCAGGTGTGTTTGGTCCACAGAGTTTACTCTTTCTTAAGGGATTTGGGGCAGCGTCTCTTTCAAGTGACTGGAGAGAAGAACTCCCTTCACCACCTCCTGCAGAGGCTTTCTGTTGTGGTGCAGAGAGGTAATGCAGTTTCGGTTACAGGGACCACAGATAACTTGGATTTGGACTCTGATGACATTTTCTTATTATATAATAAAACTTAAAAAAAATAATAAAATAATAATAATAATAAATATAATAATAATAAAACAACAAATAATAATAATAATAACAACAATAATAATAAATAATTAATTAATAAATAATAACTTTCGGGTTTATTTCCATCTTATTCAGTGAAATATAGTTGGAGCCCTCAGTGGGGAATTGGATGCAAAACTTGGTATTGCCACATGAGGGGTGCGCTCCACAGAAAATACGAAACGTGTCTCCAGATAAATAAAGTTGGCTTATGTAAAGCAGAAATGGTCGATATAGGGAAGAAAAAAGTCGAGAAAAAGGCAGCAGATTCGTGGATAGAAGATGGAAAAACAACTGCACAGCAAGTGAGAATGGGTGCACGGTTAATGCAGAGAAAAAGGATTGGCAGGAGTATATTTAGTGGGGGGGAGGGGGGGGGGCATTAGACCTCCCTTGCGTCATATTCTCCCCCCCCCCCCCCTCCTCCCCTTACAATTTTGAGATTTAACGGACATGTGATACTAGGTCAGGCCCTGGGTGACCCTCACTCCCTCTCTTTCAATACTCCAAGTTACCCCTCCCCCTACCCCCATCCCTTGGCAACATTTCTGCATACAGCCCTGGATGGAGTCCCATTCTGACAGGACTACTAACATGCTATGAAGGTGGACACACTTTTTTTGTCTTGATGATGCAGAAACTATTATCAGTCTTGGCAAGGTCAACCATTACTTGCCACTTTCTATGGACGCAGAGCATGGCTTCATAGTTATACAGGAAGGGTGACTGATGGATATAGTCATTAGAGGAGAGAAGTGCTAATGATGGAGAGCACACTGAACACATTAATCAGTCAAGAATGAAAACTATCACTTTAACAAGTTCTTGCCAGCTGGTTGCATGGTCTTCCCTTTACTACTCGGAGAATTCCCAGAGTAACCACTGCCTGATGACATCACTCTTAGTTGCTTCCAAGTACTCGTAATAAAACTCCCAGCACAGACACTGCACATGCTCATTCTGTTTCAGAACCTGCCAGCCCACAAAGTCCTTAGCACCAGCTCAGACCCTCTCCCGCTAGCACCAGCTCAGACCCTCTCCCGCTAGCACCAGCTCAGACCCTCTCCCGCTAGCACCAGCTCAGACCCTCGCCCACTACCCAATGTTTGCATTCGTAGTTAGTATTATTACTAATACACTCCATACATGGAGCACTCGAGGAGGAAAGGAAACACCATTGCCTAGTTCCAACTGCTGCTATAGCAATTTATAAAATATACATCCACTGCTCATGCAAATATGGTATGTCTTCTTCACAGCAGCAGTTTCATCAGGTGGCTCAAGTCATCCTCTAGACACCAGAAGGCCACGTGGGGTGAGCGCTGAAAGATTCTCACCTAACTCTCAGTTGACAATAGTAGTACAGATACAGTCACTTTCTCGATGATCATTGACTTGCTCGATCAGTTAGACGCTCTAGCCTTCATCTCATTATTCCTGGTGATGCTGTAGCTGCTCTAGCCTTCATCTCACTATTCCTGGTGAAGGCTAGGACTCTAGCATTCATCTCACTATTCCTGGTGAAGGCTAGGAGCTCTAGCCTTCATCTCACTATTCCTGGTGAAGGCTAGGATGAATGTATCTAGTGCGGCGTGTGTATGTATCTATAGTCAGTGCTATAGTCAGTGGCATAAGAAATGGAGGTATACATGTATCCTGATGCTTGATAAAAAAAACTTCAAGCAATTACTGACTGTGCAGGTATTGGGTTTGATGAGCAAGGCTTCACAGAGGGAGTCTCCAGCTGGTGAGTTGCAGATATTGCATATATGTACAAGTAGTGTGAAGCTGACTAAAAACAAATTGAAGACCACTGGGGGTTAAAATCATTAAGGATGACTGGGGGTTCAAACTCCAAGAACCGCAGGAATTCAAATATCCAAGGACCACTGGAGGTCGAAACTCAGGAAAGTCACTTACTCATTTGTGACATAGTGTATGTGTGCGTGTGTATGTATGTGTGTATCTATATGTGTATGTATGTATGTACGTCTGTATGTATATGTATTTGCATGTATCTATGTGTATATGTATGTATGTAGTCTGTATGTATGTGTGTATGTATGTATGTGTATGTATCTATGTGTGTATGTATGCATGTGTATGTATCTATGTGTGTATGTATGCATGTGTATGTACATGTATGTACTTTATATGTGTTATGTATGCGTGTGTGTATGCATTTGTATGTATGTGTGTATGTATGCATTCACGACAATTCAAGAGCTACAGACATTTGAAGGTACAGTACTGTATATAGATGTCAGGGGGTATAGGCATTAGGCATTTGTAGTGCATCTACATTTAAGGGAGTAGAGCCAGAGGTTGGAGAAGCAGGTAGGAATGCCGACATTAGGGGAAACTGATAAGTACACTGCGTATACACATTAGCAGGTAGAGATGTACATACATGTACAATCAGGGGTATAGACATTAGGGGGGCAGATATTAAGGGGGACAGTGCAATATTGGATAGAGAAACTGAATGGGAAAAAAACAACAACAACAAGAACTAGTTACAATATACCAAATGACAGCCACAAGTGTGCCGGCCTCCAGCCACTAGTGTATGGCCGACCTCTTACAGACAGCTCATAAAGACCACCTTCCTCACTAGTGTATGGCCGACCACTTACAGACAGCTCATAAAGACCACCTTCCTCACTAGTGTATGGCCGACCCCTTACAGACAGCTCATAAAGACCACCTTCCTCACTAGTGTATGGCCGACCACTTACAGACAGCTCATAAAGACCACCTTCCTCACTAGTGTATGGCCGACCACTTACAGACAGCTCATAAAGACCACCTTCCTCACTAGTGTATGGCCGACCTCTTACAGACAGCTCATAAAGACCACCTTCCTCACTAGTGTATGGCCGACCTCTTACAGACAGCTCATAAAGACCACCTTCCTCACTAGTGTATGGCCGACCTCTTACAGACAGCTCATAAAGACCACCTTCCTCACTAGTGTATGGCCGACCTCTTACAGACAGCTCATAAAGACCACCTTCCTCACTAGTGTATGGCCGACCTATAACAGACAGCTCATAAAGACCACCTTCCTCACTAGTGTATGGCCGACCACTTACAGACAGCTCATAAAGACCACCTTCCTCACTAGTGTATGGCCGACCCCTTACAGACAGCTCATAAAGACCACCTTCCTCACTAGTGTATGGCCGACCACTTACAGACAGCTCATAAAGACCACCTTCCTCACTAGTGTATGGCCGACCTCTTACAGACAGCTCATAAAGACCACCTTCCTCACTATATAGTGTATGGATGACCTCTTACAGACAGCTCATAAAGACCACCTTCCTCACTAGTGTATGGCCGACCTCTTACAAACAGCTCATAAAGACCACCTTCCTCACTAGTGTATGGCCGACCTCTTACAGACAGCTCATAAAGACCACCTTCCTCACTAGTGTATGGCCGACCTCTTACAGACAGCTATATTGACCACCTTTCTCACTAGTGTATGGCCGACCTCTTACAGACAGCTCATAAAGACCACCTTCCTCACTAGTGTATGGCCGACCACTTACAGACAGCTCATAAAGACCACCTTCCTCACTAGTGTATGGCCGACCACTTACAGACAGCTCATAAAGACCACCTTCCTCACTAGTGTATGGCCGACCACTTACAGACAGCTCATAAAGACCACCTTCCTCACTAGTGTATGGCCGACCTCTTACAGACAGCTCATAAAGACCACCTTCCTCACTAGTGTATGGCCGACCTCTTACAGACAGCTTATAAAGACCACCTTCCTCACTAGTGTATGGCCGACCTCTTACAGACAGCTCATAAAGACCACCTTCCTCACTAGTGTATGGCCGACCACTTACAGACAGCTCATAAAGACCACCTTCCTCACTAGTGTATGGCCGACCTCTTACAGACAGCTCATAAAGACCACCTTCCTCACTAGTGTATGGCCGACCTCTTACAGACAGCTTATAAAGACCACCTTCCTCACTAGTGTATGGCCGACCTCTTACAGACAGCTCATAAAGACCACCTTCCTCACTAGTGTATGGCCGACCCCTTACAGACAGCTCATAAAGACCACCTTCCTCACTAGTGTATGGCCGACCTCTTACAGACAGCTCATAAAGACCACCTTCCTCACTAGTGTATGGCCGACCTCTTACAGACAGCTCATAAAGACCACCTTCCTCACTAGTGTATGGCCGACCACTTACAGACAGCTCATAAAGACCACCTTCCTCACTAGTGTATGGCCGACCACTTACAGACAGCTCATAAAGACCACCTTCCTCACTAGTGTATGGCCGACCACTTACAGACAGCTTACTAAAGACCACCTTCCTCACCAGTGTATGGCCGACCACTTACAGACAGCTCATAAAGACCACCTTCCTCACTAGTGTATGGCCGACCTCAGCTCATAAAGATCACCTTCCTCACTAGTGTATGGCCGACCTGTTACAGACAGCTCATAAAGACCACCTTCCTCACTAGTGTATGGCCGACCTCTTACAGACAGCTCATAAAGACCACCTTCCTCACTAGTGTATGGCCGACCTATAACAGACAGCTCATAAAGACCACCTTCCTCACTAGTGTATGGCCGACCACTTACAGACAGCTTACTAAAGACCACCTTCCTCACCAGTGTATGGCCGACCACTTACAGACAGCTCATAAAGACCACCTTCCTCACTAGTGTATGGCCGACCTCAGCTCATAAAGACCACCTTCCTCACTAGTGTATGGCCGACCTGTTACAGACAGCTCATAAAGACCACCTTCCTCACTAGTGTATGGCCGACCTCTTACAGACAGCTCATAAAGACCACCTTCCTCACTAGTGTATGGCCGACCTATAACAGACAGCTCATAAAGACCACCTTCCTCACTAGTGTATGGCCGACCACTTACAGACAGCTCATAAAGACCACCTTCCTCACTAGTGTATGGCCGACCCCTTACAGACAGCTCATAAAGACCACCTTCCTCACTAGTGTATGGCCGACCTCAGCTCATAAAGACCACCTTCCTCACTAGTGTATGGCCGACCTCTTACAGACAGCTCATAAAGACCACCTTCCTCACTAGTGTATGGCCGACCTCTTACAGACAGCTCATAAAGACCACCTTCCTCACTAGTGTATGGCCGACCACTTACAGACAGCTCATAAAGACCACCTTCCTCACTAGTGTATGGCCGACCACTTACAGACAGCTCATAAAGACCACCTTCCTCACTAGTGTATGGCCGACCACTTACAGACAGCTTACTAAAGACCACCTTCCTCACTAGTGTATGGCCGACCACTTACAGACAGCTCATAAAGACCACCTTCCTCACTAGTGTATGGCCGACCTCAGCTCATAAAGACCACCTTCCTCACGTTAGTGTATGGCCGACCTGTTACAGACAGCTCATAAAGACCACCTTCCTCACTAGTGTATGGCCGACCTCTTACAGACAGCTCATAAAGACCACTTTCCTCACTAGTGTATGGCCGACCTCTTACAGACAGCTCATAAAGACCACCTTCCTCACTAGTCTATGGCCGACCTCTTACAGACAGCTCATAAAGACCACCTTCTTCACTAGTGTATGGCCGACATCTTACAGACAGCTCATAAAGACCACCTTCCTTACTAGTGTATGGCCGACCACTTACAGACAGCTCATAAAGACCACCTTCCTCACTAGTGTATGGCCGACCTGTTACAGACAAGCTCATAAAGACCACCTTCCTCACTAGTGGTATGGCCGACCACTTACAGACAGCTCATAAAGACCACCTTCCTCACTAGTGTATGGCCGACCTCTTACAGACAGCTCATAAAGACCACCTTCCTCACTAGTGTATGGCCGACCTCTTACAGACAGCTCATAAAGACCACCTTCCTCACTAGTGTATGGCCGACCACTTACAGACAGCTTACTAAAGACCACCTTCCTCACTAGTTTATGGCCGACCTGTTACAGACAGCTCATAAAGACCACCTTCCTCACTAGTGTATGGCCGACCTCTTACAGACAGCTCATAAAGACCACTTTCCTCACTAGTGTATGGCCGACCTCTTACAGACAGCTCATAAAGACCACTTTCCTCACTAGTGTATGGCCGACATCTTACAGACAGCTCATAAAGACCACCTTCCTCACTAGTGTATGGCCGACCACTTACAGACAGCTCATAAAGACCACTAGTGTATGGCCGACCACTTACAGACAGCTCATAAAGACCACCTTCCTCACTAGTGTATGGCCGACTTCATACAGACAGCTCATAAAGACCACCTTCCTCACTAGTGTATGGCCGACCTCTTACAGACAGCTCATAAAGACCACCTTCCTCACTAGTGTATGGCCGACCTCATACAGACAGCTCATAAAGACCACCTTCCTCACTAGTGTATGGCCGACCTCATACAGACAGCTCATAAATACCACCTTCCTCACTAGTGTATGGCCGACCTCATACAGACAGCTCATAAAGACCACCTTCCTACCTAGTGTATGGCCGACCTCTTACAGACAGCTCATAAAGACCACCTTCCGCACTAGTGTATGGCCGACCACTTACAGACAGCTCATAAAGACCACCTTCCTCACTAGTGTATGGCCGACCACTTACAGACAGCTCATAAAGACCACCTTCCTCACTAGTGTATGGCCGACCACTTACAGACAGCTCATAAAGACCACCTTCCTCACTAGTGTATGGCCGATCTCTTACAGACAGCTCATAAAGACCACCTTCCTCACTAGTGTATGGCCGACCACAGAGAGCTCATAAAGACCACCTTCCTCACTAGTGTATGGCCGACCACTTACAGACAGCTCATAAAGACCACCTTCCTCACTAGTGTATGGCCGACCACTTACAGACAGCTCATGAATAAAGACCACCTTCCTCACTAGTGTATGGCCGACCTCTTACAGACAGCTCATAAAGACCACCTTCCTCACTAGTGTATGGCCGACCACTTACAGACAGCTCACTAAAGACCACCTTCCTCACTAGTGTATGGCCGACCTCTTACAGACAGCTCATAAAGACCACCTTCCTCACTAGTGTATGGCCGACCACTTACAGACAGCTCATAAAGACCACCTTCCTCACTAGTGTATGGCCGACCTCTTACAGACAGGTCATAAAGACCACCTTCCTCACTAGTGTATGGCCGACCTGTTACAGACAGCTCATAAAGACCACCTTCCTCACTAGTGTATGGCCGACCACTTACAGACAGCTCACTAAAGACCACCTTCCTCATTAGTGGAACGAGTTTCCACAAATACCAGAGCGCCCGGATCACACTTACAAGCAAATGCTGGTTGCCACGATGACAACTTCCACTTTTAAAACCTCCTTCTGATTAAATGCAAAAAGAAGATGATATACCTTACCGAACAGGGTCCATGGAAGAACTGAGATTCACCATTTTGGGCTGTAGCTTGTTCCTGTCGTTCCTCTCCCAACCCACGCACCT
Source organism: Cladorhizidae sp. MBARI D1340-BT2 (assembly GCA_028752905.1). Classification (NCBI taxonomy): domain Eukaryota; kingdom Metazoa; phylum Porifera; class Demospongiae; order Poecilosclerida; family Cladorhizidae; species Cladorhizidae sp. MBARI D1340-BT2. The sequence continues at coordinate 23,224,056 of JAQNBH010000014.1, read as the reverse complement.
GGGAGCCTCTGTACACACACAACGGCAGGGAGGAAGGGGTTATTGAATAAATTGTGGGTTCAAGGAAAAGAGGCCAACTTTAGAGAATGATTGATACCAGGTCAAAGAACATCAACATATGTATACATATGCCGGAGTATATATCAAATCTTCTGAATCATTTCAGAGTGCGACTTATACAACAATGGTGTTAATTTTGCTGGAGTGTTAAGTGGCAGTGGCTGAATTGAATCACTGGGCGGGATCACAAGAGGAGCATGTGACCTGTCCATGGACCTTGTACTGCAGCTAGCAGCCTGCTCTTAATAGTCGTTCGTGACATGCCAGGAACTGTGTGATGAGATGTGCTGCATGTTCAAGCTGAATATGAAGGCAAGTCTGGCACCTCATACCCTGGTGCAACTCGTACCCTGGTGCAACTCGTACCCTGGTGCAACTCGTACCCTGGTGCAACTCGTACCCTGGTGCAACTCGTACCCTGGTGCAACTCGTACCCTGGTGCAACTCGTACCCTGGTGCAACTCGTACCCTGGTGCAACTCGTACCCTGGTGCAACTCGTACCCTGGTGCAACTCGTACCCTGGTGCAACTCGTACCCTGGTGCAACTCGTACCCTGGTGCAACTCATACCCTGGTGCAACTCATACCCTGGTGCAACTCATACCCTGGTGCAACTCATACCCTGGTGCAACTCATACCCTGGTGCAACTCATACCCTGGTGCAACACATACCCTGGTGCAACACATACCCTGGTGCAACTCATACCCTGGTGCAACTCATTTTCTGGTGCAACTCATACCCTGGTGCAACTCATACTCGAGTGCAACTCATACCCTGGTGTAACTCATACCCTGGTGCAACTCATACTCTAGTGCAACTCTTACCCTGGTGCAACTCATACTTTGGTGCAACTCATACTCTGGTGCAACTCATACCCTGGTGCAACTCATACTCGAGTGCAACTCATACCCTGGTGTAACTCATACCCTGGAGCAACTCATTTTCTGGTGCAACTCATACCCTGGTGCAACTCATACTCTAGTGCAACTCTTACCCTGGTGCAACTCATACTCTGGTGCAACTCATACTCTGGTGCAACTCATACCCTGGTGCAACTCATACTCTGGTGCAACTCATACCCTGGTGCAACTCATACCCTGGTGCAACTCATTTTCTGGTGCAACTCATACCTTGGTGCAACTCATACCGTGGTGCAACTCATACACTGGTGCAACTCATACCCTGGTACAACTCACACTCTGGTGCAACTCATACCCTGGTGCAACTCATACCCTGGTGCAACTCATACCCTGGTGCAACTCATACCCTGGTGCAACTCATACCCTGGTGCAACTCATACCCAGGTGCAACTCATACCCTGGTGCAACTCATACCCTGGTGCAACTCATACCCTGGTGCAACTCATACCCTGGTGCAACTCATACTCTAGTGCAACTCTTACCCTGGTGCAACTCATACTTTGGTGCAACTCATACTCTGGTGCAACTCATACCCTGGTGCAACTCATACTCGAGTGCAACTCATACTCGAGTGCAACTCATACCCTGGTGTAACTCATACCCTGGAGCAACTCATTTTCTGGTGCAACTCATACCCTGGTGCAACTCATACTCTAGTGCAACTCTTACCCTGGTGCAACTCATACTCTGGTGCAACTCATACTCTGGTGCAACTCATACCCTGGTGCAACTCATACCCTGGTGCAACTCATTTTCTGGTGCAACTCATACCTTGGTGCAACTCATACCGTGGTGCAACTCATACCCTGGTGCAACTCATACCCTGGTACAACTCACACTCTGGTGCAACTCATACCCTGGTGCAACTCATACTCTGGTGCAACTCATACCCTGGTGCAACTCATACCCTGGTGCAACTCATACCCTGGTGCAACTCATACCCTGGTGCAACTCATACCCAGGTGCAACTCATACCCTGGTGCAACTCATACCCTGGTGCAACTCATACCCTGGTGCAACTCATACCCTAGTGCAACTCATACCCCGCAGGGGTTCATACAGCATTTACAGTTTGGGGGGAATGTTTGCATCACATTGCATTCTACTGTCCCGGGGGGAATGTTTGCATCACATGTGCATGTGCTCCTACTGTCCCGGGGGGAATGTTTGCATCACATGTGCTCCTACTGTCCCGGGGGGAATGTTTGCATCAACATGTTCTTCTACTGTCCCGGGGGGAATGTTTGCATCACATGTGCTTCTACTGTCCCGGGGGGAATGTTGCCGTACTTGTTGGAAAAAGTAGTTAACGACCATGCACGTGTGCAGTAGAGCCTTCAATAACCAGAGTGGAATAGGGTGAGTATCTAACACCATGTCTATATATGTAAGCAGTGTGCACGTCTATACACACACCCACCAATTATATTATGGGATATATATTCCAAGAAATTACCAACTGCCAATAAATATGGACCGCAGCATGCAGAGAGCAGCACCAACATGTGTGTAGACACACCCACCTGATTTGGCCGTGTAGTCGGGCAGTTTGACGTCCCTGATGACGAGGCTATGCGTGTTGACAAGTTTCCCTTCCCTAACGCACTCCCGATAACATAGCACGTCCACACACGTCAGCACATTCCCCCTGTACAATACATAAGTGTGGCATTAGTGCACATTAGCACATTCCCCCTGTGGCACAATACATAAGTGTGGCATTAGTGCACGCAAGAAGTGTGGCATTGCCCATCCAGATGAGGTCAGACAAGGTCCAAACTGTGATGATGGTATTAATTTTAATAATTCACCCCACCTCTAACTGCTTTCATTAACAAAAACAAAATGAAGGGTATTTGTCTCCCAACCTTCTAACAGGTTACGAGAGTGTTTCAACATATTCAACATAGACCGAATTCACCTCCCAAGTAGATGCCCAGAGTATTCCAGGATTTCATCTTAAGTCCTGGGATTCTCCTGGGTTGTCAATAGTAACTCTGACAGTACTGGGACTATCCTGGGTTGTCATAGTAACTCTGACAGTGGACTCTCCTGGGTTGTCATAGTAACTCTGACAGTGGACTCCCCTGGGTTGTCATAGTAACTCTTGACAGTGGACTCTCCTGGGTTGTCATAGTAACTCTGACAGTGGACTCCCCTGTATGTCATAGTAACTCTTGACAGTGGACTCTCCTGGGTTGTCATATATAGTAACTCTGAAATCCTAGGATGTTATAGTAAATCTGACAGTCCTGGGATTATTATGGGATGTCAGAACAAAGCTGGCATTCTCCAACCTGAGGACGCTGTACAACTCTAATAGTCAGGACTCTTCCGCAAGAATCTATTGTTCCCATAGCAAGCAGTGCCAAAGTGTCTGTAATGAGATCAATTATCTGCCTGCTCACTCCAAGTATGTACATGAATATACTTAGTGTTGCACAATAATTACATACCTGTGCAGTGCATATGCTCTAGGAACAATGGCACATTGAAAATAAATTATTAACACTCTGTACACAGTCTAGAGTGCAGGATTACATCTGTACATGTTTCTAGTCAGGGGGTTTCTTGCTGCGGGGGCGGGGGCGGGGTTGGGGGGAGTGTTTGGCGAGCTAGAAATAATTATCTTGGTCTACCCACTTCTCACTCTACACAAGCAATCTATATTATATAAAGTTGAAGATGTCTGCCTGCCTGTGTCTGTGTATGGCTTATGCCTGGCCAAATGCCTGAACTGATTTGATCCAAACTTGGTGAGTAGGAAAACGGGTAGATCAGGAAGCATTTTTTTATTTATGTTAAAATGTAATGTAATGAAATTTTGAAAGAAATATTTTGAAAATTCTGAAAAAATCACTAATAACCCCAACCAGTCTTCATTATAACTACCAAGTCTTCATAATAACCCCAACCAGTCTTCATTTCTCAGACAATTTATGAAGACGAAAAATACTTGCAACAATTTTTTTTAAATAGATACGAGTCTGACGGATAATTGCTAAGATGCATACGATATAGGGAATCAGCTTAAAACCAGTTGATATGACAATTTGTTACCAAACAGCTTTACTGGTTTTGTCTTGATATATCTTCCTAAACCTGTTTCTAAGTTGTCGTACAGCCTGATGCTTCCCTTCTGCATCTGCGGGTGTTCTAATCACTAATAAACCACAACCATTTTTCATTTCTCAGAAAATGTATGCAAGAATATTATGATATTGCTTTGATGGAATAAGTTCTGTGTGCTTGAACACAACAACGAATGGCAAACATGTACACGCCTACACCGAGGCGTACATTATTGTATTCCATGCAGAGCGCAGGTAACTTCAGGCGTACATTATTGTATTCCATGCAGAGCGCAGGTGACTTCAGGCGTACATTATTGTATTCCATACAGAGCGCAGGTAACTTCAGGCGTACATTATTGTATTCCATGCAAGAGCGAGGTAACTTCAGGCGTACATTATTGTATTCCATGCAGAGCACAGGTAACTTCAGGCGTACATTATTGTATTCCATGCAGAGCACAGGCAACTTCAGGCGTACATTATTGTATTCCATGCAGAGCAGGTAACTTCAGGCGTACATTATTGTATTCCATGCAGAGCGCAGGTAACTTCAGGCGTACATTATTGTATTCCATGCAGAGCGCAGGTGACTTCAGGCGTACATTATTGTATTCCATGCAGAGCGCATGTAACTTCAGGTGTACATTATTGTATTCCATGCAGAGCGCATGTAACTTCAGGCGTACATTATTGCAGAGCGCAGGTAACTTCAGGCGTACATTATTGTATTCCATGCAGAGCGCAGGTAACTTCAGGCGTACATTATTGTATTCCATGCAGAGCGCAGGTAACTTCAGGCGTACATTATTGTATTCCATGCAGAGCGCAGGTAACTTCAGGCGTACATTATTGTATTCCATGCAGAGCGCAGGTAACTTCAGGCGTACATTATTGTATTCCATGCAGAGCACAGGCAACTTCAGGCGTACATTATTGTATTCCATGCAGAGCGCATGTAACTTCAGGCGTACATTATTGTATTCCATGCAGAGCACAGGTAACTTCAGGCGTACATTATTGTATTCCATGCAGAGCGCAGGTAACTTCAGGCGTACATTATTGTATTCCATGCAGAGCGAGGTAACTTCAGGCGTACATTATTGTATTCCATGCAGAGCGCAGGTAACTTCAGGCGTACATTATTGTATTCCATGCAGAGCACAGGCAACTTCAGGCGTACATTATTGTATTCCATGCAGAGCACAGGTAACTTCAGGTGTACATTATTGTATTCCATGCAGAGCGCAGGTATACATTATTGTATTCCATGCAGAGCGAGGTAACTTCAGGCGTACATTATTGTATTCCATGCAGAGCACAGGTAACTTCAGGCATACATTATTGTATTCCATGCAGAGCGCAGGTATGTAACTTCAGCCAGTGCCTCATAATGAAGGACCAAAATGAGTGATGCTTCGTGTTGAAGAAATCTCGGAAGCTCTCAAGATGAAAAGCTGACCTACAGTATCACATGCTAATCATATTATGCAAAGTGCCTGGCAAGAAGGCACTCCCTTCAGCAGTAATCTTGGCTGCTCCAAGGGAAGGGGGTGGGGAGGTGAAATTTCAGTTAGGGGGAATTACCTCCCTCATGCCACCATGCTACTGTATATGAGACCTTGCCTTAATGAAGAGCATGGTAACACAGCGTGTCGGAGTGCTATCAAAATAGTTCTCCCACTAAGGACCAGTGACTCACTCTGCAGACACACACACCCTGCACAGACACACCCACTACACCATGCTCACATTCCATAGCAATGCCAGGGGGAAACTATAATGTTTCAACCACACCGCACCCGACCACTAGTCCCGGGCATCGTCTATAAAAGGATCGTCTATAAAAGGATGCACTACTAGAGAGCATACACCACGTGTGTGATGGATCAAGCACAAGCTGCTCAAATAGCCTCAGCTAGTGTGAGCGTATCTGAGCCATTGTGAACCAGTCAACAGTTCATTGTTGGTCCCAAACTGTCTCCCTGTTACTCTGACCTCCATGGAAAGTCCACAACTCTCCCAGCTACTCTGACCTCCCTGGATACCCGCAACTGTCTCCCAGTTACTCTGACCTCCCTGGACACCCCCAACTGTCTTCCAGTTACTCTGACCTCCCTGGATACCCCCAACTGTCTTCCAGTTACTCTGACCTCCCTTGGACAACCCCAACTGTCTCCCAGTTACTCTGACCTCCCTGGACAACCCCAACTGTCTCCCAGTTACTCTGACCTCCCTGGATACTCACAACTGTCTCCCAGTTACTCTGACCTCCCTGGACACCCCCAACTGTCTCCCAGTTACATACTCTGACCTCTCTGGATACCCCCAACTGACTCCCAGTTACTCTGACCTCCCTGGACACCCCCAACAGTCCCCCATTTACTCTGACCTCCCTGGATACCCCCAACTGTCTCCCAGTTACTCTGACCTACCTGGACAATCCTCTGCATACACACGAGCAAGTCTATTGTATTGACAAACTTTTACCAAATTTTGTGCTTGACTGAACTGAGAAACAAACCAGTGGAGGAGTGAAGGAGTGGAGGAGAGAAGGATTGGGAGAGTGGAGGAGAGAAGGATTGGGAGAGTGGAGGAGAGGAGGAGTGGAGGAGAGAAGGATTGGAGGAGTGGGAGAGTGGAGGAGAGAAGGAGTGGAGCATTCCAGGCACAAGGGGAGTCTTTTTGGAGTTACAGTCGTAGCGGAACTCATTGTTGGATTATATATATACTTGCTCAAAAGATGCCAAAGAGAGTTTTAGATATCAGCTTTTATTTTATGGGTTAAAAATAGAATATTGGGAGAGTACCAGCACATTCCTTAGACTCGAAAATAAGATCCATTAGCGGCCCATCAACAAGAAACACCAACAACAACTTCAACAACATAAAAATAACTAAATGGCAACAACAAAACAGCAGCAACAACTACTGTAAACCCAGAAAAGTTGGCGACCTTTTTATTTAGTGTTTTTGATATCATGCACATTTTAGCGACCATTAATGTTAACGTTTTATAGCATGAAAAACAAGGTGAATTGTGAAAATAAGAACAGTACATTAATCATTAATAAAGTCCATGATTCCAGGTTTTTTGAATGCTTGTTTTAGTCTTTCAGTATTGCATGAAAGATTGCTAAGACTGTTGATTAACCAGTTTGCATGCAGGGGCTTGATCAATGCACGAAGATCCACTTTAACAGCTGATATCTCTTTCCCACCATCCAGGGCTTCATGGATTTCATTAGCATACCACCTGGTGAAGGCGTCCTTCATTAAAGCCTTAAATTCTTCATTTACGCACACACCAAGTGGCTGCAACTCTCCTGTGCAGCTTGCAGGAACAAAAACTTGGTGGATATTGTTGTCTTGAAGCTTTTTAAGAACAGAACTACAGCGATGAGCTGCAAACACATCGAATATTGCCAATGCAGGCTGATCGTCAGCCAAATCCAGTCTCACTCTAGTAGTAGTGACATATGGAATGATAATGTTATCGATATATTTAACATTGTCTGTTCACTCCAATGTGACTCATTGTGTGTGATATGCCAGTCCTCAGGAAAGTTGACCCTTGCATGACAACCAACTGTTTTACCCTGGTAGATAATTTGGGAGGGTAATAGTACGCCAGAAGCAGTTACAGCCATTAAGGCTGTGATCTCCCTCTTATCCTCCTTTCCCACTACTGTAGACCCTCACTAATCCGAATAGCCTGGGGATCTGAATAGTTCGGATTAGTGACATTTTTGGATTAGTGAAATTTATGAATTCATTATATTGAACTCTGAATGTGTTTATTTTTTGCAGGTGTGGGTTGAATACTGGGTGGTGGGAGTACAAGTTATTTTTTTTAATCATTATGATCCCTTCCCATCCTCATTCTTTTAGCAGATCTCCGGAATCCTATCTCAGTCATCTTCCTTTTGTATTCTCACAACTCGCTGCCCTTCTTCTTTATGTCTGAGATAGTGGAGACTCCAACTCCATACTGTTCAGATAGTAACTTGTAGCTTTTCTTCCCGAGCTGGTCCAGGATCTCAACCTTCTCCTCGATGGTAAGGCTCTTGTGTGCTCTTTTCTTCTCCATATCACTGCAGCTGCATCGTATGACAGGCTCGTGGTAGGTTCGAAGTTCAATAATGGCACCCATTTTGAATCGTTTTTTGTTTGTTTTTTGCTACCTAATGCAGTTCGGATTAACGGGGTCCGGATTAGCGAGGGTCTACTGTCCGGATTAGCGAGGGTCTACTGTACTGGGACCTGTTTACACTCCTGTTCAGCCATAGTCCAAGAGTAACAGGAACAAGCTTTGTCCCTGTTTGGTCCCAATTAAATACTAGGTCCAATGGTATGCCATGTGTCACTATTTCATCTTCAATTCTCATACAGAAAGACCTCTTCAATGCTTCAAAATCAGCAGGTACTTTTCTGGCGGCCTTCCTTTTCACATAGTCTCTACGCAGAAGAAAAGACTCAGCCCACTTCTTTCCCAGAGTGGCACTACCACCATACTGAGAAAGTAAACTTGGCTTTCGATGGCCTACGATCCCCTTTGCTGAAGCAATAACTATATTACGAGTCACAATCACACCAGCTTGACGAAGGCTACGTATATATTTGGGTACTTCCTCATCAAACTCTCCTATCATGAGAAGCCGACCCAATGCAGCATGAGGTAAGTCAATAATGGAGTCAGGATCCTTGACTAACTTCAATTTACGAAGGTATTCTTCATAGTACTTTCTTTAATTTCATGCCCCAAAATTTCAGTGTATTTAGTAACAGCAGCCTCGCTTCCATTCTCACAAGCATATTTAGCTAACCTTGATCTCTGAATCATAGCTCTGATACTTCCCTCTCTTCCGCGTTCCACCCTTCAGTTCCTTTAACACTTCTTTGTTGGCTGCAGCTGTTGTTCCGTCACCTTCTGGTAAACAAACTGAGCTAGATCCACCAGCATTACCTTTCAACCAACGAACAATCGACATAGCTGTAAGTTCGCAGTTGCTCGATCAAAACTCGAAAGCTCCTAATCAGTGACGACCTCGTGCTCTGCTGACAGCTAGCACACGCGCTTGAGTGTTTTTGAATTTTGTACTTATATTGCCACAAATGTTGGCTGCCTATTAACTTAGCGATTTCCCCCCCTTCGCTAAATTCGCTAACATTAATGGCCTGCTAACTTTTTTGGGTTTACAGTACATGGCAACAACAGCAACAACTACATGGCAACAACAGCAGCAATAGTAAAAACATGCCAATAGCAACACGGCAACAAGTTGTCAACAACATAGCACAACAATGTGGTAACAGTGTGGCCAGTAACAGCAACAAGCAAAATGGCAACATCATACCAGGGACACAACAACAGAGTGGCAACACCGGAGGTAGCAACAACAGAGTGGCAACACTGGAGGTAGCAACAACAGAAACTCTTGCCTAGGGTTGGGGACCAACATACCATTGCCTCGCTGCCAACATCAGCAAGTTCCTCAGAGGCCAGCCTGGATTTGATTTGCTAGTACCTGGGTCACAGAATCCCAGCAGCACCTTAGACAGAGAAGAGTGGTAAGTGATGCTAATGAGGAGATCATGGAATGTGCACTGTCAGCACTAGGGAACATAAAATAGTAGGTGCTAAAATGCAAAAAACAGGCACTAATTTATATGCACACTTCATTGATATAATAGCTCAAAAGATAGGTCTCTCTGTGTGCTCTCTTTTGATAATACAACATTTTTCATAGGTATAACTATACCCAAGTTACTGCAGCTAAAGTGGGGTTATCTCAAAACCGAGTGCCTGATTTTGCAACAAGTCTAACTCTGGATTGTTCAGTGCTAGAGAGCTGAAATTAGTGCCTGTGGCTGGGGAAGTCTACTGCACAGAATGAGTATTTTCATTCGGCGCAAAAATGAAAGTATGTGGTCAAACACTGGGGTGGATAATTTTCACCACCCATGACCGCTTATTCAAGTTTTAGCGCCAAATGAAAACACTCGTTGTATGCAGTAAGACTTCCTCTAGCCACTGGTGCTAATTTCAGCTGTCTAGCACTTAACAATCCTGAGTTAGGCTTAATCAGGCACTCGGGTTTTGAGGTACCCCCCACTTTAGCTGCAGTAAGTTGGGGATATTTGTACCTATAATAAATGTTTTAGTGGTATCAAAAAGGAGCACACAGCTATAAATCAAGCCCATATACTGAAGTGTGCAGAATATAGAGCTCTAAAAGTTTTTAGCACCTATTTTATTGGTCGGGTTATGGTGGTAAAGTTTCAACCACTCAACTCATTTGGTTAGACTGTGAATCTCATTATGTTTACAACACGAGGTTTGCTCAAACACTCACCCTTTACCATTGTGGGTTGTTCCATGCAGGGCTGCTAGTTATTATAATGATGCTTGAGCATAAAAGCTAATCTGGTCTTTCTAGAGGAGGACCAGCTATCTAAAAGCTAATCTGGTCTTTCTAGAGGAGGCCCAGCTATCTAAAAGCTAACCTGGTCTTTCTAGAGGAGGAGCAGCTATCTAAAAGCTAACCTGGTCTTTCTAGAGGAGGGGCAGCCATCTAAAAGCAAACCTGATCTTTCTAGAGGAGGCCCAGCTATCTAAAAGCTAACCTGGTCTTTCTAGAGGAGGAGCAGCTATCTAAAAGCTAACCTGGTCTTTCTAGAGGAGGGGCAGCCATCTAAAAGCAAACCTGATCTTTCTAGAGGAGGAGGAGCTATCTAAAAGCTAACCTGGTCTTTCTAGAGGAGGACCACTATCTATAAGCAAATCTGGTCTTTCTAGAGGAGGATCAGCTATCTATAAGCTAACCTGGTTCTTCCCATCAATGCTTACTGTCACTATGCAAGCAGAAGCCACACCAGCAGTGCTTACCTGGGAAGAGAGTAAGAGAGCTCAAGCGCATGGTGAAGGCTGCCATGGCAACTGCTGTTACCGCGTCATGTTTACCTCATCACATGACTTTTAATAATTCAAGGAAACGTGCACGCCAAATAAATTATTATCAATCAAAAGAACAAACAAAGTTTTAATAAGCACTAGACTCCCATAATTTAGTAATGTAGAGGGTGTGTATTAGAGGAGTCAGGACAGGGTCCACATCATTATTGTACCATTAGCCTACCATGCACTACATCACCAATGGTCAAAACTAAATCGACCCTTTACCTATTCTATACTGGGCAGGGGAGGGTGAGGTTGTTGCTCATGGTGTGTCAAACACCTCAAGTCCCCTTGAGTTTACGCAGATAGAGAACTTGTGCTGGGAACAATGCAGATCTTTTCTTGGATTCCTAACAACTAGGAGAGCTTTCCAAAGGAATTTTATTTTATATTGTACACATATACAGTACATACATATGTACATGCATACAGCATATACATATACGTACATGTATACAGCACACATGCATATGTACATACACAAATATGTACATGTATACAGCATATACATATTTACATTGTACATATTTCGTTTCGTTGTTACCTTGGACTCGGAATCACTCTGCAGAGACAAGAGTTTATCAAGTGAATGTAAGATCACTTCTTTGGGATGTTGCTGGACTGCAAAGTAGCCCACTCCAGGGAATGACGTGCGAAATCTTACGTACGACAGAGCCAGACTGGCCACCTGCGTACGTACGTGTGCAACAGAGGGCACATGAGCGTCAATGACAAGCTAATAATATAAAATATACAATTATCAAGAGCTTAGCTTCGTATCAGGTCTGTCTATTGCATACTCACCACCACATGGCGCTCTGGGTTTCGTCCATGGAAAAAAGGGGGGAAATGTGCACGATCGTTTACAAACCATGATGTTAACATCGCTTATTTCCTGTTCTATTTATACACGATGTCATCTCAATTGCATCATTTCCTGGTAACTACGAGGAAACAGACTATTCACAGTCTGGACAACCCAAAACAATGACGAGTCAAATAAATCTAGAGGAAGCCATTTTCTAGCGACAGGCCCCTTGACTCGTCTGAGGATGACTCTAGTGAGGAAGAAGATCGTGGCATCCATGCTTACCAGGGTGAGCCTGCTCGCGAACGTGAATCCTTGGACAAGTTGGCCACAACAGATAAAGTGTTGGAACACAGAGCGGATGAGCTTAGACCTACAGCAAAAAATGGTGGCTTGGTCTCAGACAACAAAGGCATGGATGAAGAAGGCTTCTGAGGTTTGGGATCACGCTCTAGTACTAGACAGTAGCCTCTCTCCAAGTAGAATGTGGGTGATAAGACTATAGCTAGCTCCTCAAGCATATCCAGGGTTTTTAATTGAATTTTAAATTGATTAGACTGGATGCTGGTGCTGGAGAAGCAGCCTCTCATCTTCCTCCTCGTTAGCTATCTCCTCTCACAACTCAGTAATAACAAATACACATGTACAGATATTATTAACAATGTCACAGGAGTGCACAAATATTCATATATTCATACGTAGGTGTGGGACATGATGGCAGTGAGTGCGGCCTGGTCTAGGAGCAGGACAGAGTGCATGTCAACAATATCATCCAATAGAGCAATGTTGTCTCTAGGACAAAAAGAACAAACTTGTGGATCAAATATTGAGAATTAATAAGCTTGCCTCCAAAATCAGAGATTGTAAATATGACCATATATATGTGTGTTTGTGTTTTGCCAAACAACTGATTGCTGAATGTTAGTAAGGAATAGATTCTGCAGTACATGCAAAACTAACTAGTTTGTGGCCATGGAGTTGTTGCACAAACTGACCACAATGTTTATCAACAATAATGCTATCACATAATATATGGTTGCTAGGGACTAGCAAATCTCTCACTGGGTTAAAAGGTCATTTATCAGTAGCAGTGGAACAAATATTAGAGCAGTATTCCTGGTGAGGGTTAGAGCATCTAGAATTATTCCTGATGAAGACTAGAGCATCTAGTATTATTCCTGATGAAGGCTAGAGCATCTAGTATTATTCCTGGTGAAGACTAGAGCATCTAGTATTATTCCTGATGAAGGCTAGAGCATCTAGTATTATTCCTGATGAAGACTAGAGCATCTAGTATTATTCCTGATGAAGGCTAGAGCATCTAGTATTATTCCTGGTGAAGACTAGAGCATCTAGTATTATTCCTGATGAAGGCTAGAGCATCTAGTATTATTCCTGATGAAGACTAGAGCATCTAGTGTTATTCCTGAGGAAGGCTAGAGCATCTAGTATTATTCCTGATGAAGGCTAGATTCCGGATGAAGGCTAGAGCATCTAGTATTATTCCAGATGAAGACTAGAGCATCTAGTGTTATTCCTGAGGAAGGCTAGAGCATCTAGTATTATTCCTGATGAAGACTAGAGCATCTAGTATTATTCCTGATGAAGACTAGAGCATCAAGTCATTATTCCTGATGAAGGCTAGAGCATCTAGTATTATTCCTTTTATTCCGGATGAAGGCTAGAGCATCTAGTATTATTCCTGACGAAGACCATCTGCATCTAGTGTTATTCCTGATGAAGACTAGAGCATCTAGTATTATTCCTGATGAACACTAGAGCATCAAGTCATTATTCCTGATAAAGGCTAGAGCATCTAGTATTATTCCTGATGAAGGCTAGAGCATCTAGTATTATTCCTGATGAAGGCTAGAGCATCTAGTATTATTCCTGATGAAGACTAGAGCATCTAGTATTATTCCTGATGAAGGCTAGAGCATCTAATATTATTCCTGATGTAGACTAGAGCATCTAGTATTATTCCTGATGAAGACTAGAGCATCTAATATTATTCCTGATGAAGACTAGAGCATCTAGCATTATTCCTGGTGAAGACTAGAGCATCAAGTCATTATTCCTGATGAAGGCTAGAGCATCTAGTATTATTCCTGATCAAGGCTAGAGCATCTAGTATTATTCCTGATGAAGGCTAGAGCATCTAGTATTATTCCTGATGAAGACTAGAGCATCTAGTATTATTCCTGATGAAGACTAGAGCATCTAGTATTATTCCTGATGAAGGCTAGAGCATCTAGTATTATTCCTGATGAAGGCTAGAGCATCTAGTATTATTCGTGATGAAGACTAGAGCATCAAGTCATTATTCCTGATGAAGACAGAGCATCTACAGAAATATTATTTCTGGTGAAGACAGAGCATCTACAGTAATATTATTCCTAATGAAGACAGAGCATCTACAGTAATATTATTCCTGATGAAGACAGAGCATCTACAGTAATATTATTCCTGGTGAAGACAGAGCATCTACAGTAATATTATTCCTGATGAAGACAGAGCATCTACAGTAATATTATTCCTGATGAAGACAGAGCATCTACAGTAATATTATTCCTGATGAAGACAGAGCATCTATAGTAATATTATTCCTGATGAAGACAGAGCATCTACAGTATTATTCCTGATGAAGACAGAGCATCTACAGTAATATTATTCCTGGTGAAGACAGAGCATCTACAGTAATATTATTCCTGATGAAGACAGAGCATCTACAGTAATATTATTCCTGATGAAGACAGAGCATCTACAGTAATATTATTCCTGATGAAGACATGCTCGTTTTTATGTAATTGCCATAGTAACAGAAGCTTTGTTCTGTTTTAGATCAGACACCCCCTGCAGTTGGGAATTGGGTTTTGCTCCAAATTAATGTATTTGGATCATTTTTATCATTTTTAAGTAGATTCAATGGATTTTTTGGTTACACCTACTAATTAATATTTTACGGTTGTTTCGTGTTGATGCCGTACGTCTGTCACAAATATGTGCACCTTTATTAATTATTTCAGTGATTTAAAGTATTAACTAAAACCATTTCATATTCTCTTTTAGTTTTCTATTAGGCATAACATCCACCCTTAATGGAAAGGCCACACCCCCATGACTTACGGAAAAACCTGTGACATACGTACAAGGTTCTTGTACGTTCATCACATCCGTCCGTCACAGCTTAACAAATTCCATCTAGACATTGTAGAATTTGTTATTGTACAGCCTTAATCTTTGCCCTTTTCTTCGTTTGTCTTTCTGCCATTGACAATTCGATCTTCAGAAAAGTTAGAATGGCTACAGCACTAATTCAATCTTCTATTTATAGTTTGCTACCTTACATTTTCTAGAACATTCTAAACCGACTAGACTGATTGTCACCATTATACAGCTGACAAGGTTAGGGCTTGGACAAAGGATAGGTTTAGTGCTTGGACCATGACTAGGGTTAGGGTTGGACAAAGTCTAGGGTTAGGGATTGGACATTGACCAGAAGGTTAGGGCTTGGACAAAAGCTAGGGTTAGGGGTTGGACATTGACCAGGGTTAGGGCTAGGACAAAGGCTAGGTTTAGGGCTTTGACAATGACTCGAGTTAGTGCTTGGAAAATGAATTGTACCGGTTAGGGCTTGGACCATGACTAGGATTAGGCTTGGACCATGACCTGGGTTGGACAATGACTATGGTTAGAGGTTTGGGTGTAAAGAAACAAAGCTGCCTGAGCCTGTAGCAAGGAAGGAAGAAACAAAGCTGCTGCTTGAGTTATAGCTACAAACTGTTAGTCATTCCCCAAATACATACACTATCTAGCCTGCAAGTAAAACTATTTTAGCAGCTGGCATTAGGGAATTTACAAGATCTGTTAAGAAGTACTTAGTTCACTAGATTCCTTTCTGTGTGCTACAGGCATCCCTTTTAGGGAAGAATAGGTGAATATGAATCTATATCCCTGCTGTAAACACTAGTAGGTAAGCTGGGGAGTGTGGAAGTTAGATGCAGCAATGTTTTGCTAGACTTTACTAGAGCAGCCGGGGAGTGCAAGACCTTGGGAAGTGTGTTCCTGTTTCATCCTTCATTGAGCAAGTGACCTGTGACGCCACTTCCAAGAAGTGCATGACACGAGAATGCTCAACCTGTGTGGATCTGATTGATGAGTTTGCACCACAAAGCAGCTCAGGGACCTTGCAGTACTACCAGTGGAAGTCTACGGATAGCCGAATTGAGAAGGTAGACATGACTGATACAGTGGATGCAGTCATTAATGAGCTGAAGAAACAGCTGAGTACCTTCCTACTCCATACCTTTGTGAAGAGAGAGCAAGCAGCTTCGTTTGACTCCTTGAAGAACTCCTGTGATGGTAAATCCATTTTTTTGCAAGTCGATTTCTCTGAAAATGCGACGATTGCAGCACAGAAAGAAGTACAAGCAGCCCACTGGCACCACGCTCAGGCAACCATCTTCACCACTCACACTTGGATCAACAATGCTACCAATTTCAGTATGGTAGTAATTTCAGATGACCTCGACCACACGAAATACAGCATTTTCCCCCTCATGTCACAGTATATTTTCCGAAGTCTCCGAGCGAAATTCCCAAGCATAGAAACCGTCAATCTTTTCAGCGATGGGCCAACTTCTCAGTTTAAGCAGAGGTTCCTCTTTTGAAATCTCCACTACTGGGAGCAAGACCATGACATCTCTATCAGATGGAATTTTTTGGCCACATCTCATGGAAAAGATGTCGTAGACGGGATTGGAGGGACAGTGAAGAGGGCAGTTTGGAGACACATTCGGTCAGAGAGAAGTCATATCACCACTCCGCAAGAGTATTCAGCACTCGCCAAACAGCTTTGCCCAAATATTCAAGTTGAATTTGTTGCCAAGAGTGAGATTGATCAACAATCTGCATATCTGGATGCCAAATGGGAAGGAGTGATGGCAGTCCCCCAAACACACAAAGTTCATTGTATTCAAGCTTCTGGTGTGGATGAGGTCAAAGTAGCCGATACTTCCAACGAGATAGAGAAATGTTTCCGAGTTTGTCGTTTCCGAGTTTGTCGAATCCGCAACACCAATGATGTCACTCCTCCGACCAATTCAACAATTGAACAGGATTGTCCAATCGAAGACGATGCCCAGCCTCAGCTACCAGCACTGAACTTGACAATTGGATTGTGGGTTGTTATGGAGTATGATGGTGAAGAGTTTCCAGGGGAGGTGACCTGTATAGAGGATTCTGATGTTGAAGTAAACGTCATGCATAGAAGTGCAAATGCTTGGAAGTGGCCGAGCCCTGAAGACAAAATCTTCTACTCAAGAAACAAAATTGTACGTATCATTAACCCACCAAGTGTTGCAGGCAATCGAGGACAGTTTGCATTTGAAAGCATTTAGCATCTGTTTATGTTATGCTTACAAGTACTTGCTTTGTCTAATAGTGCCTAGCAATGCTCAGAATTCATTAATACTATCCTTAATCCTTTCACTGGCAGATTTACGGAGGACTTTTCCCAAAAATTGATCTTTTTTTAAAAAATTATAGAGGACCACATGACGACAAGTACCAAACAACTATATATCAGGTGATAGCTGATGCATGAAGGGACGTTATGGTAATTTTTTGTTGCTTAGCAACAAACCACAGAAATGTGAATATTGTTATAAGAGACAGGAAGTAAAATAAAAGGGTTTATATCAGGTTTATATCATCTCAATTTCGTATTACACATGAAACCAGCAATGTTAGCAGGTCAACTTTTGGTCAACAACAACTGTTTTGTCAACAACAATTTTTTGGTTGATTTTAACAAACCACAAATATGTGAATATCATTATAAGTTGAAAAAGGCTATTTCAGCTCGGTTTCATAAGCAATGTTAGCTACTCAACTCAACTTTTGGTCAACAACAACTATTTGTCAACAACAATTTTTGGTCAATTATAACAAAAAGATGTGAATATCATAACAAAGAGGAAGTAAGGGCTAGGGTTCATAGTACTGAAAAATAAATAAAAGTATGCACAAACCTTCACAATGCAAATAAATATAGATCAAAAATAAAAGGGCAATGCTTGGCACTGTGAAGGTCTGGATGTTCAGCATAACTCAGACAAACACATAGTGCTACATTATTAAAAAATTAAAAATATATATAAATAATGACCTCTCCTCCAACCCTGTCTTCTCCTCTGCTGCTTCCTCGTCCTCCTCCAGGTCCATGAGTAAAACTACCTTCCAAGGAAAAATAGTTCTTATTATTATACTAGTTACTTACTAGGCCTTATTTTACAACTCTTATCTATTCTTACCTTGGGGGAAGTCTTCATGATCATCGCTACCTTCTGAAGCTTCGCTTGGCAAAGTAGGGCGACCTACATGTATACTTTGAAAACTTGCTTCGTGGTCGGCGCCAACAGCTTCTGTTATAGCTGCCATAGCATCACCGTCAACTACGCCACTTCCCAGGTAAGCACAGGCACCTTCTTCCTCTTCTTCACTAACGTCAAACTCGGACAGGCCGAAGTCATCCTCAAATAGGAAGTCTAAAACTTCGTCTCTACTAAAGCGGGTCCCCATTTCTTCTTCGAGACCGGGAATGAACCGGAAGTGATGTTTGCTGGCACGTTTACTTCCCTTTCCTAATGCCGTATTTTCCAGATATTCAGGGGTAGATTAGAGTAGATTAGAGGCGTGCTTTAGGCACACTCGTGCAATTTTTAAAGTTTATACCCTTTTAATTTTTTACGAATTTTTTCGTCGCAGTTAATCAGTTTTCGCGACTTAAGTCGCTTATGCCAGTGAGAGGGTTAATCACACATGTACGTCTGTCACGGGTTTTGTGTGTACACGTCCGTCACAAAGTTTAATGAGGATTAATTTGATTATACAATATTCAACTGTTAGGCTAGTTAGGCTTTGGGTATTAAAAACATTACTTCTATGCCTTAGTATGAACATTTATAATCAGAATGAAGCCACATGGAATCAGAATGCAACCACATGGAATCAGAATGCAGCCACATGGAATCAGAATGCAGCCACATGGAATCAGAATGCAACCGCATGGAACCAGAATGCAGCCAAATGGAATCAGAATGCAGCCACATGGAATCAGAATGCAACCGCATGGAACCAGAATGCAGCCAAATGGAATCAGAATGCAGCCACATGGAATCAGAATGCAACCGCATGGAACCAGAATGCAGCCACATGGAATCAGAATGCAGCCACATGGAATCAGAATGCAGCCACATGGAATCAGAATGCAGACACATGGAATCAAAATGCAGCCACATGGAATCAGAATGCAACCGCATGGAACCAGAATGCAGCCAAATGGAATAAGAATGCAGCCACATGGAATCAGAATGCAACCGCATGGAACCAGAATGCAGCCACATGGAATCAGAATGCAACCGCATGGAACCAGAATGAAATCATTTTTTCATACCTGTTCCGTGGAGAGCATATCTTCAAGAGTAACAATGCTCTGGCAAGTGAAGGGCGTGTCTGGTTGCAAGGCGGGAAATGTGAACCAGTAGTAAAAGTTGTATTTCTTCAAGTCCTGTAACCATGGAAACAACGATGCTCAAATAATAATGACTTTAAGTTAAATAATAATGATTTTAGCATCAAACTTTTAGCGTCAAATAAACGTCAAATAATAACGTCTTTAATGCCAAATCTTAGTGACAACACCAAATATCAAATGCTCTATGCGTGATTTGGTGTTCTGTAGAGCTGGAATAGTTGCCGTAGAATTACATGGTGGGAGGAGTCTCCTACTCCCATAGAAGCCAAACCCACCCATGGGTCTGCTTGGCCTACTCTCTCTCCATCACGCCACTCTGTATCCCTAGTAGTCCGGTGAGGGGGCAATATACATGCTGAGGGGGCAATATACATGCTGAGGGGGCAATATTCATGCTGAGGGGGCAATATACATGCTGAGGGGGCAATATACATGCTGAGGGGGCAATATACAAGCTGAGGGGGGAAATATACATGCTCAGGGGGATATACATGTACATGCTGAGGGGGCAATATACATGCTGAGGGTGGATATACATGCTGAGGGGGCAATATACATGCTGAGGGGGGGGAATATACATGTTGAGGGGGAATATACATGTTGAGGGGGGGGGGGGGAATATACATGTTAGGGAGGATATACATGCTGAGGGTGGAATATACTGTACATGCTGGGGGTGGTGGAATACATGTGTGGAGCAAGTTGGTGAAGAAGGGGAGTATGTGTGTATGTATGTCATCTGCTGGCATGCAAAACATCAAGCTCTTCTATTCCAACCCCCTCAATACTCACACATTATCCACAACAGAATCACCCCCCCCTAAAAAAATAATAATAAATTTCATATATAATAGGTTTCTCTGTACACAGACAAACAAGACTACATGTACATATGGCCTGACAAAGATCAATACGACCCCAACCAGACCAGCACTGTCAACATGTGGTGACTGCATTGGCAGGCCAGCACTGTCAACATGTGGTGACTGCATTGGCAGGCCAGCACCGTCAACATGTGGTGACTGCATTGGCAGACCAGCACTGTCAACATGTGGTGACTGCATTGGCAGCACTGTCAACATGTGGTGACTGCATTGGCAGGCCAGCACTGTCAACATGTGGTGACTGCATTGGCAGGCCAGCACTGTCAACATGTGGTGACTGCATTGGCAGGCCAGCACTGTCAACATGTGGTGACTGCATTGGGAGACCAGCACTGTCAACATGTGGTGACTGCATTGCCAGCACTGTCAACATGTGGTGACTGCATTGGCAGGCCAGCACTGTCAACATGTGGTGACTGCATTGCCAGACCAGCACTGTCAACATGTGGTGACTGCATTGGCTGACCAGCACTGTCAACATGTGGTGACTGCATTGGGAGACCAGCACTGTCAACATGTGGTGACTGCATTGGCAGGCCAGCACTGTCAACATGTGGTGACTGCATTGGCAGGCCAGCACTGTCAACATGTGGTGACTGCATTGGCAGGCCAGCACTGTCAACATGTGGTGACTGCATTGGCAGGCCAGCACTGTCAACATGTGGTGACTGCATTGGCAGGCCAGCACTGTCAACATGTGGTGACTGCATTGGACAGGCCAGCACTGTCAACATGTGGTGACTGCATTGGCAGGCCAGCACTGTCAACATGTGGTGACTGCATTGGCAGGCCAGCACTGTCAACATGTGGTGACTGCATTGGCTGACCAGCACTGTCAACATGTGGTGACTGCATTGGCTGACCAGCACTGTCAACATGTGGTGACTGCATTGCCAGCACTGTCAACATGTGGTGACTGCATTGGCAGACCAGCACTGTCAACATGTGGTGACTGCATTGGCAGGCCAGCACTGTCAACATGTGGTGACTGCATTGGGAGACCAGCACTGTCAACATGTGGTGACTGCATTGCCAGCACTGTCAACATGTGGTGACTGCATTGCCAGACCAGCACTGTCAACATGTGGTGACTGCATTGGCAGGCCAGCACTGTCAACATGTGGTGACTGCATTGGCAGGCCAGCACTGTCAACATGTGGTGACTGCATTGGCTGACCAGCACTGTCAACATGTGGTGACTGCATTGGGAGACCAGCACTGTCAACATGTGGTGACTGCATTGGCAGGCCAGCACTGTCAACATGTGGTGACTGCATTGGCAGGCCAGCACTGTCAACATGTGGTGACTGCATTGGCAGGCCAGCACTGTCAACATGTGGTGACTGCATTGGCAGCACTGTCAACATGTGGTGACTGCATTGGCAGGCCAGCACCGTCAACATGTGGTGACTGCATTGGCAGGCCAGCACTGTCAACATGTGGTGACTGCATTGGTAGGCCAGCACTGTCAACATGTGGTGACTGCATTGGTAGGCCAGCACTGTCAACATGTGGTGACTGCATTGGCAGCACTGTCAACATGTGGTGACTGCATTGGTAGGCCAGCACTGTCAACATGTGGTGACTGCATTGACCAGCACTGTCAACATGTGGTGACTGCACTGGCAGGCCAGCACTGTCAACATGTGGTGACTGCATTGCCAGCACTGTCAACATGTGGTGACTGCATTGGTTGGCCAGCACTGTCAACATGTGGTGACTGCATTGGCAGGCCAGCACTGTCAACATGTGGTGACTGCATTGGCAGGCCAGCACTGTCAACATGTGGTGACTGCATTGCCAGCACTGTCAACATGTGGTGACTGCATTGCCAGCACTGTCAACATGTGGTGACTGCATTGGCAGGCCAGCACTGTCAACATGTGGTGACTGCATTGGTGGACCAGCACTGTCAACATGTGGTGACTGCATTGGAGGACCAGCACTGTCAACATGTGGTGACTGCATTGGCTGACCAGCACTGTCAACATGTGGTGACTGCATTGGCAGGCCAGCACTGTCAACATGTGGTGACTGCATTGGCAGGCCAGCACTGTCAACATGTGGTGACTGCATTGGCAGGCCAGCACTGTCAACATGTGGTGACTGCATTGGCAGGCCAGCACTGTCAACATGTGGTGACTGCATTGGCAGGCCAGCACTGTCAACATGTGGTGACTGCATTGGACAGGCCAGCACTGTCAACATGTGGTGACTGCATTGGCAGGCCAGCACTGTCAACATGTGGTGACTGCATTGGCAGGCCAGCACTGTCAACATGTGGTGACTGCATTGGCAGGCCAGCACTGTCAACATGTGGTGACTGCATTGGTGGACCAGCACTGTCAACATGTGGTGACTGCATTGGCAGGCCAGCACTGTCAACATGTGGTGACTGCATTGGCACACCAGCACTGTCAACATGTGGTGACTGCATTGGCAGGCCAGCACTGTCAACATGTGGTGACTGCATTGGCAGGCCAGCACTGTCAACATGTGGTGACTGCATTGGCGGACCAGCACTGTCAACATGTGGTGACTGCATTGGCAGGCCAGCACTGTCAACATGTGGTGACTGCATTTCCAGACCAGCACTGTCAACATGTGGTGACTGCATTGGCAGGCCAGCACTGTCAACATGTGGTGACTGCATTGGCAGGCCAGCACTGTCAACATGTGGTGACTGCATTGGCAGGCCAGCACTGTCAACATGTGGTGACTGCATTGGCAGGCCAGCACTGTCAACATGTGGTGACTGCATTGGCAGCACTGTCAACATGTGGTGACTGCATTGGCAGGCCAGCACCGTCAACATGTGGTGACTGCATTGCCAGCACTGTCAACATGTGGTGACTGCATTGGCAGACCAGCACTGTCAACATGTGGTGACTGCATTGGCAGGCCAGCACTGTCAACATGTGGTGACTGCATTGGCAGGCCAGCACTGTCAACATGTGGTGACTGCATTGGCAGGCCAGCACTGTCAACATGTGGTGACTGCATTGGACAGGCCAGCACTGTCAACATGTGGTGACTGCATTGGCAGGCCAGCACTGTCAACATGTGGTGACTGCATTGGCAGGCCAGCACTGTCAACATGTGGTGACTGCATTGGCAGGCCAGCACTGTCAACATGTGGTGACTGCATTGGCAGCACTGTCAACATGTGGTGACTGCATTGGCTGACCAGCACTGTCAACATGTGGTGACTGCATTGGCAGGCCAGCACTGTCAACATGTGGTGACTGCATTGGCAGCACTGTCAACATGTGGTGACTGCATTGGCAGGCCAGCACTGTCAACATGTGGTGACTGCATTGGAAGGCCAGCACCGTCAACATGTGGTGACTGCATTGGCAGAGACCAGCACTGTCAACATGTGGTGACTGCATTGGCAGGCCAGTACTGTCAACATGTGGTGACTGCATTGGTAGGCCAACACTGTCAACATGTGGTGACTGCATTGGTAGGCCAACACTGTCAACATGTGGTGACTGCATTGGTGGACCAGCACTGTCAACATGTGGTGACTGCATTGGCAGGCCAGCACTGTCAACATGTGGTGACTGCATTGGCAGGCCAGCACTGTCAACATGTGGTGACTGCATTGGCGGACCAGCACTGTCAACATGTGGTGACTGCATTGCCAGCACTGTCAACATGTGGTGACTGCATTGCCAGCACTGTCAACATGTGGTGACTGCATTGGCAGGCCAGTACTGTCAACATGTGGTGACTGCATTGGTGGACCAGCACTGTCAACATGTGGTGACTGCATTGGTAGGCCAACACTGTCAACATGTGGTGACTGCATTGGTGGACCAGCACTGTCAACATGTGGTGACTGCATTGGCAGGCCAGCACTGTCAACATGTGGTGACTGCATTGGCAGACCAGCACTGTCAACATGTGGTGACTGCATTGGCAGGCCAGCACTGTCAACATGTGGTGACTGCATTGGCAGGCCAGCACTGTCAACATGTGGTGACTGCATTGGCAGGCCAGCACTGTCAACATGTGGTGACTGCACTGGCAGGCCAGCACTGTCAACATGTGGTGACTGCATTGGCACACCAGCACTGTCAACATGTGGTGACTGCATTGGCAGGCCAGCACTGTCAACATGTGGTGACTGCATTGGCGGACCAGCACTGTCAACATGTGGTGACTGCATTGGCAGGCCAGCACTGTCAACATGTGGTGACTGCATTGGCTGACCAGCACTGTCAACATGTGGTGACTGCATTGGCTGACCAGCACTGTCAACATGTGGTGACTGCATTTCCAGACCAGCACTGTCAACATGTGGTGACTGCATTGGCAGGCCAGCACTGTCAACATGTGGTGACTGCATTGGCTGACCAGCACTGTCAACATGTGGTGACTGCATTGGGAGACCAGCACTGTCAACATGTGGTGACTGCATTGGCAGGCCAGCACTGTCAACATGTGGTGACTGCATTGGCAGGCCAGCACTGTCAACATGTGGTGACTGCATTGGCAGGCCAGCACTGTCAACATGTGGTGACTGCATTGGCAGCACTGTCAACATGTGGTGACTGCATTGGCAGGCCAGCACCGTCAACATGTGGTGACTGCATTGGTAGGCCAGCACTGTCAACATGTGGTGACTGCATTGGCAGGCCAGCACTGTCAACATGTGGTGACTGCATTGGCAGGCCAGCACTGTCAACATGTGGTGACTGCATTGCCAGCACTGTCAACATGTGGTGACTGCATTGCCAGCACTGTCAACATGTGGTGACTGCATTGGCAGGCCAGCACTGTCAACATGTGGTGACTGCATTGCCAGCACTGTCAACATGTGGTGACTGCATTGCCAGCACTGTCAACATGTGGTGACTGCATTGGGAGACCAGCACTGTCAACATGTGGTGACTGCATTGCCAGCACTGTCAACATGTGGTGACTGCATTGGCAGGCCAGCACTGTCAACATGTGGTGACTGCATTGGCAGGCCAGCACTGTCAACATGTGGTGACTGCATTGACCAGCACTGTCAACATGTGGTGACTGCATTGGCAGGCCAGCACTGTCAACATGTGGTGACTGCATTGGCAGGCCAGCACTGTCAACATGTGGTGACTGCATTGGCAGGCCAGCACTGTCAACATGTGGTGACTGCATTGGCAGGCCAGCACTGTCAACATGTGGTGACTGCATTGGCAGACCAGCACTGTCAACATGTGGTGACTGCATTGCCAGCACTGTCAACATGTGGTGACTGCATTGGCAGGCCAGCACTGTCAACATGTGGTGACTGCATTAGCTGACCAGCACTGTCAACATGTGGTGACTGCATTGGTGGACCAGCACTGTCAACATGTGGTGACTGCATTGGCAGGCCAGCACTGTCAACATGTGGTGACTGCATTGGCAGGCCAGCACTGTCAACATGTGGTGACTGCATTGGTAGGCCAGCACTGTCAACATGTGGTGACTGCATTGGCAGGCCAGCACTGTCAACATGTGGTGACTGCATTGGCAGGCCAGCACTGTCAACATGTGGTGACTGCATTGGCAGGCCAGCACTGTCAACATGTGGTGACTGCATTGGCAGGCCAGCACTGTCAACATGTGGTGACTGCATTGGCAGACCAGCACTGTCAACATGTGGTGACTGCATTGGCAGGCCAGCACTGTCAACATGTGGTGACTGCATTGCCAGCACTGTCAACATGTGGTGACTGCATTGGCAGGCCAGCACTGTCAACATGTGGTGACTGCATTGGCTGACCAGCACTGTCAACATGTGGTGATTGCATTGGCAGGCCAGCACTGTCAACATGTGGTGACTGCATTGGCAGGCCAGCACTGTCAACATGTGGTGACTGCATTGCCAGCACTGTCAACATGTGGTGACTGCATTGGCAGGCCAGCACTGTCAACATGTGGTGACTGCATTGGCTGACCAGCACTGTCAACATGTGGTGACTGCATTGGCAGGCCAGCACTGTCAACATGTGGTGACTGCATTGGCAGGCCAGCACTGTCAACATGTGGTGACTGCATTGGCAGGCCAGCACTGTCAACATGTGGTGACTGCATTGGCAGGCCAGCACTGTCAACATGTGGTGACTGCATTGGCAGGCCAGCACTGTCAACATGTGGTGACTGCATTGGCAGGCCAGCACTGTCAACATGTGGTGACTGCATTGGCAGGCCAGCACTGTCAACATGTGGTGACTGCATTGGTAGGCCAGCACTGTCAACATGTGGTGACTGCATTGCCAGCACTGTCAACATGTGGTGACTGCATTGGCTGACCAGCACTGTCAACATGTGGTGACTGCATTGGCAGGCCAGCACTGTCAACATGTGGTGACTGCATTGGCAGGCCAGCACTGTCAACATGTGGTGACTGCATTGGCAGGCCAGCACTGTCAACATGTGGTGACTGCATTGGACAGGCCAGCACTGTCAACATGTGGTGACTGCATTGGCAGGCCAGCACTGTCAACATGTGGTGACTGCATTGGCAGGCCAGCACTGTCAACATGTGGTGACTGCATTGGCAGGCCAGCACTGTCAACATGTGGTGACTGCATTGGCAGCACTGTCAACATGTGGTGACTGCATTGGCTGACCAGCACTGTCAACATGTGGTGACTGCATTGGCAGGCCAGCACTGTCAACATGTGGTGACTGCATTGGCAGCACTGTCAACATGTGGTGACTGCATTGGCAGGCCAGCACTGTCAACATGTGGTGACTGCATTGGAAGGCCAGCACCGTCAACATGTGGTGACTGCATTGGCAGAGACCAGCACTGTCAACATGTGGTGACTGCATTGGCAGGCCAGTACTGTCAACATGTGGTGACTGCATTGGTAGGCCAACACTGTCAACATGTGGTGACTGCATTGGTAGGCCAACACTGTCAACATGTGGTGACTGCATTGGTGGACCAGCACTGTCAACATGTGGTGACTGCATTGGCAGGCCAGCACTGTCAACATGTGGTGACTGCATTGGCAGGCCAGCACTGTCAACATGTGGTGACTGCATTGGCGGACCAGCACTGTCAACATGTGGTGACTGCATTGCCAGCACTGTCAACATGTGGTGACTGCATTGCCAGCACTGTCAACATGTGGTGACTGCATTGGCAGGCCAGTACTGTCAACATGTGGTGACTGCATTGGTGGACCAGCACTGTCAACATGTGGTGACTGCATTGGTAGGCCAACACTGTCAACATGTGGTGACTGCATTGGTAGGCCAACACTGTCAACATGTGGTGACTGCATTGGTGGACCAGCACTGTCAACATGTGGTGACTGCATTGTCAGCACTGTCAACATGTGGTGACTGCATTGGACAGGCCAGCACTGTCAACATGTGGTGACTGCATTGGCAGGCCAGCACTGTCAACATGTGGTGACTGCATTGGCAGGCCAGCACTGTCAACATGTGGTGACTGCATTGGCAGGCCAGCACTGTCAACATGTGGTGACTGCACTGGCAGGCCAGCACTGTCAACATGTGGTGACTGCATTGGCACACCAGCACTGTCAACATGTGGTGACTGCATTGGCAGGCCAGCACTGTCAACATGTGGTGACTGCATTGGTAGGCCAGCACTGTCAACATGTGGTGACTGCATTGGCAGGCCAGCACTGTCAACATGTGGTGACTGCATTGGCAGGCCAGCACTGTCAACATGTGGTGACTGCACTGGCAGGCCAGCACTGTCAACATGTGGTGACTGCATTGGCACACCAGCACTGTCAACATGTGGTGACTGCATTGGCAGGCCAGCACTGTCAACATGTGGTGACTGCATTGGCATACCAGCACTGTCAACATGTGGTGACTGCATTGGCAGACCAGCACTGTCAACATGTGGTGACTGCATTACCAGCACTGTCAACATGTGGTGACTGCATTGGCAGGCCAGCACTGTCAACATGTGGTGACTGCATTGGCACACCAGCACTGTCAACATGTGGTGACTGCATTGGCAGGCCAGCACTGTCAACATGTGGTGACTGCATTACCAGCACTGTCAACATGTGGTGACTGCATTGACCAGCACTGTCAACATGTGGTGACTGCATTGGCAGGCCAGCACTGTCAACATGTGGTGACTGCATTGGCAGCACTGTCAACATGTGGTGACTGCATTGGCAGGCCAGCACTGTCAACATGTGGTGACTGCATTGGCAGGCCAGCACTGTCAACATGTGGTGACTGCATTGGCAGACCAGCACTGTCAACATGTGGTGACTGCATTGGCAGGCCAGCACTGTCAACATGTGGTGACTGCATTGGTAGGCCAGCACTGTCAACATGTGGTGACTGCATTGGCTGACCAGCACTGTCAACATGTGGTGACTGCATTGGCTGACCAGCACTGTCAACATGTGGTGACTGCATTGCCAGCACTGTCAACATGTGGTGACTGCATTGGCAGGCCAGCACTGTCAACATGTGGTGACTGCATTGGCTGACCAGCACTGTCAACATGTGGTGACTGCATTGGCAGGCCAGCACTGTCAACATGTGGTGACTGCATTGGCATACCAGCACTGTCAACATGTGGTGACTGCATTGACCAGCACTGTCAACATGTGGTGACTGCATTGCCAGCACTGTCAACATGTGGTGACTGCATTGGCAGGCCAGCACTGTCAACATGTGGTGACTGCATTGGCATACCAGCACTGTCAACATGTGGTGACTGCATTGGCAGGCCAGCACTGTCAACATGTGGTGACTGCATTGGCAGGCCAGCACTGTCAACATGTGGTGACTGCATTGGCAGGCCAGCACTGTCAACATGTGGTGACTGCATTGGCAGGCCAGCACTGTCAACATGTGGTGACTGCATTGGCAGACCAGCACTGTCAACATGTGGTGACTGCATTGACCAGCACTGTCAACATGTGGTGACTGCATTGGCAGCACTGTCAACATGTGGTGACTGCATTGGCAGGCCAGCACTGTCAACATGTGGTGACTGCATTGGTGGACCAGCACTGTCAACATGTGGTGACTGCATTGGCAGGCCAGCACTGTCAACATGTGGTGACTGCATTGGTAGGCCAGCACTGTCAACATGTGGTGACTGCATTGGTAGGCCAGCACTGTCAACATGTGGTGACTGCATTGGCAGATCAGCACTGTCAACATGTGGTGACTGCATTGGCTGACCAGCACTGTCAACATGTGGTGACTGCATTGGCAGGCCAGCACTGTCAACATGTGGTGACTGCATTGGTAGGCCAGCACTGTCAACATGTGGTGACTGCATTGACCAGCACTGTCAACATGTGGTGACTGCATTGGCAGATCAGCACTGTCAACATGTGGTGACTGCATTGGCAGGCCAGCACTGTCAACATGTGGTGACTGCATTGACCAGCACTGTCAACATGTGGTGACTGCATTGGCAGATCAGCACTGTCAACATGTGGTGACTGCATTGGCAGGCCAGCACTGTCAACATGTGGTGACTGCATTGGCAGGCCAGCACTGTCAACATGTGGTGACTGCATTGGCAGGCCAGCACTGTCAACATGTGGTGACTGCATTGGTAGGCCAGCACTGTCAACATGTGGTGACTGCATTGGCAGGCCAGCACTGTCAACATGTGGTGACTGCATTGGCTGACCAGCACTGTCAACATGTGGTGACTGCATTGGTCAGAAAGAGTTGGTCATGATGAATTGATGAACTTTATACCCAAATCACAAGAGGTCATCAGGCTGCTGTCCTGAGCGTATTTGGCATACATAAGTTGCTACGTACACGCACATACCACACCCATTGTGGCGGGCCAGAGTGACAGAAAGACGTGAACTTGTACGTTCTTCCACAGACACACATACAAACAAGAACAAGGCCAGAGCGAGGTGACAAAGGGTGTGTGTTCACACATGCTGGATACTACGCATGGAGACACATTGGAAGCAAAACTTTCCAGGATTTAGCGAATTCCACAGTCTGGAATCCTTTCCACGAAGGGGTAGGATGACAGTTCAGCTTCAACTAGACTGGAACACTAACTATCCCAAGCAATCCAAATTAGAATACTTACCCAGTAATGCCACAACAATCAACAGGGGTCGTCATAGTAACTCTCAAGTCCCGGGAATATCCCGGGATACACGTGACCCCATGCACTCCCCCAGTGTAGCATCCCACTTTTATGCTAATAGCTAAGGTCATGGGGCGTGGTCTTCACACAGCTCATGCATTATTTATCAGTAATATATTTATCAAGCAGGACTTACAGCATGTGCGAGTAGAAAGAACCTGTTCAGCAAGTTTGGATGTTCAAGGCAAGTCCCACTGCAGATGTCGGCCCACATCTAAACCAATATAATATATATTAGAGCTCTATTTTAGGAAATGGACTGTGTGAAGTTATATCATGTGTGTGCATGCGTGCGTGTGTAATCACACCCATCCTTGAAATAGCGATGGATTGGTGGCACGGCAACATAACTAATTGGTACTTACATGTAAGGGTACTTAGGGTTTCGTTGCGGAATACTGTCAGAGGATTGGTCGAGGTGAGTATTAATTCTTTTTAGGGCAGTTCAGTAGTGCCAGAGACAATCTTTTGATGTCTAAAGTTCAAATTTCTTGCCTGCCTCATACTGGCTAGGGCTAGGTGGGCAACAGGTTTGGAATTGGGCGATCTTTGGGTGTTCCCGGGATAATCCAGCACCACCTGATATTCCATATTACCTGGATTATAAAGGTCAGGGTTCACAATATGTCGCAACGTTTTTACTTCACGTCGCTTCAAGTCGCTTCAAGCAGTTCACAGTATCCACCTGGTCAGGTTGCATCGAACTATTGACTTTCGCCCCCCAATTAGTGAGCTCTTAATCCCTAAATGACTTAGCCATATACTAAGAAAGTTCCTCACTGCCTCTATTAAAGTTCTTCGCTGTCTCTATTAACCTTCCTCACTGCCTCTATTAAAGCTCTTCACTGTCTCTATTAACCTTCCACACACCATGGAGAAACTTTTTTGTTTGTTGCCATAACACAAATAGAGCACACCACCACGTGCCGACTTCATGGCCACAACATCACTAACTTGATGAGTTAGCATCTCTTAGTGCGAGCACATGTTTTGAAGCAGCCTTAAGCCGCACACTAAATAGAGCACCGATTTACTAGCTGTAGAGTGACCTCTGACCTCAATTCCACTAGATCTGGCTGATCTCTTAGAGGTGTTGTTAATTCCATCTCCTCTCTCCAGAGGCTTGCATTAGCTTATTACTTGTACCTTGTATCTTCCAGCTCTTCCGTTCCAAGACAGCTCAAAAAATTCAACAAGTTTGAGCTTGAAAAGCTGCACTGTATGCAGGTCCAGATATTTCACACACCAAACAAGGAGTGGAATTAGCCAGAGCAGGAAGGATCAACGCGCGTGTGACTTAAATGTCATCAAAATGGACATAAAAGTTGCAACCTTTGGAGTTGCTACTCGAGCAAGTGAAGGATGTGCACATAGAGAGTCAAGAGAATTGAGCAGACCTTTCTTATGTATTGCTAAATAATAATAATAAATAATTTTAGTAATATAATAATAATAATAATAATAATAATAATAATAATAATAATAATAATAATAATAATAAATAATAATAATAATAATAATAACAACAGCAACAACAAATAATAGTAATAACAAATAATAGTAATAACAATAACAACAACAATAATAATTATAATAATAATAAATTAATAGATTGAGCCTGTGAAGTCCTTCTATTATGACCCATTTTCTTACATGTTTCCATGACTACATATTGATAGCTATGTATATTTCACCTCCGTAGACAAGTCCTCCAGCAAAGACTTCTTGTCAAAGTTCTTGAAGGAATCAAACGTATTCGTGTTCAGTAGGCTCCCTGTCGAGGGGAAGGCATACGACAAATGATCTTTGTTGCTAGGGGGGGAGGAAGAGAGAGGCGGATGAAATAACACAATCTTCAAATTCTGAACAGCAAATGCAAGTTTATGTTTCTTTGTTTATGTTTCTTTGTTCCAATAACTACATGAATGCAAAATTCCTTTTATGTGAATAACTAAACGAAATGTAATATTGAACACACTACACATGAGCAGCTATTGTCATGTGTTAGCAAGTGTGAGTACATGACAATGAACTTGTAACCGCAAGAAAAGGTAACATCAACCTTGTGTCCTGCAGGTCAGGCAAACAATACGCTTGTGCCATGCAGATCAGGCTAAACACAACCTTCTTGTGCCCAGCAGGAGAGTTAACTACAGCCCTGTATCCTGCAGGTCAGACTAACAACAGCCTTGTGCCTGTTAACAAAATTCTTGTCCTGCAGAACCAGCTAGCAAAAGCCTTGTCTTTCAGGTCAGGCTGACAACAGCCCTGTGTCCAGCTAGTCGTACTTAGAGTATTTCAGTTGCAGATTACACGCAAGCCATTGCTACGAAGCCCTGGCCACACCCACTACTTACTCTGTGAATGCTGTGTACTCCAAGGTGAACTGCGCCGGATACCCGGGAATATTTCCTGCAGTCACGAGTGGAAGATTAATAACATAAACAGCATCACTTTACTACTTCTAATTGTAATACTCTAGCATGTGTGTCTCGCTGCTGAGCACAGGCATGGCAACATGTAGCAACTGTCATAAGGAGGAAGACAAGGAACCAGCAAGTGCGAGAACATCTAATAGAGAATGAGAGAGAAAGAGAAGAACAGCATTACCACATGAGAGCATCAGCAGACGATGAAATATATTACTCCGGTATCGGAGATAACAACATCAGAGAGAGCTGAACAGAGAGAGGCAGGCAGAGACTAGCCAGAGCAGCATTAGCTGACGAGGAAAGAAATGTCTGGAGAGAGCTGAACAGAGGTAGGCAGAGACTAGCCAGAGCAGCATTAGCTGACGAGGAAAGAAATGTCTGGAGAGAGCTGAACAGAGGTAGGCAGAGACTAGCCAGAGCAGCATTAGCTGACGAGGAAAGAAATGTCTGGAGAGAGCTGAACAGAGAGAGGCAGAGACTAGCCAGAGCAGCATTAGCTGACAGGAAAGAAATGTCTGCAGAGAGCTGAACAGAGAGAGGCAGAGACTAGCCAGAGCAGCATTAGCTGACAAGGAAAGAAATGTCTGCAGAGAGCTGAACAGAGAGAGGAAGATACTAGTGAGAAGAAGTACATTTAAAAGTCCTAGCAATGCAAACTTCCACCTTGGGCCAGTCTCCACACTGTGCCAGCATGTGAGGCTTGAAGGTTTAATATGGACACCTGAACTGCTGCCACTATGGCAAGACTAGTCCACCAGCACTGGCTGAGTAGCCAGCCACAAACACGGCAAGAACTAGTTGTGGAAAACCAGCGCTAGCAAACTCCTCTTTCTTCTCTAACCTAGGTGTTTAATCGTGTTATTATCATCTGAATATGTATGGTCAATATATTTCTCCCCGCGGGCAACTGTTTGTGTCTTCTCCAGGCTAGAGCTCACAACATGGGGAGAGTGGAAGTGCACTCGGCCCGGCATCAAGCTGTAGCACATGAAGAACTTGCACTCTTAATGGAGTTTGTCATGAAGTATTATACCAGCTAATATCGGTATTCAACTTATTGTACATGCCACATGCCGTTTAGTAGCGTGTCACATTAATAATGAGAGGAAAAATACCTCCAACCCTCTGCAGGTATCAGCTAATTGTTGTCCTTATTACTATTACTACTACTATTATCATCGTCGTCATCGTCATTATCATACTCTTATTATATTACTCATCATTATCACTATTATTATATCATCGTCGTCGTCGTCGTCGTCGTCATCATCATCATCATCATCATCATCATCATCATCACTGTATGACACTGTTTTTCAAGGAGCTCAATTTTCGAGGATTACAGGGGGAAAAAATCCCTGGAATAATTTCCGAGGCTAATCAACCCCCTCACTCATCATTGTTTGGAGGGCACAATATTCACATCTAGAATCAGGTCTGCAAAAACCTCAAAACTTTAGCTATCATTGTAATAAGGAATAATACAAATATCTCATTGTTGGCAGAGACATATTAAGACAATTTATGTAATTTATGCAGTTGAGTATTATTATGCAAAGGTGTGAACATTTCAACCCCCCCCCCCCCCTGCCCCCCATTCCAACCTATTGATGATTAGGGCTAGGGCATTCTTGGTAGTATGGATGTAGGCTAGGGCATAGTGGCAGTAGTTGTAGGGCCAGGGCTAGGGCATAGTGGCAGTGGTTGTAGGGCCAGGGCATAGTGGCAGTGGTTGTAGGGCCAGGGCATAGTGGCAGTGGTTGTAGGGCCAGGGCTAGGGCATAGTGGCAGTAGTTGTAGGGCCAGGGCTAGGGCATAGTGGCAGTAGTTGTAGGGTCAGGGCTAGAGCATAGTGGCAGTAGTTGTAGGGCCAGGGCTAGGGCATAGTGGCAGTGGTTGAAGGGCTAGGGCTAGGGCATAGTGGCAGTGGTTGTACAGCCAGGGCTAGGGCATAGTGGCAGTGGTTGTAGGGCCAGGGCCAGGGCATAGTGGCAGTGGTTGTAGGGTCAGGGCTAGGGCATAGTGGCAGTGGTTGTAGGGCCAGGGCTAGGGCATAGTGGCAATAGTTGTAGGGCCAGGGTAGGGCATAGTGGCAGTGGTTGTAGGGCCAGGGCTAGGGCATAGTGGCAGTGGTTGTAGGGTCAGGGCTAGGGCATAGTGGCAGTGGTTGTAGGGCCAGGGCTAGGGCATAGTGGCAGTGGTTGTAGGGTCAGGGCTAGGGCATAGTGGCAGTGGTTGTAGGGTCAGGGCTAGGGCATAGTGGCAGTGGTTGTAGGGTCAGGGCTAGGGCATAGTGGCAGTGGTTGTAGGGCCAGGGCCAGGGCATAGTGGCAGTGGTTGTAGGGCCAGGGCTAGGGCATAGTGGCAGTAGTTGTAGGGCCATGGCTAGGGCACAGTGGCAGTGGTTGTAGGGCCAGGGCTAGGGCATAGTGGCAGTGGTTGTAGGGTCAGGGCTAGGGCATATAGTGGCAGTGGTTGTAGGGTCAGGGCTAGGGCATAGTGGCAGTGGTTGTAGGGTCAGGGCTAGGGTATAGTGGCAGTGGTTGTAGGGCCAGGGCTAGGGCATAGTGGCAGTAGTTGTAGGGCCAGGGCTAGGGCATAGTGGCAGTGGTTGTAGGTTCAGTGCTAGGGCATAGTGGCAGTGGTTGTAGGGTCAGGGCTAGGGCATAGTGGCAGTGGTTGTAGGGTCAGGGCTAGGGCATAGTGGCAGTGGTTGTAGGGTCAGGGCTAGGGCATAGTGGCAGTGGTTGTAGGGTCAGGGCTAGGGCATAGTGGCAGTGGTTGTAGGGTCAGGGCTAGGGCATAGTGGCAGTGGTTGTAGGGTCAGGGCTAGGGCATAGTGGCAGTGGTTGTAGGGTCAGGGCTAGGGCATAGTGGCAGTAGTTATTGATTCTAGGATATATTGGGGAAGAAGGGCTCTAGTATTGGCACAACCTTGGACATCATGCATGATCACAGATAATGCATGGGGCAATACAGGAGACAGACATCCATCAAGAAGGTTTCCAAGCATAGACAACCCCCTCCCTGCCCACGTACACCACTCGACTGTTCCAGTCATGGTGAGCTTGAAGCACACAAGCACTGCATACATGTCCGCACAAGCAGACATAATAGCATTCGATTCGGAAACCAGTTCACAAACATCAAAACTAATATTTCCAATAGAAATAGGAACACGTGTGATCTCATTCGTTGTAACAACCTCACCAACTCCTCCATGTAATAAGCATCTGAAGACCATGCCCCTTTCAGTTAACAATACTCATAAGCGATAATTGTTAAAGAATGGTGAGAGCTGATCGTGCAGTTATGTGGATGTTTGTGCGTAGGTCGAGGCCATGCATTTGAAGCGTGGTTCGTACCTAACACCTGGCATCCCATTCATTGTGGGTGCCTGCATGCAGTACTACTATACTCCTGCCCAAGGCCTTTACTCAGTCAGCCGTGCTATGGGGTTGCTTGTAGATGAATGATCTCCATTGTCCTCTGCCCACCATCCCTCTCCCCCCCTCGCCCGTCCCTACACTTAGGCTGGACAATCTCTCTTCCAGATGACTTGGGAGTGAGTATCCAAGGAACTCAGCTTTGACCTAGAGATTCTTAGGAACTTCATAGTAGACTATTCTGCTGTCCGTTGCTAGGTCTCTCTAGAGACAACCAGGAAGACTGGTCACTATTAGTGACAAGGGACCTACCGACATGCATGCTCTGTGGAGTATATTCGTAACAACAGAATAAATTAATCGCAATGTCTACCAGCAGTCCAGTGATGAGTTATGACGAGCATTGCACAAGACAATTTAATTTCAATGTGCATGTCGACCACCTACTGCCTAATGTGCCTAATGTAAACACTCATCCCTTAGAGTAAAAGGCTTCTTCTAGCCACAGGTAACAATATTACTACCACTTTCCAATCTGGAGCCGCCAATGCAGTACACTCAGGCACACAGCTTTTGGGTGCTGTCAACTTTGGCATGGTTATATATATACCTACAGTGGGTCATTCCATGCCTCTGGGTGCTGTCAACTTTGGCATGGGGGCTTGATGCATGTTACTTGTCACACACTTTATATGCACATAGCTTGGACATATGTCAACATATGAGCCTGGGTAATGGTTTATAATCAAGAAGGAACATAGCTTTAGTTATCCGTCATATTTCTCGAAATATTTAATATTTTGGGAGCTAGGGGGTAAATAGTGCTCGTTATGCATGTTACGAAATCCTGACGCCAATTTCTCCCACCAAACTTTGATACAATACTCTATTAAAACTAATCATGGAAATTTCCCAATTTTTACAAATGTTCGATATGATTATGTTGACTATCATTAACCAAAATTTCATGGTTCTATCAATACCCATGTCCCCACTGCGTAGCCATCATAAGAAAGTGTACCGTAACGCATGTTACATAACACACGTTATGCACACAATTGGTATTACTGAGAAGCTTGCATGTAGCAGAGAAATTGTCTATTGCAGAAGTAAATTATTTCACATTACAGTCATCAGTTTGTAAACACTTTATCTACATAACATGTAAATAGATCGAGTGGGGGGGGGGGGGGGGGGCAGTCAATTGATCCCTTGGGTCATAATATTTTCATCACTGTCACTCAGTACAAAGTATCTACTGGAATTACTTATGGGAGCTGGGAAGGCAATCTAGCTACCATGGCCAGTTCCATCGCTTGAAACAAGTCAGCTTCATAAAAGACAGCAGAACGTGACTATCTGAGGCACTCAGAACTTCTCCGATATATGATTTCCTGTTGTACACTGCAGCAAGAAACCCCCCAGTTTTGAAGTTTGCTATCACAAAATTCGCTGAGCCTACTTCCACCTCATCATCCTTATCCTGCTCATCCTCATCATTCTCCTCCTCTACCGCAAAATCCTTAGTGAGTCGGGAGAGTGTCACCTCACCGTTGGTGTTTTTGATGCAATGCATCTCATGAATGCCATTCACAGCCGGTATTGCTGCCCAAAATGCATCATCCAATTTACCATCTGGCTGTTACGCAGTTTGATCTCATCCTCAGCAACATTAATCACACTTACTGAGGGCATTGATGCTGCAGCTGCAGCAAACGTTGCATTGGAAACAGCTTTCTTAGCTGGTGATGACCTGAAATCAATCAATTGGTAGAGCAATCAATTCCCTACTAGATGACAATCAACTAAGCACAAAATTCTCAATAACAAATTTGATGACCTGTTATGTTGACAACCAAAACTCAGTGTAGGAAATCTTGAAGTTGAAATCTTGAGGTAGAAGAAGTCAGATAATGCACATGTGCAGTCAACTGGCCAGCTGATTGGCTGAGTGCTTAGTTCAAAGAGCCTTTGAAGCTTAGGAGACAAAGGAGACCGTGAATCCATGGCAGCATGTGACTTCTCTGTAGTATCAATGTAACGCATGTTACAAAATGTCAATGTAACGCATGTTACGCACTTTGAAGTGGGATTATCTGATAACCACTCATTGGATTTCCACCATTTTTTGCACGAAACTTCCTTCTAAGTAAAGGGAAGAGATTATGCAATTATTTGTGGCTAGGTCAAATATTTTGGAGATGGTGAGAACTTTTTGATGTTTTGCCTAACGCACGTTACAGGACAAACTGATTTTTTAAAATCAACACAGGGCTCACTGGGGGTAAATTTTGGGGGAGGTCATGAAACTAAGCTGAAAAATCTATGCAGAAATATCATGATATGTACCATAACTGTATTCATACAGATATTTGACTATATTGCAAAGTTGCACTTTTTTTCAAAAACGCTATTGAAAATTGTGGTCATATTGGAAGCAATGGTGCGAGGACATGGATAATGATATTGACATAATTTTTACTTTTTCTGAAGACCCAAGGAGTCTACTTTCCCATGCATTAACTTTTTTGGCCTTATTATTTGATTTGTTTCGAGCCTCGCATGTCAGGATTTCGTGGCCATGGCCATGGGTATATACCTACAGTGGGCCAATCCATGCCTCTGGGTGCCGTCAACTTTGGCATGGTTATATATATACCTACAGTGGGCCATTCCATGCCTCTGGGTGCTGTCAACTTTGGCATGGTTATATATATACCTACAGTGGGCCAATCCATGCCTTTGGGTGCTGTCAACTTTGGCATGGTTATATACCTACAGTGGGCCATTCCATGCCTCTGGGTGCTTTCAACTTTGGCATGGTCATACACCTACAGTGGGTCATTCCATGCCTCTGGGTGCTGTCAACTTTGGCATGGTTATATACCTACAGTGGGCCATTCCATGCCTCTGGGTGCTGTCAACTTTGGCATGGTTATATACCTACAGTGGGCCATTCCATGCCTCTGGGTGCTGTCAACTTTGGCATGGTTATATATACCTACAGTGGGCCATTCCATGCCTCTGGGTGCTGTCAACTTTGGCATGGGTATATACCTACAGTGGGTCATTCCATGCCTCTGGGTGCTGTCAACTTTGGGATGGTGGTACAGTGGGCCATTCCATGCCTCTGGGTGCTGTCAACTTTGGAATGGTTATATACCTACAGTGGGCCATTTCATGCCTTTGGGTGCTGTCAACTTTGGAATGGTTATATACCTACAGTGGGCCATTTCATGCCTTTGGGTGCTGTCAACTTTGGCATGGTTGTACCTACAGTGGCTGCCTAATCACTTGGTTTTCAGAAAAGCTCAAAGGTGACCTCAGATTAAAATATGGAATTCCATCAAAACATTCATTTGTGGACATAACGAACCCACACAAAAATTGTGCCAACTATCCAAGTCGTTTGAAGTCCTGCACCTCTGAAAAATGTGCCACACCCCCATCTTGGTTCACTTCAATGGACTTTCTCAATTGGAAAGGCTTGTATTTTTATAATTGGAAGCCACAAAACTGAATATTGACAACCTGGGGCAATCTATACCCACAAACCTGAATATTGACAACCTGGGGCAATCTATACCCACCAACCCTAATACTGACACCCTGGGGAAATCTATACCCTCAAACCTGAATATTGACACCCTGGGGCAATCTATACCCACCAACCCTAATATTGACACCCTGGGGAAATCTATACCGTCAAACCTGAATATTGACACCCTGGGGCAATCTATACCCACCAACCCTAATATTGACACCCTGGGTAAATCTATACCCTCAAACCTGAATATTGACACCCTGGGGCAATCTATACCCACCAACCCTAATATTGACACCCTGGGGAAATCTATACCCTCAAACCTGAATATTGACATCCTGGGGCAATCTATACCCACAAACCTGAATATTGACATCCTGGGGCAATCTATACCCACAAACCTGAATATTGACATCCTGGGGCAATCTATACCCACAAACCTGAATATTGACATCCTGGGGCAATCCATATCCCAACATTCCAAATCTGCCTTCAAAAGCAGCGAGTGCACTTACAGCTGGGGACACATCATTTGCTGGTGACAATTAATTTTTGGGTGCAATATTCACTAATGCCCATATCATGAATCTGAGGAGGCCCAAGTTGCATGTGTTATCTCTAGGTAGAGCTCCACGTAAGAATTGGCTAATAGTAAAGGTGGCTGGAGTCAACCAACATGCAAAAATATCCAAACAATGCCCACTCCTGGTGTTGAAACCTATACCACAGGAATGTACACATCTGACCTAGGTGCCTAATATCAACCATGTGAGCAACTCGATCGTGGTTAGGCAGCTCTACGATAATTTCTTATTCTTATACATTGCGCAACTTTTAAAATGTCGTGGTTGTTTCCTTAATTGGATATGCCCCTTTAACCTTTAACCTTGACATCAACACATTTTTGCGCACAATTATCCCCCAAAAAACATTCAGTTTGTGTTTGGTTCAATTTAAACTTTTGAAATGCCCAAAAATGATTTTTGAAATGTGTTCAACACGCAGGAATCATCAACCTGAAGAATATTCACACGTGTCCAGGGGAGAAGGAATATGTATCGGTCAGGAGAGACGATGGCAAGGTCTGCTTGTGCATATGAAGGAACTTCACCGTGAGCATTTGAGAAGACTATACGTTTTGTGGACATACATGGGCTGCTACGATGCTACTTGTGGACATGGGCCGTAATGGTGCTACTTGTGGACATGGGCCGCAACAGTGCTACTTGTGGACATGGGCCGCAACAGTGCTACTTGTGGACATGGGCCGTAATGGTGCTACTTGTGGCCATGGGCCGTAATGGTGCTACTTGTGGACATGGGCCGCAACAGTGCTACTTG
The DNA here is from genome assembly GCA_028752905.1 of Cladorhizidae sp. MBARI D1340-BT2. Taxonomy (NCBI): domain Eukaryota; kingdom Metazoa; phylum Porifera; class Demospongiae; order Poecilosclerida; family Cladorhizidae; species Cladorhizidae sp. MBARI D1340-BT2. The sequence continues at coordinate 23,182,991 of JAQNBH010000014.1, read as the reverse complement.
TGGACATGGGCCGCAACAGTGCTACTTTTGGACATGGGCCGTAATGGTGATACTTGTGGCCATGGGCCGTAATGGTGCTACTTGTGGACATGGGCCGCAACAGTGCTACTTGTGGACATGGGCCGCAACAGTGCTACTTGTAGACATGGGCCGCAACAGTGCTACTTGTGGACATGGGCCGCAATGGTGCTACTTGTGGACATGGGCCGCAACAGTGCTACTTGTGGACATGGGCCGCAACAGTGCTACTTGTGGACATGGGCTGCAACAGTGCTACTTGTGGACATGGGCTGTAATGGTGCTACTTGTGGACATGGGCTGCAACAGTGCTACTTGTGAACATGGGCTGCAACAGTGCTACTTGTGGACATGGGCCGCAATGGTGCTACTTGTGGACATGGGCTGTAATGGTGCTACTTGTGGCCATGGGCCGCAACAGTGCTACTTGTGGACATGGGCCGCAACAGTGCTACTTGTGGACATGGGCCGCAACAGTGCTACTTGTGGACATGGGCCGCAATGGTGCTACTTGTGGACATGGGCCGCAATGGTGCTACTTGTGGACATGGGCCGCAACAGTGCTATGTCAACAACAGAAGTGTGCATTCTGCTTGTGTTTGCGAGCAACAGCAATTCGCAAAGCTGCTTGTCGCAACATTCCTGTTCCAAATGAACTGTTGCCAAGTATGAACTTGTATGATGATGCCGTATGACATGTACCACTGGAGGTATGTATCTGCTATACAATATAATATACCCACTATACAATATAATATACCCACTATACAATATAATATAATATATTTAGTATACAATATAATATATCTACTATACAATATAATATTTCTACTGTACAATATAATATAATATATTAATATAATATATCTACCAAAGTTTTAGAGGCAATGGATGCTCCGTTTCCAAGTTATGCTGTTCTGTCCATGCACTTCTACTTGCTTTGATGAAAGATTCAAAGAGAACTCGACAAGAAACGCTAACCGAAGAAGTAATTTTAACATTCTCAATGAACTCTCAGTTGACATAATAACATGACAATAACCTTCTCAATATCCAACTTGGAATTGCATTCATTTCCCTGTCCTAACTATGACACATCTTGTCCTACTATGACACATCTTGTCCTACTATGACACATCTTGTCCTACTATGACACATCTTGTCCTAACTATGACACATCTTGTCCTACTATGACACATCTTGTCCTAACTATGACACATCTTGTCCTAACTATGACACATCTTGTCCAACTATGACACATCTTGTCCTAACTATGACACATCTTGTCCTAACTATGACACATCTTGTCCTACTATGACACATCTTGTCCTAACTATGACACATCTTGTCCTACTATGACACATCTTGTCCTACTATGACACATCTTGTCCTAACTATGACACATCTTGTCCTAACTATGACACATCTTGTCCTAACTATGACACATCTTGTCCTAACTATGACACATCTTGTCCTAACTATGACACATCTTGTCCTAACTATGACACATCTTGTCCTAACTATGACACATCTTGTCCTACTATGACACATCTTGTCCTACTCTGACACATCTTGTCCTAACTATGACACATCTTGTCCTACTATGACACATCTTGTCCTAACTATGACACATCTTGTCCTACTATGACACATCTTGTCCTACTATGATACATCTTGTCCTAACTATGACACATCTTGTCCTAACTATGACACATCTTGTCCTACTATGACACATCTTGTCCTAACTATGACACATCTTGTCCTATGACACATCTTGTCCTAACTATGACACATCTTGTCCTACTATGACACATCTTGTCCTAACTATGACACATCTTGTCCTAACTAGGACACATCTTGTCCTAACTATGACACATCTTGTCCTAACTATGACACATCTTGTCCTACTATGACACATCTTGTCCTAACTCTGACACATCTTGTCCTAACTATGACACATCTTGTCCTACTATGACACATCTTGTCCTAACTATGACACATCTTGTCCTACTATGACACATCTTGTCCTAACTATGACACATCTTGTCCTATGACACATCTTGTCCTAACTATGACACATCTTGTCCTACTATGACACATCTTGTCCTAACTATGACACATCTTGTCCTAACTAGGACACATCTTGTCCTAACTATGACACATCTTGTCCTAACTATGACACATCTTGTCCTACTATGACACATCTTGTCCTAACTCTGACACATATTGTCCTAACTATGACACATCTTGTCCTAACTATGACACATCTTGTCCTACTATGACACATCTTGTCCTAACTATGACACATCTTGTCCTAACTAGGACACATCTTGTCCTAACTATGACACATCTTGTCCTAACTATGACACATCTTGTCCTACTATGACACATCTTGTCCTAACTCTGACACATCTTGTCCTAACTCTGACACATCTTGTCCTAACTATGACACATCTTGTCCTAACTATGACACATCTTGTCCTAACTATGACACATCTTGTCCTAACTATGACACATCTTGTCCTAACTCTGACACATCTTGTCCTAACTATGACACATCTTGTCCTAACTATGACACATCTTGTCCTAACTAGGACACATCTTGTCCTACTATGACACATCTTGTCCTAACTATGACACATCTTGTCCTAACTATGACACATCTTGTCCTAACTCTGACACATCTTGTCCTACTATGACACATCTTGTCCTACTATGACACATATTGTCCTACTATGACACATCTTGTCCTACTATGACACATCTTGTCCTAACTATGACACATCTTGTCCTACTCTGACACATCTTGTCCTACTATGACACATCTTGTCCTACTATGACACATCTTGTCCTACTATGACACATCTTGTCCTAACTCTGACACATCTTGTCCTAACTATGACACGTCTTGTCCTAACTATGACACATCTTGTCCTACTATGACACATCTTGTCCTAACTATGACACATCTTGTCCTAACTATGACACATCTTGTCCTAACTCTGACACATCTTGTCCTACTCCGACGCATCTTGTCCTACTATGACACATCTTGTCCTAACTCTGACACGTCTTGTCCTAACTAGGACACATCTTGTCCTAACTATGACACATCTTGTCCTAACTCTGACACATCTTATCCTAACTATGACACATCTTGTCCTACTCCGACACATCTTGTCCTACTATGACACATCTTGTCCTAACTATGACACATCTTGTCCTACTATGACACATCTTGTCCTAATTATGACACATCTTGTCCTAACTATGACACATCTTGTCCTACTCTGACACATCTTGTCCTAACTATGACACATCTTGTCCTAACTATGACACATCTTGTCCTAACTATGACACATCTTGTCCTAACTAGGACACATCTTGTCCTAACTATGACACATCTTGTCCTAACTAGGACACATCTTGTCCTAACTATGACACATCTTGTCCTAACTAGGACACATCTTGTCCTAACTAGGACACATCTTGTCCTACTATGACACATCTTGTCCTACTATGACACATCTTGCCCTAACTAGGACACATCTTGTCCTACTATGACACATCTTGTCCTAACTATGACACATCTTGTCCTACTATGACACATCTTGTCCTAACTAGGCACATCTTGTCCTAACTCTGACACATCTTGTCCTACTATGACACATCTTGTCCTACTATGACACATCTTGTCCTAACTATGACACATCTTGTCCTAACTAGGACACATCTTGTCCTAACTATGACACATCTTGTCCTACTCCGACACATCTTGACCTACTATGACACATCTTGTCCTAACTCTGACACATCTTGTCCTAACTCTGACACATCTTGTCCTACTATGACACATCTTGTCCTAACTATGACACATCTTGTCCTACTCTGACACATCTTGTCCTACTCCGACACATCTTGTCCTAACTATGACACATCTTGTCCTAACTATGACACATCTTGTCCTACTCCGACACATCTTGTCCTACTACAACACATCTTGTCCTAACTATGACACATCTTGTCCTACTCCGACACATCTTGTCCTAACTATGACACATCTTGTCCTAACTATGACACATCTTGTCCTACTATGACACATCTTGTCCTAACTATGACACATCTTGTCCTAACTATGACACATCTTGTCCTACTATGACACATCTTGTCCTAACTCTGACACATCTTGTCCTAACTCTGACACATCTTGTCCTAACTATTACACATCTTGTCCTACTACGACACATCTTGTCCTAACTATGACACACCTTGTCCTACTATGACACATCTTGTCCTACTATGACACATCTTGTCCTACTATGACACATCTTGTCCTAACTCTGACACATCTTGTCCTAACTATTACACATCTTGTCCTAACTATGACACATCTTGTCCTAACTCTGACACATCTTGTCCTAACTATGACACATCTTGTCCTAACTATGACACATCTTGTCCTACTCCGACACATCTTGTCCTACTATGACACATCTTGTCCTACTACGACACATCTTGTCCTAACTCTTGACACATCTTGTCCTAACTATGACACATCTTGTCCTACTATGACACATCTTGTCCTAACTATGACACATCTTGTCCTAACTATGACACATCTTGTCCTACTATGACACATCTTGTCCTAACTATGACACATCTTGTCCTAACTATGACACATCTTGTCCTACTATGACACATCTTGTCCTAACTCTTGACACATCTTGTCCTAACTATGACACATCTTGTCCTACTATGACACATCTTGTCCTAACTATGACACATCTTGTCCTAACTATGACACATCTTGTCCTAACTCTGACACATCTTGTCCTAACTATGACACATCTTGTCCTACTATGACACATCTTGTCCTACTCTGACACATCTTGTCCTAACTATGACACATCTTGTCCTAACTATGACACATCTTGTCCTACTCCGACACATCTTGACCTACTATGACACATCTTGTCCTAACTCTGACACATCTTGTCCTACTATGACACATCTTGTCCTACTCTGACACATCTTGTCCTAAAGGACACATCTTGTCCAACTATGACACATCTTGTCCTACTCCGACACATCTTGACCTACTATGACACATCTTGTCCTAACTCTGACACATCTTGTCCTACTCTGACACATCTTGTCCTAAAGGACACATCTTGTCCAACTATGACACATCTTGTCCTACTCCGACACATCTTGTCCTACTATGACACATCTTGTCCTACTATGACACATCTTGTCCTACTATGACACATCTTGTCCTAACTCTGACACATCTTGTCCTAACTCTGACACATCTTGTCCTAACTATGACACATCTTGTCCTAACTCTGACACATCTTGTCCTAACTCTGACACATCTTGTCCTAACTCTGACACATCTTGTCCTACTATGACACATCTTGTCCTACTATGACACACCTAGTCCTACCTATGACACACCTTGTCCTACTCCGACACATCTTGTCCTAACTATGACACATCTTGTCCTAACTATGACACATCTTGTCCTAACTCTGACACATCTTGTCCTACTCCGACACATCTTGTCCTAACTCTGACACATCTTGTCCTACTCCGACACATCTTGTCCTAACTATGACACATCTTGTCCTAACTATGACACATCTTGTCCTAACTATGACACATCTTGTCCTAACTAGGACACATCTTGTCCTAACTCTCACACATCTTGTCCTAACTAGGACACATCTTGTCCTAACTATGACACATCTTGTCCTAACTAGGACATATCTTGTCCTACTCTGACACATCTTGTCCTACTATGACACATCTTGTCCTAACTATGACACATCTTGTCCTACTATGACACATCTTGTCCTAACTATGACACATCTTGTCCTAACTAGGACACATCTTGTCCTAACTATGACACATCTTGTCCTAACTATGACACATCTTGTCCTACTCTGACACATCTTGTCCTAACTATGACACATCTTGTCCTAAAGGACACATCTTGTCCTACTATGACACATCTTGTCCTAACTATGACACATCTTGTCCTACTCCGACACATCTTGTCCTAACTCTGACACATCTTGTCCTACTATGACACATCTTGTCCTAACTATGACACATCTTGTCCTACTCTGACACATCTTGTCCTACTATGACACATCTTGTCCTAACTATGACACATCTTGTCCTACTATGACACATCTTGTCCTAACTATGACACATCTTGTCCTACTATGACACATCTTGTCCTAACTATGACACATCTTGTCCTACTCTGACACATCTTGTCCTAACTCTGATACATGATTTCCATGGCTTCTGACAGTCCCTGTTTTCTTGTTTGACAGTCATAACTTGGCCACACTTCACTTTTGGGGGTGTATTTTAGTGTTGTGGGAGGTGCATGAATAGTGCTGAGGGAGTTGGATGGATGAGGCTGGTGGATTATTTTACTGCTAAGTTATGGTAACGAGAAGAGGTGACCCTTGGGGTTTTGTGTCTTGCAAACACGGTGACCTGCCACTCATTAACAACAAAGCCGTTATCAGCCGTGGTGCATGGATATCGCACTTTATAGCTTTGGGAGGCTGCAGACCAAATTTGGGCATTTAATAATAAGTGTTGGAAAGTTAGTACTACAGAGCCGATTCTGGTGCAGTTTTCGAGCGGCCTTGATGTTGCTGACGTATCTGCTAAGATATTGTGTCTACAGAAATATTCAACATATCATTTGAAAGTGCAGAGAATGATAGATAACTTGCTATCTGTGCAGCATAAGTGGGGGGGGGGGGGAGTTATGTTGATTTCAAATATGTGTTCAAGCAGTGTTGCCATAGTGTTTGAACATATTTGAAATCACCATAACTCCCCCCCCCCCCCCCGTGCAGGAATATGCCTGCAGAGCCAGAACCCTTTGATCTATGTGCATGCTCATTGCATGAGCTATCTGGTTGGGTATTTAAAGCCTGATTTGTGCAAGAGTTAGAATCTTTCACAGTGAGTGTCAGAGAAAGTTAGCTATGGCATCTTCAGAACCCAGTACTTCAAGGTTACCAGAAGATGATTCTTCAGATGTGGATTCTGACTCTGATAATGACGTTTCACAAATTGACATTGACAGTCAAATCTCTACATCTATCAGGTCTTCTAAGTCTGCAAAAAAGCGATTGTGTGTCTATCGTAGACAGTATGCAAAGACTTTCCCATGGGCCACAACTTCGAGAAAGGGATCTTCTTTTGCCTTCTGTATGAAGTGCTCTCGTGATATAAACCTTGGAAGAGGTGGTACTAGAGATCTCAGGAGACATCAGGTAACGAAATTACACAAATACTCAGAAAAAGATGGTGTGGGTGTACTGCCTCTACAGTCCTACTTTGGGCCAATAAGAGAGGAGTCTGTAATCCGTACAGAAGTACTCTTCGCATATTTCCTTGGAGAGCACCATCTTGCCTTTCAATTGGGAGGTCATTGTACCAAACTATTCAAGTTGATGTTTCCTGATTCTTCTATTGCTAAAGACTTTAAGTGCAGTCGTAGTAAAGCAACAGCTGTGTTGAAAGTTATTGCCCAGGATTGTTGGAAAACCATTTCCGGCAGTTAGAGAGACTAAATACTTCAGCCTCCAAACTGATGAGACAACTGATATTACCGTTACACAACAAGCTGCTATTATGCTTCGATTCTTCGATAACACCCAAGAACAGGTGAGATGTGTCATCTTTGCCTTAGAGAGTGTAGAGAGGGCAACTGCAGAGCTGCTATTTAACGCAATCGATAAGCATTTTCAAGAATCCACTACCCTCCTTTATGATAATCTTGTCGGATTAGGTACAGATGGGGCCAATGTAATGTTGGGAGCACGAAATTCAGTGATGTCACTGTTACGATGTAAGCAGCCAGCTTTAGTTGCTCTTCATTGTCATTGTCACATAGCAGCACTAATACCAAATGAGGCCTGCAAAGTCTTGCTGATGAATTGGACGATCTGACAACTGATGTATAGTATTATTTCCAGAAGAGCCCAAGGAGGCTGCGACAGTTTGAAGAATTTCAGAGTTTTGTGGAATGCAAGCCACACAAGTTGTTAAAAGCAAGCCAAACACGATGGCTCAGCCTTGAAGCTTGTGTAAATCGCCTTATCGAGCAATATGAAGCCTTACTCTCATACTTTCAAAGTACTGAGGATAAGCAGGCAATAGTGAGAAGAGTAAAAATTGTACTTGAAAAGCCTCTGACCAAAGCTTACTTGCTCTCTCTATGTTCTGCATTACCAATTGTTAATAATTTCAACAGGTACATGCAGCAGCAATCTCCGATTCTTCATGTTCTCTACTAAGTGCTCGATGGTTTAATACGAAAATTTCTGTTGCGGTTCGTGAATTCTGAGTATGCAAGTGTGTATTGATAACTCAGAAGAGTATCTCCCTTTACACAAAGTTTTCGTAGGTCACAACACACTGTCATACCTTGAAGGATTATCATCTGAAGATGTGAGAAAATTTAGGGAGACTATCCAAGCTTGGTGGATTGCTGCAGCCAAGGGAGCTGTCAAATGATTACCTATGAGTCACAAGTTACTCTCCAATCTCAAATGGCTTCAACCAGGCGCTTACAACAATACAATATGGCTGGTCAGGTGCTTGCTGCAGCAGAGTGTGTTCCTCAGGTAGTTCAAGTTGGTGACAAACCCAGCCTTCAAGAGGAATTTATGGATTTCTGCACGTCGCCATTACCTCCTAAAGTCACGGACATCACAGAGGTGGATAAGTATTGGCATGCAATCAGCCAAATCAAAGACTGCTTGGAAACTGAGTATCGCTACTCCACATTGGCAAAACTCGCAAAATCCATTCTAGTTATACCCTATGACAATGCCGATACCGAACGTTTATTCAGCCACAATGGTCTCAACAAAACGAAGCACAGAAACAGACTAGGAATTTCTACATTAAATTCACTTTTAACAGTGCAATTCAATGTTCCTCAAAAATGCTATGAATTTAAACCGAACACTGAACTATTAAAGACATGTGTAAATGCTATGAACACTCTTTAGTATGTTATTTCTCATGAAATTGTTGTTTGGATTTTGTTTTGATTTTTTGTTGCCAATTTTTTTATTTATAACACAGGCAAGTAATTTGGAAATTACCAAAACAACACTGAGTGTTGCAACTTTCCTGGTGTGATGTATAGTCTGCACATAACTCAAGTGTGCATCGTATTGGACAGCAAGGTACATGACACAGCTACTGTGCATGCTTCTGTTGCAAGGATGATGTCGGACTTGAAAGAGAAGCTGCCATTAAAACCAAGCTGGTCTATTGCAGCGACCAAAATATAGAGAGACTTCGCAAAATGTAAGCCACCATCAGATCGATCATGGACTCAAAGCCGAGTGGTATTTCTTCTCTACAAGCCTTGGTTTCCAGAGCAAGTTCACAAGCAATAGAACACAATCAAATTTTAACTGTCCATCCAGTATCCATCTGGGCTGATCAGCCGGTAGAGGGGATCTCTGTTAGTGATGTTGACATGCAGAGAAATGCACCCCAACATCAGCTAGAGAAGCACTACTCCTCGACAAAGACTGTTTCAGGTACCGCTCACGTCAGACTGATCTCGGAAGGGCCACTGGAAATGAGGCTGCTCTCTGAAGATGATATTTGCAGCAAAGTTCCACCCGGTGATCACAACATTGAGTTAAATGCTCTTCCCAACAAATCACTCGCTGACTCTAATTACTTCCAACCTAGCTAGTACATAGCTTGTATGTACGACCAGGAGTGGTTCATTGGGAGCATTGTGGAGCGTTCATAACACAAAGACGTGTATGAGAAGTCCATTAAATGATCACAGAACACAGCCCTATCCTGGCTGCAAGTCTGGGCTGGGTGCTTATTCAAGATATACTCTGTCATCAGTACCCCAGAATTACAAAGTCATGGAGGTCGCCAGTGCAAATCGTCTTCTACAGACTATGATTCAATGTTCCTCTGCCAACTTTCATTTGAAATATTGATCATTGATGTAAAATGTGATGGACGTACTTTTGAGATTAGACCGTAGCTGATTATTTTAGATACACCTGTGCAAGACAGGTTAGGAATAGCATGCGGAACATTACGCACCACACTTTTCAAAAGTGGCGCGATGTATAAAATCGAACAGTTATCGTAAAGCTGCCTAACCATGATGGAGTTGCTCACATGGTTGATATTAGGCACCTACCTAGGTCAGATGCATATATTCCTGCGGTGTTAGTTTCAACACCTCTGGTAACTGCGTGCATACAACCATCCACCAGGAGTGGGCATTGTTTGGCATGTTGGTCTGACTCTAGTCTCCAGCCATACCTTTACTGTAGTTGCATTAACTTATTCTTGCTTGGAGTTGCACACCCCTACCTAGAGATGATACATCTCAGATTCACGATATGGGCATTCATGATTGTCACCAGTTTTGATGTGCTCCCAACTGTTACCTAAAGTAAGGTACACTCGCTTTTGAAGGCTGATTTAGAATTCTGGAGTGTAAATTACCCAGGGTATCAATTTTCAGCCTCGTGGCTTTTTTAAATAAAAAAATTTGAGCTTCTCAAAACAAGAAAAACTATTGATGTGACCTAAAGGCCGGGGGGGGGGGGGGGGTACCACATTTTTCATTTCATTCAGAGGGGCGTATATATTTCAAAACAACTAGGACTGTGCTCCTAATTGTGTGTGTTCATTTTATCCACAAGGAACGTTTTGATGGAGTTTCATCAACTCTGACTGGGGACCTGGGTGATTTGCAGGGTTTCATTTAGAAAATAGTCCAAGGGGGTGGGCAACTGGAGGAATCTGGATAGGGGGGGGGGGGGGGGGGGGGGGGAGGGCATGATGGTTAAAGATGTGACAAAGTTTCTAATGAATTTTAATAATACAATTTCCAAAGGGGAGGGGGGGGGGCAAAAACTGCCCCCCCCCCTAAATGAAACCCTGATTTGGTATGATTAGACCATTCAACATATTTTTTAAACCAAAAGAGCACACAGAGAGATCTATCACTTGAGCCACACACCTACATGTAGTCCACAGAGTAAAGTGTGCAGAATATATGCAGCTCCAAAGTAGTAACCACAAGTGTCCATTTTAAAGATTTTCCTCTTTTATGGCTTGGTCTTCCTCCCCCCCCCCTCCCCACATCCACTAAGCAAGATGAAACGATGCAGAGTAACCTTTGTTCCAGCTATGGCAAAGAGCAAGAAATTAGAAAGGAATTTGGAGTAGCGTGAGAAAGTTGACCTCAAACCTGAGCCAGGAGATTAAAGCCAGCTCATTTCCACAAAGGTGACGAGGGTCCAACACTGATTCAGCTCGACTCACATGGCTTGCTACTTGAGAGTGGTACCCTTTACCAGACAACAATCAGGTCCTCAGCAACATAGTACTCCGCTGACATATCTTAGCAATAGGGGCACCCACCAGGCCCCTAATCTAAAATTAGGTGGGTATAGAGACCACGCCCTTAATCTAAAATTAGGTGGGGATAGAGACCATGCCCCTAATCTAAAATAAGGTGGGTATAGAGAGCAAAGGGTACAGTTTGTCAAAATCACATGCCAAGTGGATGAGAAGGATGCCACTGACGATTCACTTGTAGATGCTGAAAGTGGAGGAGTTGGATGTTTTTGAAAAACCCAGGGGGATGAAGAGCAACATTAGCCAGAACAGAGATAGGACATTTAAACAACTAGCCAACTCTCACAACAGCTACAGGAACTTGCAAACTTCATTGCAGACGGCCATTTCCACCACATTTAACAAAGCAACAAAGCAAACTCCTCCCCCATCCACCCACTTCCAGGTGACAAGATGCAGTGATGGGCACTAATTAACTAGTACATGCACTTTAGGGTTACTTTTAGGGTGTACAAAAACAGCCTATATTGTATTGACTTGTCCAAAAAGAATGAAGATAGCACATGTATAAATTAGGCAAAAAAATACTTATGGAGGACCGGCTACCATTCTATACCAAATACAGTACAGGCTTTATATATATATACACACAGGCTAGGCTTTATATATATATATACACACAGGCTATGTATATATATATACACACACAGGCTATGTATATATATACACACACAGGCTATGTATATATATATACACACAGGCTATGTATACATATATACACACAGGCTATGTATATATATATATATATATATATATATATATACACACACACAAACTATGGGGGCACTAATTGTGTGCTGGACTGTGGGGGGCACTATTTGTGTGCAGGACTGTGGGGGCACTACTTGTATGTGGGGGGCACTATTTGTGTGCTGGAGTGTGGGGGCACTATTTGTGTGCAGAACTGTGGGGGGCACTAATTGTGTGCAGGACTGTGGGGGCACTATTTGTGTGCAGGACTGTGGGGGCACTAATTGTATGCAGGACTGTGGGGGCACTAATTATGTGCAGGACTGTGGGGACACTAATTATGTGCAGGTGGGGGCACTATTTGTGTGCAGGACTGTGGGGGCACTAATTATGTGAAGGACTGTGGGGGCACTATTTGTGTGCAGGACTGTGGGGGCACTAATTGTGTGCTGGAGTGTGGCATACAAGATCAATTGACATGCAAAGAAATACAATTAGCATACTTATCTTGGTCAGACCCTTTACCAACTGCTATGGGTAACGGCATCCCTATGTCCCTTGTAGGGGTATGGGGAAACTGTCCACATGTGGTGGTTAATTAGACTGTGCAGGCGTGCACAGCCATGGCGACATGCTCTATGTTCATGTGATGTAGAAGCTGAAGATCCAGGACTGCTTTTCCTATGTCTCTGTGAGAGACATTACCTTCACAGCCCCAAACAGAACATGCGGCGAGCCATCATCTCGCATCTTCAAGTCTTATCCAACGTCACTTGCTTCTGTTGAAGATGGCTCCACCCATTTAGCTAGAACAGCTGGTAATTACGACAAGTTCAGTATGCTAGTCCTTCCAGACCATTCGCTGGTTGGGCTCGGCAACATAATGTAAGACTGGGAATATTTGTTGGTAGAAATGTTCACATGCATTTAAAAAAAAAGAATAATTCATTTGATATCGAATGCTCCCCCTGAGCAAGCCTGTGTGTGTGTGTGGGGGGGCGCTCACTACACACATATCAATATCTGGGTAAGGTACGGAGAGCCATTATTATGAATTTCTGGCTACTGGGCAACGCCCACATGACTAGGATTAGATATTGGTGTCCATGGCAATGCTTAGAGGCTACAGACACTTGGACTGCTTCTATTGGAAAGCAGCTTCTATGTCAGAGAGGGCCAACCAACCTCTATTGGCATGCTGTGATAGACTGAAAGATGGGCTCGTTTTTGTACAGCTTAAAGAGCATGTCCTACAGAGATGCATTATTGTAAGCAACACAAAGCAAGGCTGGTGGGAGGGCAATGACACTAGCACAGTACGGCACTCAATTTTTTTGCGAGCACCAATCACACTGACACATTCTCGATATCTTTTAATGGTGCCCGAAAGTTATACATTACCATTGCTATAGCAGCCACGAATTGCTTGCTTTGCCTCGCTCAGCTTGTACTGTTCCAACTTTCTCTGGGCAAGCTCATGCCAGAATCCGGCTTCAATTCTACTCAAATAGGGATCGAACTGTATGATATCCTCGGCCATAATACGATCTCCCAACTACCCAGCGTGTTCACTGCTTAGCCCCTCCTCCAACCAATTCTGGTTTAGCCCCGCCCTCTAGTCTTAACCACGAGATCAAACGTCATTTCGCTCCTCCCCCCTGATGCCCGGATGTTGGTTTGTACTGGCGACGATTCTTTCCAAGCAACTAAAGAAAAAAGGCAGCGCGACCGTATGTTTGGAGTTATTCTCGAGAACCTGGTTTACCTGTGGATAACTGTAAGTGGATGCCCGACTTACTTCTAATATAAGGTGTAGTGCCGTCCATAATGAATATGGTTGCCAAGGTGTCATCCAACTATGCCAAGTCTACATTTTATGCATGCTAGCTGCGTGTTGTCAAGATGCGTGTATATTCTTAAGTAAATGTGTATGTGTAGGGCTGTGGAGTATGCTTACTGGTGTAGGTGTAGTACACCTATATTTAATATTATTATCTTCTTTAAAAAAAAAAATTTTTAATCTCTTTTTGAACCTGCTGTAGGATTAACACGTGAAGAGCTGCAGTGGCAATAATGGAGCAACATCAACATGTGGCAAGTAATGGTGTGGTGAGAACAGGGAGCTTCAGAAAGCGCCCTCTAGAAGACATTGACACTGCTGAGGTTGGACCATTGAAGCAAGACAGGTAAAACCAGCAAATATTTGGAGCAGCATAGGGCATCACTGGCGATCCAAGATTGCACTATATAGTTTGTACCCATAATTCAATTAGGATCTTAGCTGTACTAATTTGTATAAAGCCTAGATGCACTCCGTACCTGGCCACATTGTTTGAAACGGCATTGGCATGGTTTAGCGAATAGGCTTTTTTTTTTGACTTGCCATTGGATGGGTGCCAGAGAAGGATATTTACAGCATTGCGATTGGTATGTGGGATGGAATCCAGAGAATTTGACATCTACTTGGGCCTGTGTCATCAAAACTTGTGATGGTAGGTGCATTAACAGTGTTTATTCATGGTCCCTGACCTTCAAGATGGTCATTAGATAGCGAGGTTTTTAACTTTTCCTAAATTATCCAATGGCCGGTTATTCAGTAGCTGATCAATATTCTAAAGCATGCCCACTTGCATACATGTATCAATGTATGAGACATGTTTGCATGTATTCATGTTTATCTGCCTGTACATGCATGTATATTATGCATGTCTGTTTGCATGTATGCGTATATATCTGCCTGTACATGCATGTTATGCATATGCATATGTATGTATATGTGTGTATGTATATATAGATCAATATGTACATGTATACATATGCATACATATATATTGAATGTGCACTTGTGGACATGTCTTATTGTCGAGTATTGGTTTGCTCTTGGTCAAAGGTATTGAAATTAGAACTATGTATTGAAATATGTGCTCTATAGCTGTAGTTATGTCAAGCCTTGTGGCGTGTGCATGTCTGGATGTCAGAGAAGCTGCAAAAGTTGTGTTCAAAAGAAAAGAGGGGAAAAAGGAAGCCTTGGTTCCTTTGGGTGTGGGTGATTCCTTGAAGTTCTGTTGAGCCATCAGTACTGGCAGTCCAGTGTTTGTGAGGCATCTTAAGCTGGTGAGGGTGTTGGTGTAGAAGAACACAAAAATTCCTTGCAGAATGGAACTTGAATCAGCTCTTGAATCCATCCCAAACCACAGATATGAAGGCAGAGAGGCTTAGTGCATACCGGACAGGACGTTTGATTTGCAGGTCTAGTTTTGAGCAGTTTTGTATTTTGTAGAATTGAGCCTCCTTCTCAGACACTCTCCCAATTAGTGTCATTTCTATCTGTTTTGAGCGACTTCACAAACATAATTCCATTTGCGTTATCTGTGCGGTCGTCACGGGAGTATAAATGAGCATGTCGGCCATTCAAGCTGACTTAGACCCTCGGGTATTTTCTAACTGCTTTTGAATGCAATGCAATGCCCTATTACACAGCTCAAGTAAATGTTAAGGAATGTCTAATTAATTCTTAAAGGCAGTCTCCCCCAGTTGAAGCTTGGGAGGTGATGTAACAATAGCTTTTAAGGATTATAATGGGACATTTCTGTTTCTCTTTCTCAGTCCCATAATGTGATCTTGGGAATGACTGTGTTGCAGCTTGTGTGGTTGTGATTTAGTAAACACTTGCCCCCCCCATAAAGGCTTTTTAGGGTTTCGTTGGGTTGTTATGTGGAGGATGAAACAGTTTTCTTTTGTGGTAGGCGATCTGTTTGTGGTGTGTGTTCTTGGGAGAGTTCTGCCATGCACAGCAATAATGAGCGTCTCTTGACAGACCTTGTGCTGAGTGTATCAGTTGACACAGTTGATGGTAACTCGTTTAAAAAAAAAATTTTTTTAGTATGGTATATAATTGGTAAGCATTCCAGTATATAATAGTATATAATCCCAGTAATCTGGTAATATTCTAGTAATCTGACCAGTAATCTGGTAATATTCTTGTAAAATTTGGTACACTTCAATTAATTGAAGAACACTCACCAACACAAACACACACTCTGAAACTGAACCATGTGGTCAATGGTTTTGATCAACATAAATGATGCATTGCCTGCACTAAGCATGTAGCAGGCAGCTGAGTGTGTGAGGAATAACCTGGGCAGCAAGCAGCAAGCAGGTGTGTGAAGAATAACCTGGGCAGCAAGCAGGTAGCAGAGTGTGTGAGGAATAACCTGGGCAGCAAGCAAGTAGCTGAGTGTGTCAGGAATAACCTGGGCAGCAAGCAGGCAGCTGAGTGTGTGAGGAATAACCTGGGCAGCAAGCAAGTAGCTGAGTGTGTCAGGAATAACCTGGGCAGCAAGCAGGCAGCTGAGTGTGTGAGGAATAACCTGGGCAGCAAGCAAGTAGCTGAGTGTGTGAGGAATAACCTGGGCAGCAAGCAGGCAGCTGAGTGTGTGAGAATAACCTGGGCAGCAAGCAGGCAGCTGAGTGTGTGAGGAATAACCTGGGCAGCAAGCAAGTAGCTGAGTGTGTGAGGAATAACCTGGGCAGCAAGCAGGTAGCTGAGTGTGTGAGGAATAACCTGGGCAGCAAGCAGGTGTGTGAGGAATAACCTGGGCAGCAAGCAGGCAGCTGAGTGTGTGAGGAATAACCTGGGCAGCAAGCAGGCAGCTGAGTGTGTGAGGAATAACCTGGGCAGCAAGCATCTCTACCCTCATACATATATTCCCCACAAGGCAGTTTTGCTTCCTGCAAGCTTGTGTGTGCTGGTCTGCACCCTGACTGTGTAAATATATCTGCTGTCTGCTTCCTCACAGACAGCCAGACAGTGCGGATGGTGTGCGGATGGACTTTTCCCCTCCTCCCAAGCACACTACGGCAGGCAGCAACCCTGTATTAGGTAAGGGACAATGGTAGGATGTTTGTACATGTGGAGGTGTGGGATACCCTTGACCTCTACAGCATTTCTGATGCCATCCCATGATTCCAGGGATAAGTACTCTGGACTATCCCGAGATGCTCCTAGCCTTAAAACGATCCCCAGCCTTAGAATAGCCCTGGCTCCTAGCTCTTGAGATACCTTTAGCTATACCTCTAGCCCAAGAATATCATGTCCCTAACTCTGGGAACCATGCCGTATCAGCACCCCAGGGTAATCCCAGGTAGCCCGGGGGGATCCTAGTGTGCCCACGGACGGTGTATTCAAATAAACTACAAAAAAATGACCATATAAAATATCGAGATAATGCAAGTGTTGCCATGACAACCATCATGCTGCCCGCTGCGCGGGTATGATGTATATACTTTGCTCAGCAATAGCATTCTGGTCGGATCCTAATCGTCGACAAGAATGCCTGTGAGGTTGTATCTTATTTCTGCATTAATTGCAAGTATAACTTATGGAAGCAAGTAAATGTTATGTCTGAGATTAATTGTGTTTGTGATTTGATCCTACGGAGGCTACTTTATAACAATCATTTGTTGTTGTGTTGTTGTTGTTGTTTGTTGTGTTGTTGTTGTTGTAGAAGTTGCCGCCCCCCCCCCCCCAATCCCAGGCATTGTGAAGGGTGGGGGGTTAATATTTCTTCTGGTGTGTATTCTCAGAGCGCTTCATAAGATTAGCGAAATGCAAAAAAGATCCGTTAATATCCGTATAAGACCAACAAAGGCAGCCTGTGTCCATCTTGGCCTGGCCCAAGGTCTAGACAGTGCTAGCTGGGGCAGCAATTCGATCTTGTAGACCTGTGAATGGCCTCGCTGGTTACAGAGCATTGAGCCTAAGTGGGCATTTTTATACTGCGACACTGTGCATGGTGTGTGAGTGTGGTGCTGCAATCCAAGGGACCATTTGCCTTGACATTGGCCTGGGTCTTTCAGGCAATTAAGGATCCCTTTGTGTATTGTCTTGCAGTCTTCTGGATGACAAAGGAGACAAAGAGACATTGTTGAGTGGGGGAGCAGCACAAATCACCTCCCCACTGGCAGAATTAGCTGCATGCCATCTTGTTAGCAACTTCCCAGTTGTAAATGGCAAGCCAGTTTTCACCTGCTGCAATGTGGCCAGTGAGTTGCCATGGTTACCTTGCAGTGCACAGCAGAGCGCCCAAGATTTGTCACCCTGAGGGATTGGGTTGTTAAGGGATGGTGTGAAGACTTCACACCAAGCCATCCGCCCGCATTTTGAATCCCCCTCCCACCCCCACACACACACACACTGTACAGTACCATAATTAACCTAGGGTAAGTGCTTGCATGCTAGCCAAGCAATTCTTGTGTGTGGCACAGCTAAGTTTCACTAACTGATTTGCTATGTGCCAGTCACACACAAACACACACACACACATCTGAATGGGGGAATTGCATTATTATGTCACGTACGTTCAGCCACACCTACTTATAATATCAATAACTTATAATATCAATAACTTATAATAACAATAAATAAATAAATTCTGTGTCCCATAGGAAAGTGTATTGCTCTTTGTAATTGAATTCCTGAGCATTGGCATTATATAATGTATTGCATGACTGGAAGTCTCACAGCATATGCTCTAGTCATGTTCATGTCTGTGCAAGCTATGGATATGGTTGAGGACTAATGCTCTCCTCTCGGTCGCGCGCGGAGCCCGTCCCCATGCCGACGGATGTAGTTCTCCGCGGAGCCCGGGGGAACGGAAGAGAGACGACCCGACTCTTTCCGTTCCTCCATTAACCCCGACGGGGCCCTTCTTTGCATTGGAAGTAGTGAAGTGCTGAGCTTACTGCTAGTTCTTCTCAAAACCCATTGCCAGGCGGCAGGTTACTGGTTTGTCTCGGGGAAGAAGATGTTTCTGGAGCATCACTGAACGTTCGCTCTCATTCAGTGAGCCTGGACCACTTCATGGAGGGAGGGAGCCTGGTGCACTTCATGGATGAAGGGAGCCTGGCACACTTCATGGATGGAGTGAGCCTGGCGCACTTCATGGAGGGAGGGAGCCTGGCACGCTTCATGGAGGGAGTGAGCCTGGCACGCTTCATGGAGGGAGTGAGCCTGGCACGCTTCATGGAGGGAGTGAGTCTGGCACACTTCATGGAGGGAGTGAGCCTGGCACGCTTCATGGAGGGAGTGAGCCTGGCGCACTTCATGGAGGGAGTGAGCCTGGCGCACTTCATGGATGGAGTGAGCCTGGCGCACTTCATGGAGGGAGGGAGCCTGGCACGCTTCATGGAGGGAGTGAGCCTGGCACGCTTCATGGAGGGAGTGAGCCTGGCACGCTTCATGGAGGGAGTGAGTCTGGCACACTTCATGGAGGGAGTGAGCCTGGCACGCTTCATGGAGGGAGTGAGCCTGGCGCACTTCATGGAGGGAGTGAGCCTGGCACGCTTCATGGATGGAGGGAGCCTGGCACGCTTCATGGATGGAGGGAGCCTGGCACGCTTCATGGATGGAGTGAGCCTGGCACGCTTCATGGAGGGAGTGAGCCTGGGACGCTTCATGGAGGGAGTGAGCCTGGCACGCTTCATGGATGGAGTGAGTCTGGCACGCTTCATGGATGGAGGGAGCCTGGCACGCTTCATGGAGGGAGGGAGCCTGGCACGCTTCATGGATGGAGTGAGCCTGGCACGCTTCATGGAGGGAGTGAGCCTGGCACGCTTCATGGAGGGAGGGAGCCTGGCACGCTTCATGGATGGAGTGAGCCTGGCACGCTTCATGGAGGGAGTGAGCCTGGCACGCTTCATGGAGGGAGTGAGCCTGGCACGCTTCATGGAGGGAGTGAGCCTGGCACGCTTCATGGATGGAGGGAGCCTGGCACGCTTCATGGATGGAGTGAGCCTGGCACGCTTCATGGAGGGAGTGAGCCTGGGACGCTTCATGGAGGGAGTGAGCCTGGCACGCTTCATGGATGGAGTGAGCCTGGCACGCTTCATGGAGGGAGGGAGCCTGGCACGCTTCATGGATGGAGTGAGCCTGGCACGCTTCATGGAGGGAGTGAGCCTGGCACGCTTCATGGAGGGAGGGAGCCTGGCACGCTTCATGGATGGAGTGAGCCTGGCACGCTTCATGGAGGGAGTGAGCCTGGCACGCTTCATGGAGGGAGTGAGCCTGGCACGCTTCATGGAGGGAGTGAGCCTGGCACGCTTCATGGATGGAGGGAGCCTGGCACGCTTCATGGATGGAGGGAGCCTGGCACGCTTCATGGATGGAGTGAGCCTGGCACGCTTCATGGAGGGAGTGAGCCTGGCACGCTTCATGGATGGAGGGAGCCTGGCACGCTTCATGGATGGAGGGAGCCTGGCACGCTTCATGGATGGAGTGAGCCTGGCACGCTTCATGGAGGGAGTGAGCCTGGGACGCTTCATGGAGGGAGTGAGCCTGGCACGCTTCATGGAGGGAGTGAGCCTGGCACGCTTCATGGAGGGAGTGAGCCTGGCACGCTTCATGGAGGGAGTGAGCCTGGACCACTTCATGGAGGGAGTGAGTCTGCTCACCTTTTGGCAGGATCCTGCTTCTTCCCGTCTGTTGTCGGGTAGCTCTGCACTGCAACCAGTGCGTGCGTGAGCCTACCATTATGCATGTGCCCGTTCAACAAAACTAGCATCTGCTTCATGGAGGCAGCTGTGAACCGCTGCCTTGCTAAGGAGAACTAGCAGCTAGCTCACAGGTAGGCTCAGTACTTCACCACTTGCACTCTGCATTAATCCTTAACGGTAGCTTACACAGACACAAAAGTATATGACCAGGTTGTAGCAAATTCTGTGGACTATCCAGTCCTGTGACTTGGTCCATATATATATTCAGTTTAATGCTATAATGCAATGCTCGGGAATTCACTGAGAAGCATGAAGAGCCTATGAGGCGTATAATCAAAAGTAGGTGTGGCTGAATGTACATTAAGCCCCCCCCCCCCCCCATTGTAGACTGCATTAAAGGATTAATGACTATTAGGATGTGCAAGTGTGCACTGAACTCTGAACTTTGGTGCTTGTCGACATAAATTTAACGAGAAACGTATGCACTGAATATTAGGTTGTTTTTGTCTGCACATGCTCAGTAGATAGCGGAATCATTATGTAATAATCGGGAAACTCTACTTCCAGTTTAAATGAATGAGTGCAAAGTTCTTCTTTTAAAAGATGGTCATCGCAGCTTGCCATCATGACAGTCTCCTCCAGGCCCGAGTTAGTGGAGACCTTTCCTCGGAGGAAAGCTGCACAGGCACGTGTGCTTACATTAAATTCCTTTGCTTGTCCTAAGGAGCTTCTCCTGGATAGATTGCATTGTGTAAGCTTTATTGCTGACATACTGTAGAGCGACGTAGGAATGCAAAGCTTTTGTTTGCTTGCCAATGGAGTTGACTCATATACCAGCTTATTATAGTTGCATTCTGAACGACAATCATTCCACCACAACAATAGTAGTAGTAGTAGTAGTAGTAGTAGTAGTAGTAGTAGTAGTAATAGTAGTAATAGTAATAATAATAATAATAATAATAATAATAATAATAATAATAATAATAATAATAATAATAATAATAATAATAATAATAATAATAATAATAATAATAATAATAATAATAATAATAATAATAATAATAATAATAATAATAATAATAATAATAATAATAATAATAATAATAATAATAATAATAATAATAATAATAATAATAATAATAATAATAATAATAATAATAATAATAATAACATTTATAAAGAATTAAAGTACATGTAACATTTAATGAAAACATCATAAGTTAATCCAGTCAACAGCCCGCCGCCATTAAGCAATCATTGCTTTACTTGTTGGGCTGTAGCTCACCTCTCTGGTAGTGTAGCTCACTGGCCCCAGAGTAAGTTAAGGTGTAGCTCACCTCTCTGGTAGTTTAGCTGACTGGCCCCAGAGTAAGTTAAGGTGTAGCTCACCTCTCTGGTGGTGTGGCTCACTGGCCCCAGAGTAAGTTAAGGTGTAGCTCACCTCTCTGGTAGTGTTAGCTGGTAGTGTGCCCCAGAGTAAGTTAAGGTGTAGCTCACCTCTCTGGTAGTGTTAGCTGACTGGCCCCAGAGTAAGTTAAGGTGTAGCTCACCTGTCTGGTGGTGAAGCTCACTGGCCCCAGAGTAAGTTAAGGTGTAGCTCACCTCTCTGGTAGTGTAGCTCACTGCCCCCAGAGTAAGTTTAAAAGGTGTAGCTCACCTGTCTGGTGGTGAAGCTCACTGGCCCCAGAGTTAAAAGGTGTAGCTCACCTCTCTGGTGGTGAAGCTCACTGGCCCCAGAGTAAGTTAAGGTGTAGCTCACCTCTCTGGTAGTGTAGCTCACTGGCCCCAGAGTAAGTTAAGCTGTAGCTCACCTCTCTGGTAGTGTAGCTCACTGGCCCCAGAGTAAGTTAAGGTGTAGCTCACCTCTCTGGTAGTATAGCTCACTGGCCCCAGAGTAAGTTAAGGTGTAGCTCACCTGTCTGGTGGTGAAGCTCACTGGCCCCAGAGTAAGTTTAAAAGGTGTAGCTCACCTGTCTGGTGGTGAAGCTCACTGGCCCCAGAGTAAGTTAAGGTGTAGCTCACCTCTCTGGTGGTGTAGCTCACTGGTCCCAGAGTAAGTTAAGCTGTAGCTCACCTCTCTGGTAGTGTAGCTCACTGGCCCCCAGAGTAAGTTAAGGTGTAGCTCACCTCTCTGGTAGTATAGCTCACTGGCCCCAGAGTAAGTTAAGGTGTAGCTCACCTCTCTGGTAGTGTAGCTCACTGGCCCCAGAGTAAGTTAAGCTGTAGCTCACTTCTCTGGTAGTGTGGCTCACTGGCCCCAGAGTAAGTTAAGGTGTAGCTTACCTCTCTGGTGGTGTGGCTCACTGGCCCCAGAGTAAGTTAAGGTGTAGCTCACCTCTCTGGTAGTGTAGCTCACTGACCCCAGAGTAAGTTAAGGTGTAGCTCACCTCTCTGGTAGTGTTAGCTGACTGGCCCCAGAGTAAGTTAAGGTGTAGCTCACCTCTCTGGTGGTGTGGCTCACTGGCCCCAGAGTAAGTTAAGGTGTAGCTCACCTCTCTGGTAATGTTAGCTGACTGGCCCCAGAGTAAGTTAAGGTGTAGCTCACCTCTCTGGTGGTGTGGCTCACTGGTCCCAGAGTAAGTTAAGGTGTAGCTCACCTCTCTGGTAGTTTAGCTGACTGGCCCCAGAGTAAGTTAAGGTGTAGCTCACCTCTCTGGTAGTATAGCTCACTGGCCCCAGAGTAAGTTAAGGTGTAGCTCACCTCTCTGGTAGTGTTAGCTGACTGGCCCCAGAGTAAGTTAAGGTGTAGCTCACCTCTCTGGTAGTGTAGCTGACTGGCCCCAGAGTAAGTTAAGGTGTAGCTCACCTCTCTGGTAGTGTAGCTCACTGGTCCCAGAGTAAGTTAAGATGTAGCTCACCTCTCTGGTAGTGTAGCTCATTGGCCCCAGAGTAATTTCACAGTAACAGCAACAATAAATTTCTCACTTGAAAATCGACCTACAACTACAATAGTCAGTGGAAGTGGTCAATAAATAATAATAAAATGTTTATTGTTTGTACACCCTCTGGTCCATTTTATTACAATTGTATGCAGAAGGAGCTAAGAGTAGCCAAAAGCTTTCCTTCAAAAGTTCTAATTGCCTATTTTATAAGTAAGATGAGCATCCAACAATCTCCCCCACTTGTTCTTCTTCCCCAAACTATTTAACCACAGTTGAAGCTTGTAGAATGCAATTGGCTTGCTCAGAGAGTTGGGCCCAGAGGTTAGGCCAACATCTTGGCTGGTGGGAGTGGGGGGGGGTCTTCTTTCCCCATAACTCTAGGCTATATTAACTAGCATGGGTAGGTAACCATAGCAACTGTTTCCAGTTTGGGCATTGACCTCACCTCAGAGACTGGGTGAGGATGAAAACCTACAGGTGGCTTACCTATTAGGTGTCTTTGGAGCGGAGTAACAGTCAGTTATGTCAATATCCACGTACAATGTAGGAGGAGACATCAAACGAGCTTTTGTGTGTTTTCTTTTGTTATGTTTTTAGACCTTGTAATTTATTTCCCAAGGTATAATTTGACAGCATGGAACTGGGACACAGTAACAGACTTTTGGCTTGCCTCCTATGTAGGCAGGAGTTGGACTAACACTATAGCCACCACATTGACAGGTGTGTATGAGCAGATGATAGGGCTGTCACCATAGCTACCACACTGGCAGATGTGTGTAGGCAGGAGTTGGACTATCACTATAGCCACCACATTGACAGGTGTGTGTGAGCAGATGATAGGGCTGTCACCATAGCTACCACACTGGCAGATGTGTGTAGGCAGGAGTTGGACTATCACTATAGCCACCACATTGACAGGTGTGTGAGCAGATGATAGGGCTATCACCATAGCTACCACACTGGCAGATGTGTGAACAGGTCATGGGGCTGTCACCATAGCTACCACACTGGCAGATGTGTGAGCAGGTCATGGGGCTGTCACCATAGCTACCACACTGGCAGATGTGTGAGCAGGTCATGGGGCTGTCGCCATAGCTACCACACTGGCAGATGTGTGAACAGGTCATGGGGCTGTCACCATAGCTACCACACTGGCAGATGTGTGAGCAGGTCATGGGGCTGTCACCATAGCTACCACACTGGCAGATGTGTGAGCAGGTCATGGGGCTGTCACCATAGCTACCACACTGGCAGATGTGTGAACAGGTCATGGGGATGTCACGAGCTCTGTCTCACACTGTTCATATACTTGGTCAAAAAACATGAGAAGGTGTTGCTGAAAACCATGTGCTCTGTGTCTGACCTTGCCAATTGTACCACTTGAAATTGACAAGGTTTCCTACTGGGCCCCTCCCTAGACTTGCAGCAAAATTGCTGACCTGCAGCTGCTGTTTGACCACCATAAGCTTCCATCTCTTACACCAACAGAAATCTGCACTCCACTCCCACAGGCATGCTCCGTGGTGGTGGTCTGTCTGGCAGTGGACAGACTATAAACTTTGCATGTACAATATAAAGTTTGTTATCAGTGAGTCTAGAGTTTGTACAACATTCTTTAAACAGATATCTATCCATTTATTCTTGACACTACTCATGGGCCTCTATTCCTCAAGCTTCTATCCAAGCTCCCCTCCTGCTCGAGAGTAATGTGTGTTTCTTCCATTGCTGGTCCAGTGGCAACAGTCCTAACCATCTGCCATCATTTCTAGCTATCCAGTCCACACACTCTGTGATACATACTTACTGTACAAGAAAATGCTTTTTAATGACTTTCTCAAGAATCAATTTGAATTCGCTCACTCGACGTTACATGCAAGAAAATGCTTTTTAATGACTTTCTCAAGAATCAATTTGAATTCGCTCACTCGACGTTACATGCAAGAAAATGCTTTTTAATGACTTTCTCAAGAATCAATTTGAATTCGCTCACTCGACGTTACATGCAAGAAAATGCTTTTTAATGACTTTCTCAAGAATCGATTTGAATTCGCTCACTCGACGTTACATGCAAGAAATTGATTTTTAATTACTTTCTGGATAATGAACTTGAATCCGCCCACTCGACGTAGCTATCTGCACATTGGCATTGCTCGTTGTTAGGGAGCCATTTTGTTGCTATGCTGGTGCTATTTATTAGTGCCATGCTTAAGAACCAGCAATTTGTGGTTGGTATTCAGCAAGTAGCAATGACCTGTCTGTGGGCTGATGGACCCACCCCATGCTGCAATAGTTATTAGGGACACCTCATTGAGTGCCTCCTGGGAAAGCTCGTTGCTAGGGGTCGTCTGGGGTGTGTGGTCTATTAATGTTTCAGTGATGTCAATATCTACCAACAGTGTACTATGTCAGGGTTAATTAAGCTGCACTATAGAACCCTTGCTGAAGTTAACACAGGACTCCAAGCAGACAAACTGCTCACATGTAGAGTTCAAAGTTCTCGTAAGATCTCATATGGGCAGGGGGGAAGAGACATCCCCCTCCCTCCCATCTCTGTGGACAGACAACTAACCAGATTACAATAATCTTCTCAATAATCAACTTGAAATTGTATTCTCTTGACGTTTCGACTAGATGCTCTGGAATAATGAGATGCTAAGACTCGTGTGAGCCTGCTATATACCAGTAGCTAGCTATCCACCACGTGCCTCTGGCACACATGTCCAGCACATGAACCATGAACCAAATGAACCATGAACCAAATGCAAAAAAACCACCAAAAAAATGTTCATGTGATGTAAATGTTCATCACGATGTAATTAATAATTAAAAAAATCTTTAAAAAATCCCAAAAATATTAAATAAATATATATATATATATATAAATAAAAATAAGATGGGCGTGGTTTGATGGGCGTGGTTTCAAGTTCAGGCTCTTGAGAGTGGCTCTCCAGCAGCCTAGCAAGTCCATTCCAAGTCTCTATTGAACCGCTCTCACTTTGGTGCTAGGCTGATGTGCAATGAACATAGCATGGGTTAATGGACATTTCTTTGTGGGAGGAAGGAATTGATGAAGGCTGAGGATCTAGTCGAAATGTTGAGAGAGTACTATTCCAAGTTGATTATTGAGAAGGTTATTGTATTATTATTATTATTATTATTATTATTATTATTATTATTATTGTTATTGTTATTGTTATTGTTATTGTTATTGTTATTATTATTATTACTACATGTATTATTATTATTATTATTATTATCATTATTATTATTATTATTATTATTATTATTATTATTATTTTAATATAATTAATTAAACATATAATATTATTATATTATTATTGTTGTTATTATTATTGCTACTATTATTACTATTATTATTATTATTATTATTATTATTACTACTACTACTACTACTACTACTACTACTATTATCATTATTATCACTATTATTATTACTGTTGTTGTTGTTATTATTTTGCCATCTTTAAAACCACTGAGATTTCTGAAGCCTCTCTCATTTCAGGTTCTACCTCCTTTTCTTATTTCTGTTTCTTCTGTGTGTGTGGGGGGGGGGGAGGTTGGCAGGGTCTAGCTGTTGTAAAAGAAAGGTGGACCAAGTCAATAATTTCGTACATGCCAAATGTTTCCATACCTGTAGTGTACTGTGCTGTCCATCTCCTGGGCCTGCATTTATGCAAGGTATTCCGGGTAGTCATGGATGAGGTGCAGGGTTGTCATGTGCTGTGCAATGGTGCATACTTATAGTACGCCCTCTGATGAAGTGTTTTCATCCGGAGAATGGTACTGTGGACCTTTAGTTCGATATGCAAGTAGTGGCAAGTCTGAGTATTGCATGTCTGCTGGTTCCCAGATCATCCACTGGTGTACAATATTTAAAGCTCTTACCTCACCAGATTACTAGCTAGAGTTATAGGAATAGGTGGCCAAATGATTTGTGGGTATGGTTTGGGCTAACATGTAGGGCTAGGATTACAGGGCTAGGTGGCCTGATGGTGGCCAGGGCTAGGCTAGGGCTGGGCATGCATATGTAAGGCTAGGATTAGGTGGCCTGATGGTGGCTAGGGCTAGGCATGCATACGTAAGGTTAGGATTGGGTGGCCTGATGGTGGCTAGGGCTAGGCATGCATACGTAAGGTTAGGATTAGGTGGCCTGATGGTGGCTAGGGCTAGGCATGCATACGTAAGGTTAGGATTGGGTGGCCTGGTGGTGGCTAGGGCTATGATTAGGCTCGGATTAGGGCTATGTAGGACTAGAACAAATGTATACATTGTAGGTAGATTAGCAGCAACTTTGGACATCTTTAACCATCCCAAGATAGCCACTGGGCTACTGGACCAGCCTGGAGAGCACTGGGCACCATCTTGGAGAGCACTGGGAACAGTGCCACTGGACCAGCCTGAAGAGCACTGAGAACAGTGCCACTGGGGACCAGCCTGTAGAGCGCTGGGTACAGTACCACTGGACTAGCCAGGAGACCAGGGAATTATTAAAAAAATTAAAGCATTTTAGTGTGATGGGGTGGGCCACACCCTTTAAGTCATATAGTGCTTGATGGGGGCAAACAGATCCAAAGAAGGAAAATGTCTCATCATTGAAAGAGACTGTGAGTTTCAAACATCTCCTTCAGCAACCTTCACAGGAATACTTAGTAGCCGCCATTCCAGCCTGCTAATATCCCTAGGCTATTTGAAGGTGTGGCCAAACATTGTAGTTGGTTGCTATGCTACAGATTGGGTGTGTGTGCCAGGTCTCCCCGTCCTCTCCAAGTCTGACGATTGATAGTGGGTCCACTGCACCAGCCTGGGAATGAGACGCACGGCGAATAACATATTTGTGTTCTACGATTCGGCATATCATTAAGTCCAACTTTATGTACTTCAGTACCAAAATAGCAGCGACCGACTTCATAATATCCAGCACCTCTCTGTTATTTCATTGCTCTTGTTGGCCTGACGCCAGCTGCTCAAATAGAAGCATGGCCTGGACATCATTAACATCTAGCAGATCCTCGCCTGTACTCTGACTCTACACGACCTGCCGACATCATTGCCATTACACTAACAATCACGTGATGCAAAAAATATATGTGTGTGATGTACTTTAGAGCCACAGGTGCCAGGTTCGCACCTCCAGTTCCCGCCCGCCTGGTTTTAGACGTGATTTGGTCGGCGTCATGTGACAGTGACCATGTGCTTCACACACGGTACACCTTAAACAAGACCTGATGTGAACAATTAAGCACGTCCTAACTCTTATTAGTGCAGGAGACAATGTCGAATCTTGCAGCCTGTGAGTTTTGAATGATTACAAAGACTCTATATAATTAACTATGAGATTACAAAGATTCTCTCTATAATTACTGTGAGTTTTGAATGATTACAAAGACTCTCTCTATGATTAACTATGAGATTACAAAGACTCTCTCTATAATCAGCTGTGAGTTTTGAATGATTACAAAGACTCTCTCTATGATTAACTATGAGATTACAAAGATTCTCTCTATGATTAACTATGAGATTACAAAGATTCTCTCTATGATTAACTATGAGATTACAAAGACTCTCTCTATAATCAGCTGTGAGTTTTGAATGATTACAAAGACTCTCTCTATAATTACTGTGAGATTATAATGCCTCTCTCTCTATAATCAACTTTTGTAAACTTGCCCCCTCTGTGTTTCGGCTGAATGCTCTTCCTGATTAGCATCGAACTGAAACGTCTTGAGTAAATTTAAGTGATCCCGAGAAAGTCACTGTATCTGTACTACTCTATGTCAACTGAGAGTTTGTACGATGATAAAACACTCGATTTTCAATCAGCTTCTTTTTTGTACATGTACAAGCTTTGGTCTTCATCAGAACAAATGAAGCATTTGGTTGAAACATTGCCCCCTCCCCCCCAATAGGTGATAGTCTACAGCCTGAACAATAAGCTTCATCTCAGTCTCAGCCAAATTGTCAGGTGTTTTTGTTAGCTTACACCTGCTGTATTCTTCGGTACAAGGGAAATGGGAATGGTGGGCATCGAGGGAAGACGATGTTGGAGGTGGCAGCTCGTCATACGTGGTGCAAGTGAGCATAGTCATGGCAACTGATTGTGGGGCGTGGCAGGTCTGGAGGAAAAATGAAGATGGAAATGGAAGCTCCTCCTGGACTACAAGTGTTCGTGACGATGGCGCCTCCCGGGGGTGTGTGTTTGCAGTGTTCAATGTTAATTGTAATGACTGACTGACTTGTAGTCCTAATCGCTGGGGCCACTGCTAGGCTGAGAATTCTTCCTTGGGAACAGCAGCTTGTAATCTCATGGGCAGGCATGCTCGATGTTATCTCGGATGAACTCGGCTGCCCTCTGTCCTAGAACTCCTGCGCATTATAAATAGAGCACACCTTGGGTAATAGAAAGCCTTGCCCACAAAATGTCGATCGCTTGGTTGGCATTATTTAGAGATAGATGCACGGACTTTGTGCATGGAGCTTCACATTGGGATGGACAAGTACGTGTTCCTGTAGCTCTGCTGGGGGTGATACTAGCCACATATCACCTCCCATAGTGAACCTGTAGCTCTGCTGGGGGTGATACGCTAGCCACATATCACCTCCCATAGTGAACCTGTAGCTCTGCTGGGGGTGATAGCCACATATCACCTCCTGTTCTCTAGCTAACCTCCAACATTCAATTAACAGTATAATCATACATGTACATGTAGTTCCGTTTAGAAGATTTGTGAATGGGAGAGGGTGGGAGTGAGCAATAGAGACTTTCAAGGGAGAGGATGTGGGGGGTAGGTGGAGGCTCACTTCTTAATTCTCCACCCCATCCCACCTAAATGAAACCTTGTAACACAAGGTTAGCTCTATCCCAGAAGCAGTTGTCTCCTAGCAACTTTGAACATTTTTTTCCAAGATTCCTTTCAGTATATATTCCCACTAACTGCCTATTTGATTAGTTTTGAGCTGAGTGAAAATATGTACGACATTTACAAAAGTGTGTTGCTATGACCACAGCTGCCGGTGTGCTTTGGCAGCGACGGAGTTTGAAAGGTGACCCGTGCGATATGCGGGGATGACGAAGCCCAAATCCTTGAGGGTTCTGTCTCTCCGGTGGAAGGCAGTGCATGGTGATGGAGATAGAGCTGTCTCCTGCAGGCAAGATACTGTTGTAGAAGGGATTGAGGAGGCTTTGCTGAGATGCTGGAGGATTTGCTGAGATGCTGGAGGCTTTGCTGAGACGCTGGAGGGTTTGCTGAGATGTTGGAGGCTTTGCTGAGATGATGAAGTGTTTGCTGAGATGCAGGAGGCTTTGCTGAGATGCTGGAGGCTTTGCTGAGATGCAGGAGGCTTTGCTGAGATGCTGGAGGCTTTGCTGAGACGCTGGAGGCTTTGCTGAGATGTTGGAGGGTTTGCTGAGATGCTGGAGGCTTTGCTGAGATGCTGGAGGCTTTGCTGAGACGCTGGAGGCTTTGCTGAGATGTTGGAGGGTTTGCTGAGACGCTGGAGGCTTTGCTGAGACGCTGGAGGGTTTGCCGATATGCTGGAGGCTTTGCTGAGATGCTGGAGGCTTTGCTGAGATGCTGGAGGCTTTGCTGAGACGCTGGAGGCTTTGCTGAGATGCTGGAGGCTTTGCTGAGATGCTGGAGGGTTTTCTGAGATGCTGGAGGCTTTGCTGAGACGCTGGAGGGTTTTCTGAGATGCTGGAGGCTTTGCTGAGATGCTGGAGGCTTTGCTGAGATGCAGGAGGCTTTGCTGAGATGCTGGAGAGTTTTCTGAGATGCTGGAGGCTTTGCTGAGACGCTGGAGGATATTCTGAGATGCTGGAGGGTTTTCTGAGATGCTGGAGAGTTTGCTGAGATGCAGGAGGCTTTGCTGAGATGCTGGAGGGTTTGCTGAGACGCTGGAGGCTTTGCTGAGACGCTGGAGGCTTTGCTGAGATGCTGGAGGGTTTGCTGAGACGCTGGAGGGTTTGCTGAGACGCTGGAGGGTTTTCTGAGATGCTGGAGGGTTTTCTGAGACGCTGGAGGCTTTGCTGAGACGCTGGAGGGTTTGCCGAGATGCTGGAGGCTTTGCTGAGATGCTGGAGGCTTTGCTGAGATGCTGGAGGCTTTGCTGAGACGTTGGAGGCTTTGCTGAGATGCTGGAGGCTTTGCTGAGATGCTGGAGGGTTTTCTGAGATGCTGGAGGCTTTGCTGAGACGCTGGAGGGTTTTCTGAGATGCTGGAGGCTTTGCTGAGATGCTGGAGGCTTTGCTGAGATGCAGGAGGCTTTGCTGAGATGCTGGAGGGTTTTTTGAGATGCTGGAGGCTTTGCTGAGACGCTGGAGGGTTTTCTGAGATGCTGGAGGGTTTTCTGAGATGCTGGAGAGTTTGCTGAGATGCAGGAGGCTTTGCTGAGATGCTGGAGGGTTTGCTGAGATGCTGGAGGCTTTGCTGAGACGCTGGAGGCTTTGCTGAGATGCTGGAGGCTTTGCTGAGACGCTGGAGGGTTTTCTGAGACGCTGGATGGTTTTCTGAGACGCTGGAGGCTTTGCTGAGATGCTGGAGGCTT
Source organism: Cladorhizidae sp. MBARI D1340-BT2 (assembly GCA_028752905.1). NCBI lineage: Eukaryota > Metazoa > Porifera > Demospongiae > Poecilosclerida > Cladorhizidae > Cladorhizidae sp. MBARI D1340-BT2. The sequence continues at coordinate 23,150,886 of JAQNBH010000014.1, read as the reverse complement.
TGCTGAGACGCTGGAGGGTTTGCTGAGATGCTGGAGGCTTTGCTTAGATGCTGGAGGCTTTGCTGAGACGCTGGAGGGTTTTCTGAGACGCTGGAGGCTTTGCTGAGATGCAGGAGGCTTTGCTGAGATGCTGGAGGCTTTGCTGAGATGCTGGAGGCTTTGCTGAGATGCTGGAGGCTTTGCCGAGATGCTGGAGGCTTTGCCGAGATGCTGGAGGCTTTGCCGAGACGCTGGAGGCTTTGCTGAGATGCTGGAGGCTTTGCTGAGATGCTGGAGGCTTTGCTGAGATGCTGGAGGGTTTGCTGAGACGCTGGAGGGTTTGCTGAGATGCTGGAGGCTTTGCTGAGATGCTGGAGGCTTTGCTGAGATGCTAGAGGGTTTGCCGAGATGCTGGAGGCTTTGCTGAGTTTCAGGAGGCTTTGCTGAGATGCTGGAGGCTTTGCTGAGATGCTGGAGGCTTTGCTGAGACGCTGGAGGCTTTGCTGAGATGCTGTAGGCTTTGCTGAGACTAGGGAGGGTTTGCTGAGATGCTGGAGGCTTTGCTGAGATGCTGGAGGCTTTGCTGAGACGCTTGAGGCTTTGCTGAGATGCTGAAGGTTTTGCTGAGATGCTGGAGGCTTTGCTGAGACTAGGGAGGGTTTGCTGAGATGCTGGAGGCTTTGCTGAGATGAAGGAGGCTTTGCTGAGATGCTGGAGGCTTTGCTGAGATGCAGGAGGCTTTGCTGAGACTAGGGAGGGTTTGCTGAGATGCTGGAGGCGTTACTGAGATGCTGGAGGCTTTGCTGAGATGCTGGGGTTGAGGGATGCTTGGCATGGTTTCATTGGCTGCTTGTTTGTGGCCCAATATTTTATGTAAGTCTGTGATGTGCAGTCCGAATCTGTGTGGATTATGCCGGATATGTCGCCTTGATATCCTAGCCTCCCGTGACCTCCCCCTCACCTTTCCTGATGGGAGGGGTCTGGGAACTAGTGTTGTTCTGCCGCCACTCTGGTGGCATGGGTTAATTAGCACATTCCTGTAGATTGTTCACATCCACAGGAATGTGCTAATTAGTGTTCTCTCTGTCATTGCACTTGACACAGAGGAGAAGCTCGAGATGCAAAGCTTGGCTTCCTTCCGTCTCTAGGTATGAAGGAGTGGTCATCTCCCCAAACGGAACACGCAGAAAGCCATCTCGTTGCGTCTCTCGTCTATGGCACCAGATACCGGCCCCTTCCACATTACCATCGGCTGTTCCTCATGTTGACGGCGACTCCACCCATTTGGAGAGACCGATAATGACATTCCCTGCATGACAGATGTAGTGTGCATGTACTCCCAGACCCTCCCTCTGGCAAGGGAGGCACCGACAGAGACAGACAGGACACACATACTACTCCGCTTAAACATAGTTAGCATCCATAAGTACCTTATAACAGTTCCTAATAGAAGCACTCACAATGCAGAGAATTTTAAATGTAATCCAATTAACATTCCTGTGTAATTCAACCAGTAATGTATTAATTGCTCTACTCGGCCAGGTGGCTTTGGGCTATTCCGATGTGTTTTCTAGCTTCTTGGAACTCTCCCCTACTAGTGTGTGGATTAGTGGTCACGGGAAGCCTGCCAGGCTCAGGAGTTACCAGCTTTATATAGAGAAATACCCGAGTATGTGTGATGTAGTACTCCCTGTATTGGTTCCTCCCACGTCCCTGTATTGGTTCCGCCCACGCTTCATAATAGTGGACGAGTATTAGGAAACAACAACACACATGCACACACACACACACACACACACACAAAATAGAACAGAGCGCGTATCTCGGCTAAGCCTCACTCTGGAAGCTTTCTTGGCATCCCAAACATTGGTTTCAGTGGGACGTTGGCTCTGAAGGCACTTCCAGCATGCCTTGAACCCTTTGTTGGTAGACAAGCTGCCTTGAACCCTTTGCTGGTATACCAGCGAACCTTGAACCCTTTGCTGGTAGACCAGTGGGCCTAGAGGGAAGCAACAGGAGTGTGAGATGCTCTCCAATGATCCGTCTGTCCACTTCTGTTCTCGTCAGTCTTTTCAATCACAAAGGTTTCGGAACCTGATGATTCCAAATCTTCCGATGTTTTGTTGCAGAAAGAGATTGGAACATGCAAGGGCCTGTGGTGGGTAAAGGTCGTCATATCAATTAGCTAAACTCTCAACGAACTCTCAGTTAATATATTACTTTCTCAATAATCGACTTAAATTTGCTCGCTCCACTTTTCGGCGACAGATGCTTTCATCTTCATGGAATTATTATCTTCTGTAGCCTTTATTATTCCTGATGAAGGCTTGAGCATCTAGTCGAAACGTCGAGTGAGCAATTTAAATTGATTATCAAGAAAGTCATTGTGTCAATCTAGCTACATATAGCTCACGTGTTGTGTTGTATAATAATCAGTTTGTTTACTGAGAAAACAATGTTCAGGCCAATGAAGGAACCCTTTCTCTGACTCCAGCATGAAGGAACCCTTTCTCTGACTCCAGCATGAAGGAACCCTTTCAATTACTCCAGAATGAAGGAACCCTTTCTGGGACTCCAGAATGAAGGAACCCTTTCTCTGACTCCAGCATGAAGGAACCCTTTCTGTGACTCCAGAATGAAGGAACCCTTTCTCTGATTCCAGCATGAAGGAACCCTTTCTATTACTCCAGCATGAAGGAACCCTTTCTCTGACTCCAGCGTGAAGGAACCCTTTCTGTTACTCCCGAATGAAGGAACCCTTTCTCTGACTCCAGCTTGAAGGAACCCTTTCTGTGACTCCAGAATGAAGAAACCCTTTCTCTGATTCCAGCATGAAGGAACCCTTTCTATTACTCCAGCATGAAGGAACACTTTCTCAGACTCAAGCATGAAGGAACCCTTTTAGTTACTCCAGAATGAAGGAACCCTTTCTCTGACTCCAGCATGAAGGAACCCTTTCTCTGACTCCAGCATGAAGGAACCCTTTCTCTGACTCTAGCATGAAGGAACCCTTTCTATTACTCCAGCGTGAAGGAACCCTTTCTATTACTCTAGCGTGAAGGAACCCTTTCTATTACTCCAGCATGAAGGAACCCTTTCTATTATACTTCAGCGTGAAGGAACCCTTTCTCTGACTCCAGCATGAAGGAACCCTTTCTGGGACTCCAGAATGAAGGAACCCTTTCTCTGATTCCAGCATGAAGGAACCCTTTCTCTGACTCCAGCATGAAAGAACCCTTTCTCTGACTCCAGCATGAAGGAACCCTTTCTGGGACTCCAGAATGAAGGAACCCTTTCTCTGATTCCAGCATGAAGGAACCCTTTCTCTGACTCCAGCATGAAAGAACCCTTTCTCTGACTCCAGCATGAAGGAACCCTTTCTGGGACTCCAGAATGAAGGAACCCTTTCTCTGACTCCAGCATAAAGGAACCCTTTCTGTTACTCCAGCATGAAGGAACTCTTTCTCTGACTCCAGCGTGAAGGAACCCTTTCTCTGACTCCAAAATAAAGGAACCCTTTCTCTGACTGCAGCATGAAGGTACCCTTTCTGTGACTCCAAAATGAAGGAAACCTTTCTCTGGCTCCAGCATGAAGGAACCCTTTCTGTGACTCCATAATGAAGGAACCCTTTCTCTGACTCCAGCATGAAGGAACCTTTCTATTACTCCAGCATGAAGGAACCCTTTCTGTTACTCCAGCATGAAAGCAACCCTTTCTCTGAATCCAGCGTGAAGGAACCCTTTCTATTACTCCAGCATGAAGGAACCCTTTCTATTACTCCAGCATGAAGGAACTCTTTCTCTGACTCCAGCGTGAAGGAACCCTTTCTCTGACTCCAAAATAAAGGAACCCTTTCTCTGACTGCAGCATGAAGGTACCCTTTCTGTGACTCCAAAATGAAGGAAACCTTTCTCTGGCTCCAGCATGAAGGAACCCTTTCTGTGACTCCATAATGAAGGAACCCTTTCTCTGACTCCAGCATGAAGGAACCCTTTCTGTTACTCCAGCATGAAGGAACTCTTTCTCTGACTCCAGCGTGAAGGAACCCTTTCTCTGACTCCAAAATAAAGGAACCCTTTCTCTGACTGCAGCATGAAGGTACCCTTTCTGTGACTCCAAAATGAAGGAAACCTTTCTCTGGCTCCAGCATGAAGGAACCCTTTCTGTGACTCCATAATGAAGGAACCCTTTCTCTGACTCCAGCATGAAGGAACCTTTCTATTACTCCAGCATGAAGGAACCCTTTCTGTTACTCCAGCATGAAAGCAACCCTTTCTCTGAATCCAGCGTGAAGGAACCCTTTCTATTACTCCAGCATGAAGGAACCCTTTCTATTACTCCAGCATGAAGGAACCCTTTCTGTAACTCCAGTGTGAAGGAACCCTTTCTGTAACTCCAGTGTGAAGGAACCCTTTCTGTGACTCATCTCTTCCTGCTGCACGTAACATGTGCCATATCTCGCTGTTCTTGCTGTTCTTGTTGTTCTGTTATGGAGTCGATCCTCTGGAAGAAAATCCCCTACAGTCTACTTCAAGGACTTTGTAATGGCTGCACAGACTTCCCCCTCACTGTACACCAAACGTTGTCCATACCCTGCCCACTGAATCTGCCGGGTCTAGTTTTAAGGTCTCTGCTGTTATTGTAACCACACCCACACAGACATCCTCGCCGACTATGATGGCAGAACATGCACTGAATTAGCAGCAGATTCAAAGAGACAAATAGCTCTAATTCCAGGAGAACAACCGGCACTTCTTCTGCTAATAATACAGCACGCGAGGCGCGATGTAGATTGTGTAGACGATCCTTACCGACTTCAAGATGTTAAAGTTTGGATACCTCTGGTACTGAAGTGGTTAGGAATGTAGGCACGAGTTCTTACGAATCTGCAAGGGCAGGAACAGAAGTAAAGTGTAGAATAGGATGGATGTGCCTGAGTGTAGTAATCAAGGCATGCTGGAGGTGTGTGTGAGTGTGTGTAATAACTCTTCATGTCACATTTAGGATGGTGCGAAGTTGCCATAGTGATTTTAGCCGAGTGTGCGCGTGCTTTAGTCATCTGTCATTTTGATATCTGGGTCAAATTAATATCTAGTAGTGCTAGCTCAACCCCCAAAACATGTACTATAAACAGGTTTGTGGTTTATACTCATAGGCGAGCCTTCAGGGGGGAGTTTGATGGTATTGGCACGCCTGGCATATCTACATATCTACGTATTCGCTGTATATATTCACACATCAAAGTATACGAACGGGTCACTCGCCTTCAATAATGCGTGCTTACGTAAATTGGGAATGGTCATCATGTTGAAGAGAATGATCGAGTGAATGCCCGGCAGCAGGTTTGGAGCTGGATTGGCCATGCTAGGGGCAGGCTGCGCGGCACAAGTGAGAACGGGCTGCATGGTTAATAGCAAATATTGTCCCTTACCAGATACAGAAGAACTCGGCCAGAAATAGGACAAGCCCAAATCCTAATTAATCCCCGCCATCCCTTAGAAACACACCATACATGTAGGTCCTAGTACACAACAATAATTGAACTTGCTGCATGGGCAGGTGAGAACGGGCTGCATAGGCAGGTAAGAACGGGCTGACGGGAAAGGATGTTGGACACTCAGTTCATCACCATTCTCTAGCTTTTCCCTTAGACTATTCTCTGCTGGCCACACTGAGCAGCACGAGGACACCTCATAATCGTGATGCCTGATAGAGGTACATGTTCATGTCCTGTACCCGTAGATGTAGCACTTGAGGGGAGGAAGGGCATGTTCGGGAATACTCAGTCCATAGTCCTGCTATTCCATGGCCTCGCTGCATCAGCAGACTATGGCTCAATGACTGACTCATGAATATGCTAATGAGAGCTATATTTGGGACCAGCCAGCGTGAGCAGACGCTCCTGATGCTCGCTTCCTTTTTTGTCTCGTGCATTTTGACTGCTTATAACTCTGTCGATTTGCTGTGTCCAGCAACGGGAAGTCATGAATATTAATGTATTCTCATCGGCAGACTTACCTGTGTGTAGTTGAGAGTGGCTCCTTTAACAACAACAACAACTACTAAGTGGTCAACAACAACAACTAAGTGGTCAACAACAACTAAGTGGTCAACAACAATGACTATTGGTCGCATGTTTGTATACGATAGTTATATGGGCAATACACTAGTGTGGCATTGCCAACCCCGTGTAATAACCAGCTGCTCCGAATGGGTGGAGTTTATGTTGCATGAGGAACGGCTCGTGGTAATGTGGGAGGGGTCTATAACGGGTGCCATAGACAGAGACACAATGAGATGGCTTTCTGCGTGTTCTGTTTGGGAGACGAACACTCCTTCATACTCTAGATGAAATGAAGTGAAGCTGCCGGGCTCTTGAGCTCATGCTCCATGTGAAGTGACAGGAACATGTCGTGATGCCTGCACACACCTGCTCAGACCACAGGTGCGAGGACCCAGCCACAAGGAAGCTCCATCGCTATGTCCCTGTTGGAGTGCTGATCCCCAGGAGGAAGATGGATATGCAACATCTGCTACAGAAGCACCTCTCCATCTCCTTGCTCCATCACCGAGGACTAAAGCAGCAAGATTGGGTGGTTCCTTGAAATGTTGCTAATATTAAAATTGGAAAGCATTCTTTGATTGGGCTTGACTTGTGGTCAGTCCACACTTGTCGGGCTCTGGTTGTGTGTAGGTCCAGCCCAACCCTTGGTTAATTCAGTTAGCTTCAGACAGTCAAGGACTTCAGTTTTGTGGTTGCTAGATGCAGCTGCTGCCTGCTGCGACCTTCCGCAAGAGGCCACCTGAGATGAGCGTGGTTAGTGGTCCACTGCATCCCGGCCACGGAAGGGGCATGGCTAAGTTAGGCATTTGATTGTGTTGGGACCGTGTGATCTGTCATCCTGATGATTGGAGCGTTGTTATGACTAGTCAAACCTGGATGGGGGTCAGGGATTTAACAGGAAGCCAGTGCCCCTAGGGGGGATTTTTGTTGTCATAGATTTTCAAAGTCAAGATCCCCACCTTTGCCATCATATAGGGGGCAGTGGGTCACTAGCATTACCTCTGCCCTCATATAGGGGGTAGTGGGTCATAGTATTACCTCTGCCCTCATATAGGGGGCAGTGGGTTCATAGCATTACCTCTGCCCTCATATACATGTAGGGGGCAGGGGGGGATCATAGCATTACCTCTGCCCTCATATACATGTAGGGGGCAGGGGGGTCATAGCATTACCTCTGCCCTCATATACATGTAGGGGGCAGGGGGGTCATAGCATTACCTCTGCCCTCATATACATGTAGGGGGCAGGGGGGGATCATAGCATTACCTCTGCCCTCATATACATGTAGGGGGCAGGGGGGTCATAGCATTACCTCTGCCCTCATGGGACAGTTGGTCAAAGCATTACCTCTGCCCTCATATAGGGGCAGTGGGGTCATAGCATTACGTCTGCCCTCATACAGGGGGCAGGGGGGGATCATAGCATTACCTCTGCCCTCATATAGGGGACAGTTGGTCATAGCATTACCTCTGCCCTCATACAGGGGGCAGTGGGTTCATAGTGTCACGTGTGTATGTATGGAAGAAGCCGTGTCAGATGCATCATGTGTAACCAAACACCTCTGAACTTATGGGAAGCCCATCTCTTGCCTAGCCAGCCATTTCATTGGGCAAGTGTGCAGGTAGGAATTGTCCAATCCACAAGACCATGTCTTGCTATACAGGAGAGAGAGCTGGTGTTACCAATCCCTGTTCCCCCCCCTCCAATCCCTGTTCCCCCTCCAATCCCTGTCCCCTCTCCAATCTCTGTTCCCCCCCCCCCCCCCCCTCCAATCCCTGTCCCCCCCCCTCCAATCCCTGTTGCCCCCTCCAATCCCTCTCCCCCCCCCTCCCCTGCCCCCCCTCCAATGCCTGCCCCCCCCCCCTCCAATCCCTGTTGCCCCCTCCAATCCCTGTCCCCCCTCCAATCCCTCTCCCCCCTCCAATCCCTGTCCCCCCTCCAATCCCTGTCCCCCCCTTGAATCCCCGTCCTCCCTTTAATCCCTGTTCCCCCTCCAGGATGCTCTTATTAAACCAGGGTTCTGCTTTGGTGAATAGCTAGAGATGGTATTCGCTTTGGCCAGCTCCCCTGAGCAATGGATGTTGCCTTATCATTTATCATTTGAAGGTGCTAACACCACGCAGGTGTCTGGACTACCACAGGAAGTGCTTAGCACGTGCACTACAGTTAGCACTGTAATGAGATTCATCAAAGAAGAAACCCGCTCAAATTCTTCTCCCAATTTGCCTATGAATAAAAGTTGTTGTTTGCATATGTTCCCACGGAGTATGCTGGTGAGTGTGGAGTGCACAGCTTTCTACTGGTGCAGAGATGGAAGGTCATGGCGATCCAGAAGCAGCTATAGATCTTCTCTGCAAGTGCAGTAGGGACGAGTTGAACAGGAAACATCGTAGGCAATGGCCAACGTAGAAGGCTAGTTCGGACAGAGGTCACAGTTTTTAGCATCTACTTAGCTACATACTTTCCAAGATTGGACAAACTTTAGTGCAGTGTGTATATGCCTCTGTATTGTGGTGTCCTGGCCATATGGAGCTCATTTTTCTGAGTATGTCCTCCATGTTTTCCTACGGAATGCCGGATTCTGACTCCATCACAAAGGGACTCATTATCCTGTGGTCACAGATAATATATCTAGCGAGAATTCACTAATTCACAGATAATACATCTCTAGCGGGATTTCACCAATTCATAGATAATACATCTAGTAGGAATTCACCAATTCACAAATAATACATCTAGCAGGAATTCACCAATTCACAGATAGTGGGAATTCACCAATTCAAAGATAATACATCTAGCAAGAATTCACCAATTCAGAGATAATACATCTAGTGGGAATTTACCAATTCACAGATAATACATCTAGCAGGAATTCACCAATTCAGAGATCATACATCTAGTGGGAATTCACCAATTCACAGATAATACATCTAGCAGGAATTCACCAATTCAGAGATCATACATCTAGTGGGAATTCACCAATTCAGAGATAATACATCTAGCAGGAATTCACCAATTCAGAGATAATACATCTAGTGGGAATTCACCAATTCAGAGATAATACATCTAGCGGGAATTCACCAATTCATAGATAATACATCTAGCGGGAATTCACCAATTCACAGATAATACATCTAGTGGTAATTCACCAAATCACAGATAATACATCTAGCAGGAATTCGCCAATTCAGAGATAATACATCTAGTGGTAATTCACCAATTCACAGATAATACATCTAGCAGGAATTCACTAATTCAGAGATAATACATCTAGTGGTAATTCACCAATTCACAAATAATACATCTAGCGGGAATTCACCAATTCACAAATAATACATCTAGCGGGAATTCACCAATTCAGAGATAATACATCTAGTGGGAATTCACAGATAATACATCTAGTGGGACATCACCAATTCACAGATAATACATCTAGTGGTAATTCACCAATTCACAGATAATACATCTAGCAGGAATTCACCAATTCAGAGATAATACATCTAGTGGGAATTCACCAATTCAGAGATAATACATCTAGCGGGAATACACCAATTCAGAGATAATACATCACATCACCAATTCACAGATAATACATCTAGTGGTAATTCACCAATTCACAGATAATACATCTAGCAGGAATTCACCAATTCAGAGATAGTGGGAATTCACCAATTCAGAGATAATACATCTAGCGGGAATACACCAATTCAGAGATAATACATCTAGCGGGAATTCACCAATTCAGAGATAATACATCTAGTGGGAATTCACCAATTCACAGATAATACATCTAGCAGGAATACACCAATTCAGAGATAATACATCTAGCGGGAATTCACCAATTCAGAGATAATACATCTAGTGGGAATTCACCAATTCAGAGATAATATATCTAGCGGGAATTCACCAATTCATAGATAATACATCTAGCGGGAATTCACCAATTCAGAGATAATACATCTAGTGGGAATTCACCAATTCAGAGATAATATATCTAGCGGGAATTCACCAATTCATAGATAATACATCTAGCGGGAATTCACCAATTCAGAGATAATATATCTAGCGGGAATTCACCAATTCATAGATAATACATCTAGCGGGAATTCACCAATTCAGAGATAATACATCTAGTGGGAATTCACCAATTCAGAGATAATACATCTAGTGGGAATTCACCAATTCAGAGATAATACATCTAGTGGGAATTCACAGATAATACATCTAGTGGGACATCACCAATTCACAGATAATACATCTAGTGGTAATTCACCAATTCACAGATAATACATCTAGCAGGAATTCACCAATTCAGAGATAATACATCTAGTGGGAATTCACCAATTCAGAGATAATACATCTAGCGGGAATACACCAATTCAGAGATAATACATCACATCACCAATTCACAGATAATACATCTAGTGGTAATTCACCAATTCACAGATAATACATCTAGCAGGAATTCACCAATTCAGAGATAGTGGGAATTCACCAATTCAGAGATAATACATCTAGCGGGAATACACCAATTCAGAGATAATACATCTAGCGGGAATTCACCAATTCAGAGATAATACATCTAGTGGGAATTCACCAATTCAGAGATAATACATCTAGTGGGAATTCACCAATTCAGAGATAATATATCTAGCGGGAATTCACCAATTCATAGATAATACATCTAGCGGGAATTCACCAATTCAGAGATAATACATCTAGTGGGAATTCACCAATTCAGAGATAATATATCTAGCGGGAATTCACCAATTCATAGATAATACATCTAGCGGGAATTCACCAATTCAGAGATAATATATCTAGCGGGAATTCACCAATTCATAGATAATACATCTAGCGGGAATTCACCAATTCAGAGATAATACATCTAGCGGGGAATTCACCAATTCATAGATCTAGTGGGAATTCACCAATTTGATATTATGAAGCTGAAATGATAGCTTGTGGTGTGTGTATTCTTTTAACTACTAGGGTTGCAAGCCTAGCAACAGTTGCCATGGCTACAGCTGTAGTTTTACATGGCACTTGGAGTTGGCTTCAGACTTGCCTCTTAGCAGGGGCAACTGGGTAATTACTAATTACTGTAATCATTGATTTCAATTGCTCTAAGCAACACACTGTACCAGTAACAGAAAGCAATGAACAAGTATACTTCTAGATCATGCACACTTCAATACCCTTTACCAGACATTTCATACTGTATTCACTTAAATAGAAGTAATACCCTTTACCAGACATTTCATACTGTATTCACTTAAATAGAAGTCGCGACTCCTATTTATTCCAGCTGCGGGTACGGACCACGTGTTGCGACCATGCCACCACACAAGTGCTGCACACATAATGCTTGCAGCCAGGGACAGCCTCTGATCTGCTGTATCAAAGGTGCCCAAGCATTCACAGGCAATAAGGCTGTTTATATATATATATACATATAAAGTGTAAGTGTTACCATGCAGCACATGTGCCTGCATGCATATTCACACTTATAAGCGCCCTAGACAAAGCTGGAGCTAGACGTAGCCAGTTACCGAGTTCCTAGTCGGTCGCTATTATTGTCAATGAGGAGTGCATTCAGTTCAATCTCTTCTTCAACCTCCTCCAGGGAGGCCAATGCATCTTCTCCCTCACTGTCACTCTATTCCAACAGCTGGTGAGGAGCTCCAGCAATGGCTGCAACAGCTGAAGCTGCTACTCTATCATTTTGAGGCAGAGAATCTCTGATCCTTCTACATACACCTTCACAGATTTTGTGCAAGCACAGAAGAATTTCTTTTATCAACCTGGCAGCTTTTATAGTTGAGTGCGAGTGATGTATGATTGCACCCGGGACATTGTTAATTACTTATCAACTAGGCGTGCTACAATTGGAAGACTAGATTTTCAAGTGCGACTTCTTGTCGGGTGAGTATATTTGATGCTTTCTTGGTTCTGAAGGTGGTGATCTGGAGGATAATTAACTGTGAGTCTCTGTAGTGTACTATATCAGGTTGCCTGGAGACCCTCCAGCATTCAGAGGGTTATAGCATTTACATGCATGTGGAATAAAAAGATGGTGGATTAGGCCCTCCAAGCGCCAAGCAGGCCAAGAGAAGTCCACCTATATAGCTGTGTAGCAGCGGAGGAATGAACGTGCCAAGCAGCTTAAGGAAGACCATGTTCTGGACCTTTTGTATCTTTTTGTACTGTTTTTCATGGAGGTAATTTTGAAATTGAAACTTTTCTGAAGGTTAGTGATGAAAAAGAATTAGGTAAAACCTGAAATGGAAAATGGAAAATGAATTTTTTTTGGAACTGAAAATGATCTCGTCCCCAGACAGACATCCTTCACTTTCTTTAAGCGTAGTCATGCATTGATGACCCTTTACCTAATGTGATGCCTTTCTCTATTTTTCCTGATGAAGGCCAGAACATCTAGGAGAGATGCCGAGAGAGTATAAGTATTGAGCAAGTCATTGGACCCTTTACCAATAATAATAAAAGGTCAAGGGTGGTCATGTGTGTGAGGTTATTGTGCAGGGTGATCCAGTGTTGCCATGGACAACCCCACGCTATCTGTGTGTGTCCAAAGGTCAAGGTTGTTGTTCTGCCCACCCAAACACACGTGTGCCCCTAGGTTGGCTGTAAATGTTCATACCCCTAGTAATAGCTTTAGTCACAGACCTACATGTTGCTTGGTGAGCAATCCCTAGGCCGTCTCTAATCCTGTTCACCCCTAGCTGCTAGGTGAGAAAGTCCTAGTCTGTCTCTAGCCCTGTCTACCCCTAGCCCTAGCTGCTAGGTGAGCAAGCTCTAGGCTGTCTCCAACCCTGCCCCTAGCTGCTACATTGTAGGTGAGCAAGTCCTAGTCTGCCTCTAGCCCCATCCACCTCTAGTCCTAGCTGCTAGGTGAGCAAGCTCTAGGCTGTCTCCAACCCTGTTCACCCCTAGCTGCTAGGTGAGCAAGCTCTAGGCTGTCTCTAGCCCTATCCACCTCTAGTCCTAGCTGCTAGGTGAGCAAGCTCTAGGCTGTCTCTAATCCTGTCCACCCCTAGCTGCTACATAGGTGAGCAAGTCCTGGTCTGCCTCTAGCCCTGTCTACCCCTAGCCCTAGCTGCTAGGTGAGCAAGCTCTAGGCTGTCTCTAATCCTGTTCACCCCTAGCTGCTAGGTGAGCAAGCTCTAGGCTGTCTCCAACCCTGCCCCTAGCTGCTACATAGGTGAGCAAGTCCTAGTCTGCCTCTAGCCCCATCCACCTCTAGCCCTAGCTGCTAGGTGAGCAAGCTCTAGGCTGTCTCTAATCCTGTTCACCCCTAGCTGCTAGGTGAGCAAGCACTAGGCTGTCTCTAGCCCTATCCACCTCTAGTCCTAGCTGCTAGGTGAGCAAGCTCTAGGCTATCTCTAATCCTGTTCACCCCTAGCTGCTAGGTGAGCAAGTCCTAGTCTGTCTCTAGTCCTAGCTGCTAGGTGAGCAAGCTCTAGGCTATCTTTAATCCTGTTCACCCCTAGCTGCTAGGTGAGCAAGCACTAGGCTGTCTCTAGCCCTATCCACCTCTAGTCCTAGCTGCTAGGTGAGCAAGCTCTAGGAATCCTGTTCACCCCTAGCTGCTAGGTGAGCAAGCACTAGGCTGTCTCTAGCCCTATCCACCTCTAGTCCTAGCTGCTAGGTGAGCAAGCTCTAGGCTGTCTCCAACCCTGTCCACCCCTAGCTGCTAGGTGAGCAAGTCCTAGTCTGTCTCTAGCCCTGTCTACCCCTAGCCCTAGCTGCTAGGTGAGCAAGCTCTAGGCTGTCTCCAACCCTGTCCACCCCTAGCTGCTACATAGGTGAACAAGTCCTAGTCTGTCTCTAGCCCTATCCACCTCTAGTCCTAGCTGCTAGGTGAGCAAGCTCTAGGCTATCTCTAATCCTGTTCACCCCTAGCTGCTAGGTGAGCAAGTCCTAGTCTGTCTCTAGCCCTGTCTACCCCTAGCCCTAGCTGCTAGGTGAGCAAGCTCTAGGCTGTCTCTAGCCCTAGCTGCTAGGTGAGCAAGACGCTATCTCAACATCTTGACATTTCTAGCCAAATATCTGTAATAGTATCTGCAACTGGAGAGGAGCCTGAGTGGAGTCCTTATTCAAACCTCAACATTCCCAAACTACTAGGGATTTTTGTCTGTGAGGAATGTGGCTAGGCTTGCTAGGCAGCTTCTGTGAGGAAAGGCAATTTTTAAAGAAGCAATTATACAATACAAAGGTTAATGTTATGCATGGAAAAGTTGTGGCTCACAAGAGCAAAGTCAGTCTGTGTGTACAGCATGAATACTGTACTAACTGCAGCAAATAATCTGCTTTTCTCTCCTTCTCTGTCTCCCCCCCCCCCTCTCTCTCTCTGTGTGTGTGTGTGTGTGTGGATTATTTTCGGTGTTTTCAGATGAGATTGAATTGCACTTCCAGCGGAGTTTGTCTCAGGTGTCAAAGTGGAAAACAACCACAGAAGAAGTCAAGGTGAGAGAACTGATGGAGTGGTTGGGGAGGTGGATGGAGTAGGTATTGTATGAGGAGGTAGGGGTGGTGGAGGACTTAGGGTGGTGATGAGGCAGGAGGTGGTGAGGGAGTGGGGGGGGGGGGGGGGGTTGGAGGATAGGTTGCAAGCCTAATTCTCTTAAGACTTATACATGGCAAGTCCTCAACTCACAGTGAGTGACCTTCTATACATGTGTGTAGGTACGCATACATGGCAAGTCCTCAACTCACAGTGAGTGACCTTCTATACATGTGTGTAGGTACGCATGAGGTCACCACACATGGCTGGGAACAAAACAATGTTTGGCACTTGACCCGCCTTTTCCAAGTGTGTGCACATGCCGGAGTCCCTGAGGAGGGGGAGGGGCAATAACAATTAGTAGGGCAAATAATTAAACAAGTGAGAACTTATTAAGTCTCTTCTGATGATTAGAGGGATGGAAACTAACGCGAATGGCCCAATTAAACCACGCCCACTTTTATAAACACTTCACCTCGTTTTGCATGAAATGTGTGCATGCACCAACTATGCAACTAAGATGGATTTACTGGTAATACTGGTAAAGGGTCATCAAGTTGCATGCATACACTGTGTGGATATGTATTTATATATATCGGTGTTCTCCCCAGAGCATTTAAACATATCGGTCCGGTATCCCTTCGAAATTGAAGGTGTATCAGTCGGTATGCCTTACCGTCGTACCGTTCATAGTTCATTTTTGTCAAATTGATGAAAATTTTGTGTGTGTGGCTGTTAAAATTTGCAGCCAATCTAAATCCACAGTAGCTACCATCTTGTGAGTGAGACCTACCAAAGCATAGACCTACCGAAGCATAGAAATCCAGATGATGGTGTTCCTAGCAGAGCTCAAGTGAGCACAGGAAGGCTGGCATTGATAAAGAATGGAAGTTTAACTTTCCTTGGGTGTTGCAGTTGGTGGATGGGCAAGGTGTGGCGTGTTCGCTGTGCTGAAAATATAATCGTAGGCCTAGGAAGGTCACCATCGGCCAAGCGCCATGGATCAGCTTGCCTTGCACAACTCTAACAAGGCAGAGCTTAGTGAAGCATGCAAAGAGCGAGTGCTACATCATGGTAGGCTGACTTGGATTTGGGGTGATGGTGCAGTGACTAGGAGATAATGTAGCTTGGCCCTCACCTTCCTGAGTCTCCTTCCCCCCTTCTGTTTATGTTTATGGAACCGTTTCTTCCAGAAACATCATGTAAACACTAACACCATGGAATATTTCAAGAATATTATATTCACTATTATAATATGAGCATTCAGGCTTCAGTATAATTTGTAGGATATGTGTACAATGTCAATCATATTGCACTGCTTGTTGCATGATGTGTACCGATTCGTACATGAGCTATTTTACATGTAGCAATAAATGAAGTCTAGTCCAGTGTCCTTCTGCAACCTGTAAACACAATAATGAATACAAGATCAAAAAACACAGACCATCATGGTTTATTAGCACTGATGGCGTGCCCATATCCCTTACAAAAATCTTGGGGAGAACACTGCAGTGCATTTGGTATGTGTATATGTGCAGTTGTATTCCAACCTTTCAGTGAATCTAAGCCATGTGCTAAGTGCTGCTAATCCGGGACTGTACAAACTCGATGCTATCTATGAATTTGTAATACCTGTACATGGATCTGGTGTTCTCAACAGAGAACTGAGTGCTCTGTGGAAAGAATGCTTACATACATGTACTGTATGTACAGTAGATAGAGTAGTTGTTATAGATTAACAATCTTCCTCAAGTGCTGAGGGATAGAGCGAGCTAGCCAGGAAAGTGGTGGGCGATGGGATGGCTTCAGAGCACAGTCTAGAGAGCATCACAGGTGGACATCAGTCTATGGGACTGTCTGGCCCCTAGTGATGGGAGGAACCCTGACTCTCAATTGGGGGGGGGGGGGGGGAGAGAGTTAGTCATGGCCTGTACTGTTTGTGTATGAGAGATGAGAGCTACAGGACCAACAGTGAAGTGAACAGCTGTCAAGTCAAGAAGATGCACTTAATGGTTGGCTTGTTGTGACCGCCATTGTTACGGTATCTTATCAGCGAGTTGTGTGGTGTGTATCGGTGGGTTTGAGCCTGCATTATTCTTGTCGTTGAAGTCCACCTCTTGTGTTATACTCCCATTCATTCAAACCAAGCACTAACATTCCAAATCCGTGTGTGTGTGTGTGTGTGTGATCATGCTCTCGTAGGGAAAGGTTCCTGATGCTTCTAATCTCCCCCCATTGTTTGGGTCCTTGCAAGAGAGGGGTGTAAGGACGATTAATAGTCCTTCTTCGGCCTCCACCAAAACCCACTTTGTCCCATCCTCCCTCAAGCCCCAGACTGGAAATGATGCCTCCTCTGCCAGTAGCACGACTTCAGCGATATCGACCAGACTGAGTTTATCAGAAGATTTGAACCAGGTGAAGAAGTCATGTCACTCTCCTGTGAAACTGGCCATGGAGACGTTGCCATCTTCAACCTCTCCAGGCTTACTCCAGGTCTATCCATACGTGGTATCCTCTCCTTCCCTCTCGTCCGTAGCGTGTGCGTTACCAACGAACAATCACATGGCCTTCGCATCGACTGCCGGAGAGAGACTACCTTCGAAAGTGTTCGACCCTTCTACGCCCACCAGACACAACATCATTAGAGACTTGAAGCCTTGCCCGGCTCAGGTGTCACCCATTTCAACCAGCACTCCCATTCAAGTCATCGATCTTACGAAGACGTGGTCCTCTTGTTTCCCCTCTTCTCAGAGCAGCCCTTCTAAGCTGACAAGTGCACACGGAGTACAGCTACAAGGGGTGGGCCAGCAGCTGAGGTGCTCCACTATTCCCGATGTGGCTTTAGCTAATAAACTGCCTGGGATGAGTGTGCAAGACTTTCAAATGGAAATGGCTTTGTCGAGGTTATCCAAAGGTAAGGTTTTGTGTAGATGCTCTTCTATCACTGGTGAGGTGGTGTTGTGTGAGTGTGTACAGTGTGGTGAGGTTGTGTTATGTGTGCAGTGTAGTGAGTGTCTGGTGTGTGGTGAGGTTGTGTTTATGTTTGGTGCCACGAGCATTGCGGTCAAGTGTTGCATAATCGCAGTCCTACACAATGTGCATTGAGTATTGGTACATGTCTCACACTTAAAAATGGTGCACCACACCCACACACACACACCACACACACACACACACACCACACACACACACACTGAATAAGGTGGTAAGCCAACAAATCTCAAGAATAATTAATATCGCCACCGCCTTCAAGGGTCTTGTATGTACTTTACTGTTGTATTAGTACAGCAAAGTTCATGTTGGGATATTATTTTCATTAAGCAATAGATGTGTGTGTGTGTGTGGAAGGAAGCCGTATGCATAAGTCAGTAGTGGAGGATGATGAGTGTGGATGTGCAGATGGTGGAGCCGCTTTGGAAGCTCTACACGTAGTCAGTAGTGGAGGATGATGAGTGTGGATGTGTAGATGGAGGAGCAGCTTTGGAAGCTATGCACATAGTCAGTAGTGGAGGATGATGAGTGTGGATGTGTAGATGGAGGAGCAGCTTTGGAAGCTATGCACATAGTCAGTAGTGGAGGATGATGAGTGTGGATGTGTAGATGGAGGAGCAGCTTTGGAAGCTATGCACATAGTCAGTAGTGGAGGATGATGAGTATGGATGTGATTGGAGCAGCTTTGACAAGCTTAGAAGGAGTTATTGAGCCCAAGTGGAAAGGAGACTTTCCATGGATGTTGGGGCTGGAAGATGACTGCTCAAGGTATGGTGTGTGTTCAATGTTACCGGACTATAAAAGCTGCCATAACAAGATTTGCTCACCACTTACATGTATAAGATTTCCTCAGCCACCATCACAAGGCTTGCTCACCACTTAGATTTGTTCAACCTTAACTAGACAGAGGTTGGTCAAACCTGCAAAGAGTGAGTCTCATGTCACTACCGTTAGGATGGACGGTGATTTGAGCTCCAATAGAGTGATGGCGGCATGTACTTAACCAAGAAGTTGTTTTAGATTAGAGAAGGTCTTGTTGAAGCACTGAAGTGTATGCACTTATTGACACACCAGGAGATGGCACGTGCAAGTTGAGTGTCGGAGAGAACCTCACCTGGCAGACCTGAACTCAGATGCACTAGACATCTGAATGTTTCATGAGTGTTTGATGCTAGTGAAGGTGCACTGTCTAGGAGAGACTGTAGCTTAGCCCCTCACTTTTAACCTGCAGAGTCTGACACAATGGCTAACTCATCCATGAAATATTTCAAGAAGAATGTATTCACTATTACAGCAGTGCACTGCCTTCAGTATATATACTTCAAGTGCATATACTGTAGATCTTCACAAGGAGCAATATTTTACTGAGTCCATTGACCTCGTGCAGCTGTAAACACAAAGCAAAAAGTTATAGGCCATCGTAATCATTACTCTACTGATGAGATTCCTCTGCAATGCATTACTCAAGTGCTAGGGAGGACACTGTATGTTTATATGTGACTCCATCTGTCTGCAGTGCTGCAATGCTTCATCTGCTCCAGTCATGTAAATCTCAGTTGGGAATTGGGAATGCCATAAGTTTTGAACTCTAAGCTTCATTATGAAGGACAGAAATCAGCTCATGAAATGTACGTAATACAACTTGGATTGACGTTTGAGATTTGAACTTCAATTGAAGTAGATTACTGATGAGAACTTTTGATCTTCACCTCTCCCCTTTTAATTAATGCCCATTAATTGCAACCTCTTTATCCTATACTGTAGTTCAAGTAACTTGCGAGGATGTTTATCTTATTTTGTGTGTGTGTGTGTGTGTTGAATTTTTAGACCTCCAACCACAGGTAGCTATAGCCAGTGGCAACCACGTAATGCTGTTGCCTGCCTCGAGCATGATGTTGCAGCAGCAGCCCTACATACTAGTCAACCCGTCGGATATCCAGATGCAACACATCAATGCAGCGGCCCCTCTGGTCAATAGCTGCAACATATTCCAGCAGACAGGAGGAGGCATGGCCAAACTCGTGCCCGAAATGCTTACCCAGAAGATGGGCAATGGTTACATTTTGGTCGCACCTAATCCCGTGCTGCAGATGGTCTCGTCTGCCGGAGCTATTGTCACACAAACAGGTGAGAGTCGGTGTGGAGTCAGTTTCGTGATATTCTTGCTAAGGGGTCCTTAACAATTATCAATATTTTTACAACAAGCATACAAATTGTACGTTGTGGGGGGGGGCGGGGGGGGGGGGTGAGGCGGGGGGGCGGGGCGGGGGGCGGGGGTGGGGGGGTGGGGGGGTTAAGACCAGACCAGACATATGCTTTCTAAAAAGTATATAAGTGTTGCTCAAAATAGCGTCCCCACACATGAATATCAGCATACATACATACCTTCTACGAGACTGAGCGTACAGTGTCTGAAATATGATGTGTATACTTAACTGAGAAGCGGTTGCATCATAGCGACAGATGAGAGATAAAGATTTAGGTTGTTGTTGTTTTTTTGCTATAAAAATTTTAAAACAACATTTGGGTGATGCTTATGTAACTATCCAGAATATCACTGTTCAAGCGGTTGATTCCAATGATGGAGTCACTCTCAATGCTCACAATGTTTCCAAATTTATAAAGAATAGGCCGTCCTCACTGGGAGTAAAGGCCAACCTGGTAAGGTGGAGTCACTGACTGTGGAAAATGTCAACATTTTTCTTGTATGCTTTGGGAGGGTAGGGAGCAGGGGAGTTAATGAAAAGGTATACTGTTTGCACACGAGTGTCTATGTTGCTAATTGTGAAGGACCTCTAAATGTGTACTAGACATGCAGACCTAATGATGGTGAGAACCAGCTGGTGCAGTGCCAAGTGTTGAGAAAACATCTAGTGAATGGCCAAGTGTCGAGAGAACACCTAGTGAATGGCGCCTGATTTTTTTGAGTGCTAACAGAACAATGTAAAAGCTGGTTGCTAAGTCTGGTGCTTAGCAACACTTATCAGTCAACAAGAGAATGGGTGCTTAACACCGAGCAGGAACTTAGCAAGAAATGCCCACATAAAGACCAATTTCTTATTGGCAAGGATCGTCCATTGGCATGGTTAGGCTAGCTAGGAGGATGGCAGTCGGTTAAACTATTGCTGAGCTGTGCCTGCAGTGACAGATGTGGACATCCACTAGACATTGAAAAACACTGTCTTTTAAGCATGACCGACATCTTAACAAAACAGATGATGACTGACATCTTAACAAACGGATGATGACCGACATCTTAACAAACAGATGATGACCGACATCTTAACAAAACAGATGACTGACATCTTAACAAACGGATGATGATCAACATCTTAACAAACGGCTTGTGACTGACATCTTAACAAACGGATGATGACCGACATCTTAACAAACAGATGATGACCGACATCTTAACAAACGGCTTGTGACCGACATCTTAACAAACGGATGATAACCGACATCTTAACAAACGGATGATGACCGACATCTTAACAAACGGCTTGTGACTGACATCTTAACAAACGGATGATGACCGACATCTTAACAAAACAGATGATGACTGACATCTTAACAAACGGATGATGACCGACATCTTAACAAAACAGATGATGACTGACATCTTAACAAACGGATGATGACCGACATCTTAACAAACAGATGATGACCGACATCTTAACAAACGGCTTGTGACTGACATCTTAACAAACGGATGATGACCGACATCTTAACAAACGCTTGTGACCGACATCTTAACAAACGGATGATGACCGACATCTTAACAAACGGATGATGACCAACATCTTAACAAACTGCTTGTGACTGACATCTTAACAAACGGATGATGACCGACATCTTAACAAAACAGATGATGACTGACATCTTAACAAACATGATGACCGACATCTTAACAAACAGATGATGACCGACATCTTAACAAATGGCATGTGACCGACATCTTAACAAACGGCTGGTGACCGACATATTAACAAACGGATGATGACCGACATCTTAACAAACGGCTGGTGACCGACATCTTAACAAACGGATGATGACAGACATCTTAACAAACGGATGATGACCGACATCTTAACTAACGGCTAGTGACCGACATCTTAACAAACGGCATGTGACCGACATTTTAACAAACGGATGGTGACCGACATCTTAACAAACGGATGGTGACCGACATCTTAACAAACGGATGGTGACCGACATCTTAACAAACGGCTTGTGACCGACATCTTAACAAACGGATGATGACCGACATCTTAACAAACGGCTTGTGACTGACATCTTAACAAACGGCTGGTGACCGACATCTTAACAAACGGCTGGTGACCGACATCTTAACAAACGGCTGGTGACTGATATCTTAGCAAACGGATGCTAGAACCAACGGTAAAGTAGGTGCTTGATGTAGACACCGGCTTTATAACAAACCAGTTTTTACGATATTCACACTGTGATTTGATTAGTTGAATGTAGTCGATCGTACAGGGTCTCTACCAGATTAATCGTCCTTGAGAGGTGTGGTGTATGCTCTCACTGGGTCCTTGATAACCTAGCAACAGGCAACGGCCATTTCTTTCTTGCTGACAAAATGCCAGGTCCAGCCAGAGCCAACCAAAAAAAGAATGCAAGAATATACTGACATACAAAACTTCACTACCTAATAAATGCATTATTCAGCTTATGTGAATTCCAGATATATAGTGCATGAACTATGTATATCTGTATTTTCTGGTAACTGCAGCATTCTTAAAGGTGGTCGTACTCATTCATACACTACATAGTGATCGTTTTTCTGTAACTACCATGATGGTTTCACTTGAAGTGTTGTCTTCTGCCTCTTCAGCAGAGTACAGAATTGATTAGCTTCAATGTACCAATAATGTGTGCTGTATTCGGTGTGTTAAACTGCTTTTTATTTCTGTCACAATAGGAGCAACCAAACCCACAGCACTTCCAAACGCCAAGCAACCGTTGACTTTAATGAACGTCTCTTCCAAGTCGGTCAATCCGTTCAACTCTACGACAATAGCTGCACACACCTCGCGCAAGACCCAGGAAGATGATGGCATAGATGTAATGCCAGCATCAGTGGAGGATCATTTTGCCAAAGCTTTGGGAGAGCAATGGTCCAAACTGAACACGAGCACTTCTCTCCCACATTCTCCCAATACTGCGATTTCTTAACAGCGTTCTGAAACACTGTGTGTCTCTGTTTGTACACCCTTGAGCATATTGTTGCCCGTGCCTTTGTCTAATGCATGAATTGACTAATTTTAGCTCTACATAAATAAACAGGTATATGTGTAGCTATTCGCCTGTCAAGTGGGATACAGTGCCATCCCTGTTAAAAATGGGTGAACTCCACCAGATGCCGGACAAATGGTCTGCTGGAATAAAAGGTGGATTTATTTGTGCACTGATTTTTCCCCCTTTTTTTCTTGGATTATAAGTAGGGCTCAATAAATTATGCTCGAAATTTGCTATTCTCGAATTCTCATGGCAACTGCCTATAATGCTTTTGATATCTATTTGATATCTACCTATAATTCCTGAAATTCGGCCCAAAATTCTTTTTTCAGCTGAAAATTCTGTAATTGGTACACACAATAAATTGGTATATGCAATAAAAGTTTATGAATCACTTTCTGTAATTATATTGTAGCATAATAGATGCTTCAATAGTCTCTTCCAATGCAGTGGTTTGTCGTTGGGAAAAACTATTAGACAAAATAGAGAAAACCCCGCTCTGCTGCTGCAGAGGATGGCTGCACTAGCAATGCTAATTTGCAAGCAGCAGACCAGTGAGGGAGTTCATTTGTGTACTTCTCCACCACTCCAACTTATCCACCTCAGGTGAAACACCATCCACTTTTGCCAGGTAACAAGGAAGCTCTTTTTTTAAATCTTCAATTCGATCACTGAGGAAAGGAAAGGCTTTCAAGCAGTCAACATCAGTTGGGTTAAGTTCGGAGATCTTCACGGTCGAAAAATCTAGCATATTTGAAAGCTGTAACAATTTGTTTAAGATCACCTTCAAATTTCTGCTGATATATAGCAGGCTTGATACATTCAGTTGCATAACTAATTAGCTGCTATTAGTTGGCCTGTTTGAAGATAACTTGGTGGCAACAGCATTAGTATTAGGGAAATGTTGAGTAGAAATAGTAGCATGAAGTGCAGCAATTTCTTCATATGCATTAAGAGCAAGTGGCTCATCCCCTTCCAGTCGATATGTTGCTTTCACAATTGGCTCACCAAAGTCAATTGTGATTGCAATGCAACTTTCGATTCTTAGGAGGGTCATTGAGAATATCCAAAAGCTTTTGTTTGGTAGGTGGGAGATCATTATTTTCAAGCATCAAGCATGTGCTTCTTTACCTCCCATTTCGACCACCATCAAGTGCTTGAATAAATATATAGGAACTGGCAGACCTGCAGTTTCTCTCCAAGCCAGTTTTGTCTGGACTTTTTAAAGTCCAACCCAGCCTTTAACAAATTCAGCCAATATGTTTGTACATATATTCTCTCCAACATGATCAAGAGTATGTGAGAAGCACCCCACATCTAGAATACAAGGGTAAATAATTTTTAGAGTTTGAATTGCTACATTGTTAACCGAAGCACGATCACTCATAGCTGCTACTATATAGCTGATTTGAGACAATACCAAGTTGATTATACCACAGAGAGATATTCGTTGGAAAATTATTTGATACTTGTTGAAGAGAGAACAGAGGGCTCAGTAGCCACACCACACTTACCCCGCTTCAAGCCAGTGGGAGGATTAGTGTATAACCTCTTTCTTGACAGGTATGTTGGTGCAGGACTTCTCAGCTTACTCAAAAGACTGGGAACATCAATGGTAACACTACTGCTGGTGTTTGGTGTAACAGGAGCTTCAGGCTCAGGCTGAGTTTCTTCAGTCTCAGAAAAACCATCACTTGCACATTCAGCCATTTTTCAGTCCTTGGGAGTGAGCTAGATGAGTCACATGTCAGACTAGTCTAGTTAGTCTGGTCTAGTTAGTCACATGAGTTAGTGGTCTAGTCATGCATCTAGACGTAACGCTGGGGCCAATACTTTCACTAAACCACACCCACTTACATCGACCTCGCCCATATCACGTGGTCGCACCATTATAATTATTCTTGTGGTCAGCCTGCTCATAGTTGTCGGCTACTGTGACTGTACGTTGAAGAACGAAGTGAAACTACCAAACAAACTACTCGTCAGCCAATGCATTTTCACTTTCCTAGTCGTTCTTTTGGTATATAGCAAGGGAGAAAAACACTGTTTTAAACTACAAATAAGCCAGTGATTCTGTTATTGCTCAAAGGTAAATGAGAGGAACTTGCTGCCTAGTGGACTATAGCACAGAACAGACAGGTCTCACTCTAGGAATATTTAACCTAAGGATATGTCCTCTTGCATGTAAAAGGTATAGGCAATTATTTCTTGGAAATAGTCGCTGGCCTGTTGGAACCTTCTTTTTTTTTTAGGCCACAAGTGTGGGTGTCTTTCCCCAACCTTATTTGCCTATTATCTTGCTATATAGGTGCATTGTGTGAGTCCAGCCACTCCCTTGGTTACACTCTCTTGTATGTATAATAAAGTATCTTTTCAAACTCCATTTAAATATCCATCTCCCTGAATGTGTTACCATAGACCACCCCGTACACCACATCCTAGCTCCTGCCTACCTGTTTCCCCCAGGCACCCATCATGTTGAGCTCAGAGCAAGTCCCCAGTGCCTTGCCTTGTTCAATTGTCTGTCTGTGTGTGTTTGTGTGTGTGTTTTATTAGTCACCTGACCTAGTCAGATCAGTGGAGTAACAACTCTTTCATTGAGCAATTAAAAAAAAGTACATCAGATCAATTGCAAAAGCTATTCCGATTCGCACCAACTCAACAACTGAAAATTGGTAAAGGTCATCAATTTACTTTTTTTATAGTAACCATAGTTCCTATAGGATACATAGTAGATACCGTCAAGGCTTCACGTATAGTTTATAGAACCCCCTTCCTCTCAAGTTCAAAAGTTCAAAAGTTCATGTGATGACTAGGGAAATGGCTCGTCCCCAACCCTGATGGCAAAGATCCCATTACTGAGGCTGCATTCCCACGCTGCACAGCCACAGAAATCCGTTGAAGAAGATGTTGATGGGAGTTCTCTTCGTAAGTCACTGACCTCAGGCGGCGTCCCAACTCACTGAAGAATGCCTTTGCTTGAGGCCCAAAGGATCCACACGTCTCTACCGCCACAGGTACAAACTTGTATGCCGAGTTCAGGAGGGCGTACTTCTCACCCTTCAAAATCTCCGCCTGGGCTGCCGCTGCACCAGCCTCAGTGACTGCAGCCAAAAGGTTGGATGGGGCAAAGGTGTCACTGCAGGTTGCATCCCCAAGAGTCTACCACTTGACCATGGAATGATGGACATGCCATCAGGTCTCTTTCCATCGAACCGAAGCAGACCTGAGGGCTCCAGCCAGGAAGGGACATTTGCAGCAGTTAATGACCGGTGGATGATGTCATTTAAAGCACCATGGCGAGAAAGCCTTCCCTGACTGTGCCTACAGCTCAACCCATGCGTACCAAACTGGTTGACATCCGATTCACAGTAACTACAAGAGTGTGGCTGGCACAGGGGTGCTCCAAGACGTATATTCGAACTACATCATCGCTCATTCGGAGACCCAGTGAGGAGATTGGCAGGGCATTAAGCCAGGCACCTGACTCACATGCAGACACTGCGAGGAGACGAGCTTTGGGGTAACTAGCATTCCGCAAAAGTGACTCTGCCCTTTCCAAAATACGAGGGATGTCCCACGATTTCTGCTGATGGGAAGCAGGCGGGGCTGGAGCAGGCAAGACAAGGTTATCACCCCAGAGTGAAAGGGCAACCTCAATCTCAGGGTACTGGACAGTATGCACACTACTGAGTTTTGCTAAACTGAATTACCAAGCAGCTGCAGGGTTTCATAACAAGTGTGACATTTGTCTTCCTCACTCTTGTGACAATATACAGTTGACAGCACAGACCTTCAACAAAACCAGGCAACTACTTATATTAATGTATGTGTGTTATTGGGTTTCTTCAGAAGCTTACTCTTGTGTTGATAGTTAACAGCACAGACCTTCAACAAAACATGGCAACTACTTATATTAATGTGTGTTATTTGGTTTCTTCAGAAGCTTACTCTTGTGACGATATTTAACAGCACGCCACAGACCTTCAACAAACAGGTAACTACTTGTATTAATGTATGTGTGTTAGTTGGTTTCTTCAGAAGCTTACTCTTGTGACAATATTTAACAGCACAGATTTAACAGCACAGACCTTCAACAAAACATGGCAACTACTGTATGTTATTTGGTTTCTTCAGAAGCTTACTCTTGTGACGATATTTAACAGCATGCCACAGACCTTCAACAAACAGGCTACTATATACTTATATTAATGTATATACGTGTTATTTGGTTTCTTCAGAAGCTTACTCTTGTGACGATAGTTAACAGCACAGACTTTCAACAAAACCAGGCTACTACTTGTATAATATTAAAATCACCCTCTAAATAATCAACTTCAAATTGTATTCATTCGACATTTCGACTAGATGAACTTTTATCAGCGTGGTAGCTATCCACCATGTGCCAGTACGCGTGTACTACTACTACTACTAATAATAATAATAATAATAATAAATAATAAACAGGTAATAAATAAATAATGAAATAAATAATTAAATAAATAAAAATAATAATGAGTAATAAAGATTAACAACAAAAAATATGTAATTATGGTGGTCATGGCTTCAAATTTAGGTTATTCAGAGTAGCTTCCCAGCAGCCAGGCAAGTCCATTCCACAATCTCAATTGAACCACTCACACTTTGGTGCTATATAGGCCGATGTGCAATGCCTCCTTCACTAGCGCAGTTCCTTCCGTCTTCTGGCCTGGTCCACAGAATAGGATGTCCATTACCCCATGCATGCTCAGCAATTACAGACTTCTCTTTATGACAGGCATCTTGATGTTCTTTCACTCTGGTCTCCAGTCTTCTGATCATCTCCCCTGTGTAGCATTTCCCACAGCTACAAGGGATGTGGTACACAACACATGAGTGCATATTAGTTGGTAAAACATCCCTCACTCTGCTCAGTTGTGTCCTCAGAGTTGTTCCCGATCTGAAGATGACTTTGATGTTGAACTTCCTGTAGACCCTCCTGATGTCTTCACTAATCCCTTCTAAATAAGGATAGGATCCTTCTTTTTAGACCCCTCATGGCCTGTACTGGTGTATTTATCTTCCTTTCTGCATTTAGATGTTTCTGCAGACGAAAGGTTGATGAAGGCTTGCGGATAACCGTTCTCTTGATAGTCTATAATGACCTTATTCAAATGATGTTCTTCCTTCCAAAGGTCCTCCTTCTCAGTCACCACTCTTCTGGCTCTATCATAGCTCTTCACCACTCCACTTTTGACATGGATAGGATGATGTGATCTATAATCAAGGTACTGGTTGGTATGCATGGGTTTTCTGTAGACAGTTGCAGTTAGACTTCCATCTTCCTTCCTGTGTAGGTGGCAGTCCAGAAATGGCACCAATCCGTCCACTTCAAGCTCCTTGGTAAACTTTTTGGATGGCCTGATGTTGT
The DNA here is from genome assembly GCA_028752905.1 of Cladorhizidae sp. MBARI D1340-BT2. Classification (NCBI taxonomy): domain Eukaryota; kingdom Metazoa; phylum Porifera; class Demospongiae; order Poecilosclerida; family Cladorhizidae; species Cladorhizidae sp. MBARI D1340-BT2. The sequence continues at coordinate 23,122,661 of JAQNBH010000014.1, read as the reverse complement.
TCAGATGGTCCAACAACTCCTGCTCACTTCCCTTCTTCACAATGCAGAAGGTATCATCCATGAATCTCTTCCAAACCCTTGGCTTCAGTGGGGCAGTTGTGAGTTCGCCAATTCTCTCGAAGAATTCCATATAAAAGTTGGCTACCACTGCAGATATTGGAGAGACCATTGCTGCACCGTCTTTCTGCTCATAGTATTTTTCTTGATACCTGAAGTAGGTGGATTTCAGACACAACTCCAACAGCTCAGAAATCCTGTCAGCACCACACAAACTATCGTCTTTCGGCAACATTTCAAAGATTACTTCCGCAGCCTCATCTATAGGAACATTGGTAAAAAGAGAGGACGCATCAAAACTGACAAGACACTCACCCATTGCCAATGAATACACTTGATAAATTGCCCAGAATCCTTGACATATGTACTTGTATTTCCAGCTAGAGGCGACATCAAATATGATATGAACTTGAAAGATTATACGACAGGCACGGAGATATAGCCCATAATATTTTTTTTAAACATCCAGTGCATGTGCTAGGCGCGTGTACTGGCACGTGGTGGATGGTATATAGGAGGCTCACGCGAGCGCTTCTCATTATTTCAAGGCTTGAACATCTAGTCGAAATGTCGAGTGAAGAGAAGGTGATTTTAATGTTATGTCAACCGAGAGTTCATTGAGAGTACTTATATAATGTATGTGTAATATTGGATTCCTCAGAAGCTTACTCTTCTGACAAAAGTTAACAGGACAGACCTTCAGGTAACTAGCTACTTATATATATTATAATATGTGTAATAGTTGGTTTTCTCAGAAGCTTACTTTTCTGATAATAGTTTACAGGACAGAACTGCTTTCATACCAGGAAGTAATTCCTCAGAATTTTACTCTTGTGACAAGAGTTAACTTCACAGCAATTCAACAAAACCAACTAACCAAGAATACATACATAACGGCATGCGTATGGATAGAATAGAGATAAGAAATTGCTTTATTTAAAAACAAAAATTGACTATCAAAAAAGAATAATTACAAAAATTTACCAATGTAGCTAGACTACAAATATTTACAGAAACTTTAATGAAGTTCAATAGTATTATATTTTGTGTTCATTATATTTATAGGTAATGTTTTTTGTAAAACTTTCCCCCCGATTGAGCTGCTTCTTTGTTCTTCTCCCCTCGTATAATATATATACATTACATATATTTTTTAAAAACACACACCAGAATTAAGTCCTTCCAGTGCATGTCTACAATTCATTGGTTACTCAATCATGGCAAAGGTGTGGGTGGCCATGTTGTCAATGGCTCATTCAAGCTGTTTATGTGCTTTTTATTAAAACCAGAATTTGGTAAAGATCGACCTCAACATAACTCGAGCTAAAAATTGAACAAATCAAAAACGCTTCTTTCTGTTTTGAATTCTCCTGTCCAACTGTTACCAAATTCTTGAAGGAGGACCAACCTGACCCTATATGCATCAGTACAGAATCAAGTGTAACAGTATATAGCTGATTTACATCGCATAACAATGTGGTCTAGAATGCATAGAAGGGGGAAAAGCGTGTGACCTCACGTGGTTTTGTTAGAAAGTAGCATATCTGTGCACACATTAAAGCTATGCTCCTGATTTCTATACCAAATGTAACCAATGCAATGTGCTTTCCATAGCATTTATATTTTGCTACGCATGTTTTTCGTTTGGAACTGCAGGTTCGAATGTGAAGCGAAATCTTCCCCACAAGCTCCATTATGAATGGCGTGGCTATAACAATTATGATTGCTAGAGCAATGCAAACACCAAAGATTGAGGGAGGGATTTTAAAAAGTTTTTTTATAAGTTGACTTAGGTTCATATGAAGGGGTGAATAAATTATATAATACAAAACTTGTGTTTACAACTTTGGAGCATCAAAGATTCTGCACACATCACTTTATGAACTAGATATAAGTATATATATATATATAGCTGAAAAGATTGACGCTCTCTTTCGATAATAAAAAATAACAATTCCAAAGTCACCTGCAGCCAACGTGGGGTACATCAAAATCTGAGTGGTTGCAGTCATAGTTCCTGGTTGGTAAGTACCAACCAGTTGAAATTAGTATCGTGGCTAGAGGAAACCCTACTCTACAAAACAAGTGTGTTCATTAGGTATATACTGTACTAAAATGTGACCAAGGATGCAAGCATGGCTGCTTATCCCCCATCTCAAGAAAATTGATTTTCAGCCATGCACTTGCATACAGTTCGTCATGTTTTAGCAACCAAAGAACACACGGATTTTGTAGAGGAGGTTTTCCTCGAGTATAAATAGATAACAGTTTCAACTGGCTAGAACTTTTCAATCTGGAACCACAACTGAAACCAGTTCAGGCACTCAGAATTTGAGGTTCCCACCTTTGGCTGAATGTAACTTCGGCATACGCAACATTTTATTTATCAAAAGAGAGCAAAAGAGAGCACACAGAGATAACTATCTTTTGAGCTATATATCAAGTAATGCGTGCAGAATATATGCAGCTCCAAAGTGGTAACCACAATATTTTTTTTTTATTCGTCTTTGTAAATTTAGTTCCCCTTTCATATGAACATAAGTCAACCTACAAAACGTGTTTTCAAAAATCCCTTCATCACTCCCTAGTGCTTGCATTGCTCTAGCAACCACAGTTCATACAGCCACCTAAGGACTTGATGCTGGAAAGTAGCATTCGTAACAGAGTTTGAGGGTGTTTTAAATCCACATTCCAACCTGCAGTTCCCCCCCCCAAAAAAAACAACAATATGTATACATAGCAAAAAATATATACCATTAGCAAGCACATTGAATTGTCTACATTTTTTGTATATGAACCACATTGTAGCATGGATATGTGCAAAGATATGATCCTTTATAACAAAACGACCTGGTCATGGTCAACCCCACCCCACCCCCCGTGCTAATTATGTAGTGTACAGGGAGAAACAAGTTAGAGTTTCAAAATCTGGAGTCCCGGAAGGGATATATGGTGTAGTTCTTCACTGCTCAGCGGGAACAGCAAAGAAGTTGCACATTTTCCTGTTGGCTCCACTTTTTTCCTGCTGGCCTCTCGGCATGAAATGGTCCAATTTAACTGCTGTCTCTTATTTCCTAGCTGTTGAGCACATGGTACATAACATACTGATAAATCATGTGCTGAAAACTTGGTTCTTGTCTAGCAAACAGTTTGGATTTTAGTCCAGAAAGTTCCGCCCAAGAAGCCATTCTGGCTGCCACTAGAGACTGGCATGAGGTATTAGAGAGGAATAACAGTATAGCAGTGTATTGTTCAAAGTTTCAAAGGCATTTGACTCGCTTTGATTGCTCTCTTTACTGCTCATGTAGGGGTATGTGGTACCCTCTATTCCTAGTTTTAAAGCCACCTGTCTGGCTGCTGGCAGAAAGTGGTCCTCAATGGCACACTCTCCTGAGGCTAGAGTTTCATCAGGTGTTCCACGAGGCTCAATCTTGTCCCCTCTCTCCTTTTAATGACGTATCCATCTCAAGAAGTGCAGTCACTAGCCTTATTTTCAGATGACATTGTGCTCTATAAACCAATGGTATGCAAGTTGGACATGGTTACATCACAATCTGTTATTCCTCTGATTTTTTACTGGGTTGTATCTAACAAACTACAGTTGAAGAGCAGGAAGACAAAGAGTCCTCCACTGATCTCAAGGAAGTACTGCCAACCTCTCCTATGCCTACATGTTGATGGGTCCTGATTGATCAAGTTAGCCATATTAGTTACTTAGGCACCACCCTCAGTCGTGATCTGAGCTGGGGACTACACATCAACCTGATGTACTGCAAGGCCTGGCAGTTGCTGGACGTCTTGTACAGAAGTTTTGGGCACGGTGACACTAAATACCTATCCTAACTATACAAAGTAATTGTCATGCCTGTCCCCAGCTAATATGCCCCCTACCCCCCCCCCCCCCCCCCCACCCCACCCCACCTGAAAGGACACTGGAGCATGTCCAAGGATTTGCAGCTCGGCTAGTGACCGAAAGATGGTCCACCGACCAGATGACCCTGTGCTCTGAGCTAGAGCTATGCTCACTTATCACGAGGATAAACTTTCAATTTTGTAAGGGGATCCTCTCATGCTCTTCCATCATCCCATATTCACTGTTCTCCACATGCTCAAGAAGACTGCTCTAGGCACGACATGAACAACTAACAACTTTCAGCTATATGTGCACACCAACTATCATGCACAAACTTTCTTCATTAAATGCTGTCAAGTTATGGAACACTATACCAGGCAAGCTGGTCAACCTCTACTCAAACCTGCATTTAAGAAGCTAAAAAACTACCTTCTCTTGCTTGACTTCTGAAAAAACTATAACTATTTACCAATTAGAAAATCTTCGGCTATATTACACACTAACATTCTTTAGCTATATTACATGCTAATATTCTTCAGCTATATTACATGCTAACATTCTTCAGTTATTATATTACATGCTAACATTCTTCAGCTATATTACATGCTAATATTCTTCAGCTATATTACATGCTAATATTCTTCAGCTATATTACATGCTAACATTCTTCAGCTATATTACAATTCTTCAGTTATATTACATGCTAACATTATTCAGTTATATTACATGCTAACATTCTTCAGCTATATTACATGCTAACATTCTTCAGCCTATCATATATATCTCACTCACTTTGCTATCACTTTGCTAAATGTCTATTTTAACTCCAACAAACTTCAAGTGTGCTTTGAATTCTTCGTGAAGGTAGCAAACTGGGAACAAAAAAACACAGTTCAAAATATCTTCTTGACCTTGTATCTATCTACTATTTCCCCCACATACACATAACTTGGGTACAATATTCTGTTCATTTAACATAATTTTACTACTAGAAACTGTCCAATGAGACTAATCCATTTCTTGATTCAGTGTCAATCTATTTCTCTACTCAATTAAAAACAACTGAAAATGTAAAAAGTCATCAATGACATAAACACACTTGTGCATGTGCAATATTAAACCCAGCTGAGCTGAGGCAGCATGCAGTTGCATGTTTTATGCTCAGAAGTTTACTCGTGATAATAATTAACAGCACTGACCTACAACAATATTAACTTATGATGCATATATAGGCTCACCAGGCATTTACTTATAATGCATGTGTGCATATATGCATACATAGACTCACTAGGCATTTACTTATGATGCATGTGTGTATATATGCATACATAGGCTCACTAGGCATTTACTTATGATGCATGTGTGTATATATGCATACATAGGCTCACTAGGTATTTACTTATGATGCATGTGTGTATATATGCATACATACGCTCACTAGGTATTTACTTATGATGCATGTGTGTATATACGCATACATAGGCTCACTAGGCATTTACTTATGATGCATGTGTGCATATATGCATACATAGGCTCACTAGGTATTTACTTATGATGCATATATGCATATATGCATACATAGGCTCACTAGGTATTTACTTATGATGCATGTGCATATATGCATACATAGGCTCACTAGGTATTTACTTATGATGCATGTGTGTATATATGCATACATAGGCTCACTAGGTATTTACTTATGATGCATGTGTGTATATACGCATACATAGGCTCACTAGGTATTTACTTATGATGCATGTGTGTATATATGCATACATAGACTCACTAGGCATTTACTTATGATTCATGTGTGTATATATGCATACATAGGCTCACTAGGCATTTACTTATGATGCATGTGTGCATATATGCATACATAGGCTCACTAGGCATTTACTTATGATGCATGTGTGCATATATGCATACATAGGCTCACTAGGTATTTACTTATGATGCATATGTGCATATATGCATACATAGGCTCACTAGGTATTTACTTATGATGCATGTGCATATATGCATACATAGGCTCACTAGGTATTTACTTATGATGCATGTGTGTATATATGCATACATAGGCTCACTAGGTATTTACTTATGATGCATGTGTGTATATATGCATACATAGACTCACTAGGCATTTACTTATGATGCATGTGTGCATATATGCATACATAGGCTCACTAGGTATTTACTTATGATGCATGTGTGTATATATGCATACATAGACTCACTAGGCATTTACTTATGATGCATGTGTGTATATATGCATACATAGGCTCACTAGGCATTTACTTATGATGCATGTGTGTATATATGCATACATAGACTCACTAGGCATTTACTTATGATGCATGTGTGCATACATGCATTCATTGGCTCACTAGGCATTTACTTATGATGCATGTGTGCATATATGCATACATAGACTCACTAGGTATTTACTTATGATGCATGTGTGTATATATGCATACATAGGCTCACTAGGCATTTACTTATGATGCATGTGTGTATATATGCATACAGAGACTCACTAGGCATTTACTTATGATGCATGTGTGTATATATGCATACATAGACTCACTAGGTATTTACTTATGATGCATGTGTGTATATATGCATACATACGCTCACTAGGTATTTACTTATGATGCATGTGTGTATATACGCATACATAGGCTCACTAGGCATTTACTTATGATGCATGTGTGCATATATGCATACATAGGCTCACTAGGTATTTACTTATGATGCATATGTGCATATATGCATACATAGGCTCACTAGGTATTTACTTATGATGCATGTGCATATATGCATACATAGGCTCACTAGGTATTTACTTATGATGCATGTGTGTATATATGCATACATAGGCTCACTAGGTATTTACTTATGATGCATGTGTGTATATACGCATACATAGGCTCACTAGGTATTTACTTATGATGCATGTGTGTATATATGCATACATAGACTCACTAGGCATTTACTTATGATTCATGTGTGTATATATGCATACATAGGCTCACTAGGCATTTACTTATGATGCATGTGTGCATATATGCATACATAGGCTCACTAGGCATTTACTTATGATGCATGTGTGCATATATGCATACATAGGCTCACTAGGTATTTACTTATGATGCATATGTGCATATATGCATACATAGGCTCACTAGGTATTTACTTATGATGCATGTGCATATATGCATACATAGGCTCACTAGGTATTTACTTATGATGCATGTGTGTATATATGCATACATAGGCTCACTAGGTATTTACTTATGATGCATGTGTGTATATATGCATACATAGACTCACTAGGCATTTACTTATGATGCATGTGTGCATATATGCATACATAGGCTCACTAGGTATTTACTTATGATGCATGTATGTATATATGCATACATAGGCTCACTAGGCATTTACTTATGATGCATGTGTGCATATATGCATACATAGGCTCACTAGGTATTTACTTATGATGCATGTATGTATATATGCATACATAGGCTCACTAGGCATTTACTTATGATGCATGTGTGTATATATGCATACATAGGCTCACTAGGCATTTACTTATGATGCATGTGTGTATATATGCATACATAGACTCACTAGGCATTTACTTATGATGCATGTGTGCATATATGCATACATAGACTCACTAGGTATTTACTTATGATGCATGTGTGTATATATGCATACATAGGCTCACTAGGCATTTACTTATGATGCATGTGTGTATATATGCATACATAGGCTCACTAGGCATTTACTTATGATGCATGTGTGTATATATGCATACAGAGACTCACTAGGTATTTACTTATGATGCATGTGTGTATATATGCATACAAAGACTCACTAGGCATTTACTTATGATGCATGTGTGTATATATGCATACATAGGCTCACTAGGTATTTACTTATGATGCATGTGTGTATATACGCATACATAGCCTCACTAGGTATTTACTTATGATGCATGTGTGTATATTTGCATACATAGGCTCACTAGGCATTTACTTATGATGCATGTGTGTATATATGCATACATAGACTCACTAGGCATTTACTTATGATGCATGTGTGTATATATGCATACATAGACTCACTAGGCATTTACTTATGATGCATGTGTGTATATATGCATACATAGGCTCACTAGGTATTTACTTATGATGCATGTGTGTATATATGCATACATAGGCTCACTAGGCATTTACTTATGATGCATGTGTGCATATATGCATACATAGGCTCACTAGGTATTTACTTATGATGCATGTGTGTATATATGCATACATAGACTCACTAGGCATTTACTTATGATGCATGTGTGTATATATGCATACATAGGCTCACTAGGTATTTACTTATGATGCATGTGTGTATATATGCATACATAGGCTCACTAGGTATTTACTTATGATGCATGTGTGTATATATGCATACATAGGCTCACTAGGCATTTACTTATGATGCATGTGTGTATATATGTATACATAGACTCACTAGGCATTTACTTATGATGCATGTGTGTATATATGCATACATAGGCTCACTAGGTATTTACTTATGATGCATGTGTGTATATATGCATACATAGACTCACTAGGCATTTACTTATGATGCATGTGTGTATATATGCATACATAGGCTCACTAGGTATTTACTTATGATGCATGTGTGTATATATGCATACATAGGCTCACTAGGTATTTACTTATGATGCATGTGTGTATATATGCATACATAGACTCACTAGGTATTTACTTATGATGCATGTGTGTATATATGCATACATAGGCTCACTAGGCATTTACTTATGATGCATGTGTGTATATATGCATACATAGACTCACTAGGTATTTACTTATGATGCATGTGTGCATATATGCATACATAGGCTCACTAGGTATTTCTTATGATGCATGTGTGTATATATGCATACATAGGCTCACTAGGCATTTACTTATGATGCATGTGTGTATATATGCATACATAGACTCACTAGGCATTTACTTATGATGCATGTGTGTATATATGCATACATAGGCTCACTAGGCATTTACTTATGATGCATGTGTGTATATATGCATACATAGACTCACTAGGCATTTACTTATGATGCATGTGTGTATATATGCATACATAGACTCACTAGGCATTTACTTATGATGCATGTGTGTATATATGCATACATAGGCTCACTAGGTATTTACTTATGATGCATGTGTGTATATATGCATACATAGACTCACTAGGTATTTACTTATGATGCATGTGTGTATATATGCATACATAGGCTCACTAGGCATTTACTTATGATGCATGTGTGTATATATGCATACATAGACTCACTAGGCATTTACTTATGATGCATGTGTGTATATATGCATACATAGGCTCACTAGGTATTTACTTATGATGCATGTGTGTATATATGCATACATAGGCTCACTAGGCATTTACTTATGATGCATGTGTGTATATATGCATACATAGGCTCACTAGGTATTTACTTATGATGCATGTGTGTATATATGCATACATAGGCTCACTAGGTATTTACTTATGATGCATGTGTGTATATATGCATACATAGGCTCACTAGGTATTTACTTATGATGCATGTGTGTATATATGCATACATAGGCTCACTAGGTATTTACTTATGATGCATGTGTGTATATATGCATACATAGGCTCACTAGGTATTTACTTATGATGCATGTGTGTATATATGCATACATAGGCTCACTAGGTATTTACTTATGATGCATGTGTGTATATATGCATAGATAGACTCACTAGGTATTTACATATGATGCATGTGTGCATATATGCATACATAGGCTCACTAGGTATTTACTTATGATGCATGTGTGCATATATGCATACATAGACTCACTAGGCATTTACTTATGATGCATGTGTGCATATATGCATACATAGACTCACTAGGCATTTACTTATGATGCATGTGTGTATATATGCATCATAGGCTCAGTAGGTATTTACTTATGATGCATGTGTGTATATATGCATACATAGGCTCACTAGGCATTTACTTATGATGCATGTGTGTATATATGCATACATAGACTCACTAAGCATTTACTTATGATGCATGTGTGCATATATGCATACATAGACTCACTAGGCATTTACTTATGATGCATGCGTGTATATATGCATACATAGACTCACTAGGCATTTACTTATGATGCATGCGTGTATATATGCATACATAGGCTCACTAGGTATTTACTTATGATGCATGTGTGCATATATGCATACATAGACTCACTAGGTATTTACTTATGATGCATGTGTGTATATATGAATACATAGACTCACTAGGCATTTACTTATGATGCATGTGTGTATATATGCATACATAGGCTCACTAGGCATTTACTTATGATGCATGTGTGTATATATGCATACATAGACTCACAAGGCATTTACTTATGATGCATGTGTGTATATATGCATACATAGACTCACTAGGCATTTACTTATGATGCATGTGTGCATATAATATGCATACATAGACTCACTAGGTATTTACTTATGATGCATGTGTGTATATATGCATACAGAGACTCACTAGGCATTTACTTATGTGCATGTGTGTATATATGCATACATACGCTCACTAGGCATTTACTTATGATGCATGTGTGTATATATGCATACAGAGACTCACTAGGCATTTACTTATGTGCATGTGTGTATATATGCATACATAGGCTCACTAGGCATTTACTTATGATGCATGTGTGCATATATGCATACATAGACTCACTAGGTATTTACTTATGATGCATGTGTGTATATATGCATACATAGGCTCACTAGGCATTTACTTATGATGCATGTGTGTATATATGCATACATAGACTCACTAGGTATTTACTTATGATGCATGTGTGTATATATGCATACATAGGCTCACTAGGCATTTACTTATGATGCATGTGTGCATATATGCATACATAGGCTCACTAGGCATTTACTTATGATGCATGTGTGTATATATGCATACATAGACTCACTAGGCATTTACTTATGATGCATGTGTGTATATATGCATACATAGGCCACTAGGCATTTACTTATGATGCATGTGTGTATATATGCATACATAGACTCACTAGGTATTTACTTATGATGCATGTGTGTATATATGCATACATAGGCTCACTAGGTATTTACTTATGATGCATGTGTGTATATATGCATACATAGGCTCACTAGGTATTTACTTATGATGCATGTGTGTATATATGCATACATAGGCTCACTAGGCATTTACTTATGATGCATGTGTGTATATATGCATACATAGACTCACTAGGTATTTACTTATGATGCATGTGTGTATATATGCATACATAGGCTCATTAGGTATTTACTTATGATGCATGTGTGCATATATGCATACATAGACGCACTAGGCATTTACTTATGATGCATGTGTGTATATATGCATACATAGGCTCACTAGGCATTTACTTATGATGCATGTGTGTATATATGCATACATAGACTCACTAGGCATTTACTTATGATGCATGTGTGTATATATGCATACATAGGCTCAGTAGGTATTTACTTATGATGCATGTGTGTATATATGCATACATAGGCTCACTAGGCATTTACTTATGATGCATATGTGTATGTATGCATACATAGGCTCACTAGGCATTTACTTATGATGAATGTGTGTATATATGCATACATACTCACTAGGTATTTACTTATGATGCATGTGTGTATATATGCATACATAGACTCACTAGGCATTTACTTATGCTGCATGTGTGTATATATGCATACATAGACTCACTAGGTATTTACTTATGATGCATGTGTGTATATATGCATACATAGACTCACTAGGCATTTACTTATGATGCATGTGTGTATATATGCATACATAGACTCACTAGGCATTTACTTATGATGCATGTGTGTATATATGCATACATAGGCTCACTAGGCATATACTTATGATGCATGTGTGTATATATGCATACATAGACTCACTAGGCATTTACTTATGATGCATGTGTGTATATATGCATGTGTGTATATATGCATACATAGGCTCACTAGGCATTTACTTATGATGCATGTGTGCATATATGCATACATAGACTCACTAGGCATTTACTTATGATGCATGTGTGCATATATGCATACATAGACTCACTAGGCATTTACTTATGATGCATGTGTGCATATATGCATACATAGGCTCACTAGGTATTTACTTATGATGCATGTGTGTATATATGCATACATAGGCTCACTAGGTATTTACTTATGATGCATGTGTGTATATATGCATACATAGACTCACTCAGGCATTTACTTATGATGCATGTGTGCATATATGCATACATAGGCTCACTAGGCATTTACTTATGATGCATGTGTGTATACATGCATACATAGGCTCACTAGGCATTTACTTATGATGCATGTGTGTATACATGCATACATAGACTCACTAGGCATTTACTTATGATGCATGTGTGTATATATGCATACATAGACTCACTAGGCATTTACTTATGATGCATGTGTGCATATATGCATACATAGACTCACTAGGTATTTACTTATGATGCATGTGTGTATATATGCATACATAGGCTCACTAGGCATTTACTTATGATGCATGTGTGTATATATGCATACATAGGCTCACTAGGTATTTACTTATGATGCATGTGTGCATATATGCATACATAGACTCACTAGGTATTTACTTATGATGCATGTGTGTATATATGCATACATAGGCTCACTAGGCATTTACTTATGATGCATGTGTGTATATATGCATACATAGACTCACTAGGTATTTACTTATGATGCATGTGTGCATATATGCATACATAGGCTCACTAGGCATTTACTTATGATGCATGTGTGTATATATGCATACATAGACTCACTAGGCATTTACTTATGATGCATATGTGTATATATGCATACATAGGCTCACTAGGCATTTACTTATGATGCATGTGTGCATATATGCATACATAGACTCACTAGGTATTTACTTATGATGCATGTGTGTATATATGCATACATAGACTCACTAGGCATTTACTTATGATGCATGTGTGTATTGATGCATACATAGACTCACTAGGCATTTACTTATGATGCATGTGTGTATATATGCATACATAGGCTCACTAGGCATTTACTTATGATGCATGTGTGTATATATGCATACATAGACTCACTAGGTATTTACTTATGATGCATGTGTGTATATATGCATACATAGGCTCACTAGGTATTTACTTATGATGCATGTGTGTATATATGATACATAGACTCACTAGGCATTTACTTATGATGCATGTGTGTATATATGCATACATAGACTCACTAGGCATTTACTTATGATGCATGTGTGTATTGATGCATACATAGACTCACTAGGCATTTACTTATGATGCATGTGTGTATATATGATACATAGACTCACTAGGCATTTACTTATGATGCATGTGTGTATTGATGCATACATAGACTCACTAGGTATTTACTTATGATGCATGTGTGTATATATGCATACATAGGCTCACTAGGCATTTACTTATGATGCATGTGTGTATATATGCATACATAGGCTCACTAGGTATTTACTTATGATGCATGTGTGCATATATGCATACATAGGCTCACTAGGTATTTACTTATGATGCATGTGTGTATATATGCATACATAGACTCACTAGGTATTTACTTATGATGCATGTGTGTATATATGCATACATAGGCTCACTAGGTATTTACTTATGATGCATGTGTGTATATATGCATATATAGACTCACTAGGCATTTACTTATGATGCATGTGTGTATATATGCATACATAGGCTCACTAGGTATTTACTTATGATGCATGTGTGTATATATGCATACATAGGCTCACTAACTAGGCATTTACTTATGATGCATGTGTGTATATATGCATACATAGGCTCACTAGGCATTTACTTATGATGCATGTGTGTATATATGCATACATAGGCTCACTAGGCATTTACTTATGATTCATGTGTGTATATATGCATACATAGGCTCACTAGGCATTTACTTATGATGCATGTGTGTATATATGCATACATAGGCTCACTAGGTATTTACTTATGATGCATGTGTGTATATATGCATACATAGGCTCACTAGGCATTTACTTATGATGCATGTGTGTATATATGCATACATAGGCTCACTAGGTATTTACTTATGATGCATGTGTGTATATATGCATACATAGACTCACTAGGTATTTACTTATGATGCATGTGTGTATATATGCATACATAGGCTCACTAGGCATTTACTTATGATGCATGTGTGTATATATGCATACATAGGCTCACTAGGCATTTACTTATGATGCATGTGTGTATATATGCATACATAGGCTCACTAGGTATTTACTTATGATGCATGTGTGTATATATGCATACATAGACTCACTAGGTATTTACTTATGATGCATGTGTGTATATATGCATACATAGACTCACTAGGTATTTACTTATGATGCATGTGTGTATATATGCATACATAGGCTCACTAGGTATTTACTTATGATGCATGTGTGTATATATGCATACATAGGCTCACTAGGCATTTACTTATGATGCATGTGTGTATATATGCATACATAGACTCACTAGGTATTTACTTATGATGCATGTGTGTATATATGTATACATAGGCTCACTAGGTATTTATTTATGATGCATGTGTGTATATATGCATACATAGACTCACTAGGTATTTACTTATGATGCATGTGTGTATATATGCATACATAGACTCACTAGATATTTACTTATGATGCATGTGTGTATATATGCATACATAGACTCACTAGGCATTTACTTATGATGCATGTGTGTATATATGCATACATAGGCTCACTAGGTATTTACTTATGATGCATGTGTGTATATATGCATACATAGGCTCACTAGGCATTTACTTATGATGCATGTGTGTATATATGCATACATAGACTCACTAGGTATTTACTTATGATGCATGTGTGTATATATGCATACATAGACTCACTAGGTATTTACTTATGATGCATGTGTGTATATATGCATACATAGGCTCACTAGGCATTTACTTATGATGCATGTGTGTATATATGCATACATAGACTCACTAGGCATTTACTTATGATGCATGTGTGTATATATGCATACATAGACTCACTAGGTATTTACTTATGATGCATGTGTGTATATATGCATACATAGGCTCACTAGGTATTTACTTATGATGCATGTGTGTATATATGCATACATAGGCTCACTAGGTATTTACTTATGATGCATGTGTGTATATATGCATACATAGGCTCACTAGGTATTTGCTTATGATGCATGTGTGTATATATGCATACATAGACTCACTAGGCATTTACTTATGATGCATGTGTGTATATATGCATACATAGACTCACTAGGCATTTACTTATGATGCATGTGTGTATATATGCATACATAGGCTCACTAGGTATTTACTTATGATGCATGTGTGTATATATGCATAGATAGACTCACTAGGTATTTACATATGATGCATGTGTGCATATATGCATACATAGGCTCACTAGGTATTTACTTATGATGCATGTGTGCATATATGCATACATAGACTCACTAGGCATTTACTTATGATGCATGTGTGCATATATGCATACATAGACTCACTAGGCATTTACTTATGATGCATGTGTGTATATATGCATACATAGACTCACTAGGCATTTACTTATGATGCATGCGTGTATATATGCATACATAGACTCACTAGGCATCTACTTATGATGCATGTGTGTATATATGCATACATAGACTCACTAGGTATTTACTTATGATGCATGTGTGCATATATGCATACATAGGCTCACTAGGTATTTACTTATGATGCATGTGTGCATATATGCATACATAGACTCACTAGGTATTTACTTATGATGCATGTGTGTATATATGCATACATAGGCTCACTAGGCATTTACTTATGATGCATGTGTGTATATATGCATACATAGGCTCACTAGGCATTTACTTATGATGCATGTGTGTATATATGCATACATAGACTCACTAGGCATTTACTTATGATGCATGTGTGTATATATGCATACATAGACTCACTAGGCATTTACTTATGATGCATGTGTGCATATAATATGCATACATAGACTCACTAGGTATTTACTTATGATGCATGTGTGTATATATGCATACATAGGCTCACTAGGTATTTACTTATGATGCATGTGTGTATATATGCATACATAGTCTCACTAGGCATTTACTTATGATGCATGTGTGTATATATGCATACATAGGCTCACTAGGCATTTACTTATGATGCATGTGTGTATATATGCATACATAGACTCACTAGGCATTTACTTATGATGCATGTGTGTATATATGCATACAGACACTCACTAGGCATTTACTTATGATGCATGTGTGTATATATGCATACATAGGCTCACTAGGCATTTACTTATGATGCATGTGTGTATATATGCATACAGAGACTCACTAGGCATTTACTTATGTGCATGTGTGTATATATGCATACATAGGCTCACTAGGCATTTACTTATGATGCATGTGTGCATATATGCATACATAGACTCACTAGGTATTTACTTATGATGCATGTGTGTATATATGCATACATAGGCTCACTAGGCATTTACTTATGATGCATGTGTGTATATATGCATACATAGGCTCACTAGGCATTTACTTATGATGCATGTGTGTATATATGCATACATAGGCTCACTAGGCATTTACTTATGATGCATGTGTGTATATATGCATACATAGACTCACTAGGCATTTACTTATGATGCATGTGTGTATATATGCATACATAGACTCACTAGGTATTTACTTATGATGCATGTGTGTATATATGCATACATAGACTCACTAGGTATTTACTTATGATGCATGTGTGTATATATGCATACATAGGCTCACTAGGTATTTACTTATGATGCATGTGTGTATATATGCATACATAGACTCACTAGGCATTTACTTATGATGCATGTGTGTATATATGCATACATAGGCTCACTAGGTATTTACTTATGATGCATGTGTGTATATATGCATACATAGACTCACTAGGCATTTACTTATGATGCATGTGTGTATATATGCATACATAGACTCACTAGGCATTTACTTATGATGCATGTGTGTATATATGCATACATAGACTCACTAGGTATTTACTTATGATGCATGTGTGTATATATGCATACATAGGCTCACTAGGTATTTACTTATGATGCATGTGTGTATATATGCATACATAGGCCACTAGGCATTTACTTATGATGCATGTGTGTATATATGCATACATAGACTCACTAGGTATTTACTTATGATGCATGTGTGTATATATGCATACATAGGCTCATTAGGTATTTACTTATGATGCATGTGTGTATATATGCATACATAGACTCACTAGGTATTTACTTATGATGCATGTGTGTATATATGCATACATAGGCTCATTAGGTATTTACTTATGATGCATGTGTGCATATATGCATACATAGGCTCACTAGGTATTTACTTATGATGCATGTGTGTATATATGCATACATAGGCTCACTAGGCATTTACTTATGATGCATATGTGTATATATGCATACATAGGCTCACTAGGCATTTACTTATGATGCATGTGTGTATATATGCATACATAGACTCACTAGGTATTTACTTATGATGCATGTGTGCATATATGCATACATAGGCTCACTAGGCATTTACTTATGATGCATGTGTGTATATATGCATACATAGGCTCACTAGGTATTTACTTATGATGCATGTGTGTATATATGCATACATAGGCTCACTAGGTATTTACTTATGATGCATGTGTGTATATATGCATACATAGGCTCACTAGGCATTTACTTATGATGCATGTGTGTATATATGCATACATACTCACTAGGTATTTACTTATGATGCATGTGTGTATATATGCATACATAGACTCACTAGGCATTTACTTATGCTGCATGTGTGTATATATGCATACATAGACTCACTAGGTATTTACTTATGATGCATGTGTGTATATATGCATACATAGGCTCACTAGGCATATACTTATGATGCATGTGTGTATATATGCATGTGTGTATATATGCATACATAGGCTCACTAGGTATTTACTTATGATGCATGTGTGTATATATGCATACATAGGCTCACTAGGTATTTACTTATGATGCATGTGTGTATATATGCATACATAGACTCACTCAGGCATTTACTTATGATGCATGTGTGTATACATGCATACATAGGCTCACTAGGCATTTACTTATGATGCATGTGTGTATACATGCATACATAGACTCACTAGGCATTTACTTATGATGCATGTGTGTATATATGCATACATAGACTCACTAGGCATTTACTTATGATGCATGTGTGTATATATGCATACATAGGCTCACTAGGCATTTACTTATGATGCATGTGTGTATATATGCATACATAGGCTCACTAGGCATTTACTTATGATGCATGTGTGCATATATGCATACATAGACTCACTAGGTATTTACTTATGATGCATGTGTGTATATATGCATACATAGGCTCACTAGGTATTTACTTATGATGCATGTGTGTATATATGCATACATAGACTCACTAGGTATTTACTTATGATGCATGTGTGTATATATGCATACATAGACTCACTAGGCATTTACTTATGATGCATGTGTGTATATATGCATACATAGACTCACTAGGTATTTACTTATGATGCATGTGTGTATATATGCATACATAGACTCACTAGGCATTTACTTATGATGCATGTGTGTATTGATGCATACATAGACTCACTAGGTATTTACTTATGATGCATGTGTGTATATATGCATACATAGGCTCACTAGGTATTTACTTATGATGCATGTGTGCATATATGCATACATAGACTCACTAGGTATTTACTTATGATGCATGTGTGTATATATGCATACATAGACTCACTAGGTATTTACTTATGATGCATGTGTGTATATATGCATACATAGACTCACTAGGCATTTACTTATGATGCATGTGTGTATATATGCATACATAGACTCACTAGGTATTTACTTATGATGCATGTGTGTATATATGCATACATAGACTCACTAGGCATTTACTTATGATGCATGTGTGTATTGATGCATACATAGACTCACTAGGTATTTACTTATGATGCATGTGTGTATATATGCATACATAGGCTCACTAGGTATTTACTTATGATGCATGTGTGTATATATGCATACATAGACTCACTAGGTATTTACTTATGATGCATGTGTGTATATATGCATACATAGACTCACTAGGTATTTACTTATGATGCATGTGTGTATATATGCATACATAGGCTCACTAGGTATTTACTTATGATGCATGTGAGTATATATGCATACATAGGCTCACTAGGCATTTACTTATGATGCATGTGTGTATATATGCATACATAGACTCACTAGGCATTTACTTATGATGCATGTGTGTATATATGCATACATAGACTCACTAGGCATTTACTTATGATGCATGTGTGTATATATGCATACATAGACTCACTAGGCATTTACTTATGATGCATGTGTGTATATATGCATACATAGGCTCACTAGGCATTTACTTATGATGCATGTGTGTATATATGCATACATAGACTCACTAGGTATTTACTTATGATGCATGTGTGTATATATGCATACATAGGCTCACTAGGTATTTACTTATGATGCATGTGTGTATATATGCATACATAGACTCACTAGGTATTTACTTATGATGCATGTGTGTATATATGCATACATAGACTCACTAGGTATTTACTTATGATGCATGTGTGTATATATGCATACATAGGCTCACTAGGCATTTACTTATGATGCATGTGTGTATATATGCATACATAGACTCACTAGGTATTTACTTATGATGCATGTGTGTATATATGCATACATAGACTCACTAGGTATTTACTTATGATGCATGTGTGTATATATGCATACATAGGCTCACTAGGCATTTACTTATGATGCATGTGTGTATATATGCATACATAGACTCACTAGGTATTTACTTATGATGCATGTGTGTATATATGCATACATAGACTCAATAGGCATTTACTTATGATGCATGTGTGTATATATGCATACATAGACTCACTAGGTATTTACTTATGATGCATGTGTGTATATATGCATACATAGGCTCACTAGGCATTTACTTATGATGCAAGTGTGTATATATGCATACATAGACTCACTAGGTATTTACTTATGATGCATGTGTGTATATATGCCTCACTAGGTATTTACTTATGATGCATGTGTGTATATATGCATACATAGGCTCACTAGGCATTTACTTATGATGCATGTGTGTATATATGCATACATAGACTCACTAGGTATTTACTTATGATGCATGTGTGTATATATGCATATATAGACTCACTAGGTATTTACTTATGATGCATGTGTGTATATATGCATACATAGACTCACTAGGCATTTACTTATGATGCATGTGTGTATATATGCATACATAGACTCACTAGGTATTTACTTATGATGCATGTGTGTATATATGCATACATAGACTCACTAGGTATTTACTTATGATGCATGTGTGTATATATGCATACATAGGCTCACTAGGTATTTACTTATGATGCATGTGTGTATATATGCATACATAGGCTCACTAGGTATTTACTTATGATGCATGTGTGTATATATGCATACATAGGCTCACTAGGTATTTACTTATGATGCATGTGTGTATATATGCATACATAGGCTCACTAGGCATTTACTTATGATGCATGTGTGTATATATGCATACATAGGCTCACTAGTCATTTACTTATGATGCATGTGTGTATATATGCATACATAGGCTCACTAGGCATTTACTTATGATGCATGTGTGTATATATGCATACATAGACTCACTAGGTATTTACTTAAAAAATCAGAGGGGTAGGAAGCATTTTGGGATTGGTCAGGCGAAACTGTGTGTGGGGGAGGGGGATACACGCACCTTATTGAAAAGAAATATCATGGTAATTGAAAAGAATATATAACCTGGAATAAACCTAGTCTGAAATAAGTTCACAAGTTCCCGAACACTCGGAGTCTGTGCTCATGTTTCTCACTAATTCATTTGCAATTGTGACTAGATCAAGATCCAAAGCTTCTTTGTAAATGTTTAGTATCATTAGATGATTAAGTCTATCCTGTTTCATAGTACTTCGTAAGTATGTTTTTATTGCAGGAAAAAGATCTTTCAGCAGCATTCGTAGCAGGCACCACAAGGATTAGACGGGAAACCCGGCACGTTGACCATCAGAAAGATTGCGAAGAAAAGTCAAGATATCTTTCAGTACAGTTCCATCTGACTCACGTGAGCTAAAACTTGAACAAAAAACTTGAAGTTGAGTTGAAAGCTCACTCTTACTGAAGTCATCTCCATAAAAGGAAACAACTTCACTTAACTCAGCAGTATAATCCTTTGGCAGCTTTTACAAGCAATTCTTCAAGATTTTAGTAAACAGCATATCTTGGCTGATCAAAACGATCTTGAATTGCTGACATGGCCAAGTCTATTGCTTCAAAGTAAAAGCAACGATAATAATCTTCAACTGCAGTGTACTGATGAGATTCTCCTGTTCCACTCTCAAAACGCTTTGGAGCTTTTCGATCCGTAGTGGCTCACAGTCCGTTCACGTAGACACTCAATATGCTTAGAAAAAAGAACAAACATCTCATCACTCCTCATGTTCTGTAATGTCTGGACCGTCTGTTTAGCCAGAACTTGAGCTTCTGCTGCAGATAAGGACTCATTGCAGTTTAGGGCCACAATTAACGCGCGTGAATTTCCGCGCACAACATTTTTAGCGGGAGAATCTGGTCTTACACAAGCGCTTGTTGAGAGAGGTACTGACACCATCATCAATTGTTGCAAGCAGCATGGGCTTCTAGCTCGCTCTATGACTTGTCATGGGTGTGGAGGAGCTATGCGATGGGAGAATGCGAACAGAAACAGATGGGTACAGGTACAGTGCAGCTATAAACATGAGACAGAGAATAATACAACCCAACCCTTTTTCTGCAGGTTGAGGTGCCAGACAGAAACTGCCAGAAGAAGAGGTCCATTCGTCATTCTTCATGGTTTGAAGGCAGTCACCTATCCCTGGAGAAGATCCTAGAGATCACCTATCTGTGGGCAGAGGAAATCCAGCAGATTAAGATTAGGAAGTGGGTTGGGATTGCTGAACACACAGGTGTTGACTGGTGCCTCTTCCTACGAGAGGTAGGGCTAGGCTAGGGCTATAATAATAATATTTAAATCCAATATACTTCATTGCCCTCGCTCTTTACAGGTATGTGCCCAATTTCTTGAGTCATCCCGACATGCTTGGAGGTCCAGGCACTGTTGTTGAAATTGAGCTAAATTTGGCAAAAGGAAATATAATAGGGGCCGAATCACGAATGGGAAGTGGGTCCTAGGAGGAGTAGAACGTGGCACCGATAAAGTGTTTCTTACTGTTGTGCCTTGCCGTGAGCCTTGCCGTGATGCCAACACGCTCATCCCTGTAATCCAGAGGTATGTGCTTCCTGGCACAGAGATTCATACAGATGAGTGGAGAGCCTATATGAGTCTCAATCAAGTTGGGTATACACACCTTACGGTAAACCATTCCCAGCATTTTGTTGACCCTGTCACAGGTGCATACACCCAATCCATCGAGGGTACATGGACAAATGCCAAAAGGAAAATGAAGCTTCATGGCACCAGCAAGCCCCTCTTGGAAGGGTACCTCATAGAATATGTGTGGAGGAGAAAGTATGGCAAAGAGACTCCATTTGCACAAATTATTAATCATATTTCAATGTTTACAAAGTTTAATTAATCATAATTATTGTACCATGAGTGAGGGTTGAATATCACTATATCAGTGAAATACAATGAACTCTATACACTACCAGTATGTACAATAATTATGTAATTTCAAAAGTAATGTTTATTTAACTCTGGAAAAAAATCATAATAATGTAAAAATGTTGTGCGCGGCAATTTACGCGGCGCCAATTGTGGATTCACGTGGCGCCAATTGTGGCCCAATTGTACTCAAGTTGTTCAGTAATCTTCAGTATTCTCTCGCAAAGCTGTAGTCCAAAAAGTAACCTGTACTGAGACATTTGTGATTTTACTCGCAGCCATGATCCGCTCGCTATAATACTAAAATAGCACGCGCAAAAAAATGTAGGGGCGTAGTTTGGTGGGCTTCATTTCAATTTTTAAACAAGACAACTGAATAGAGCTGGCTGGAGAATAGTCTGAGAGTGCTCTCAGTAAAGATTAGAAAGTTGCTTGATAACTGGAGGTTAGTAGTGTAACTTTGGTCGGAAACTTTGGTCCGGCAGCTGCCGGGTCTGCCGGACCAGTTCCTACCCCCCTGCTTATGATGCATGTGTGTATACATGCATACATAGGCTCACTAGGCATTTACTTATGATGCATGTGTGTATACATGCATACATAGACTCACTAGGCATTTACTTATGATGCATGTGTGTATATATGCATACATAGGCTCACTAGGCATTTACTTATGATGCATGTGTGTATATATGCATACATAGGCTCACTAGGCATTTACTTATGATGCATGTGTGCATATATGCATACATAGACTCACTAGGTATTTACTTATGATGCATGTGTGTATATATGCATACATAGACTCACTAGGCATTTACTTATGATGCATGTGTGTATATATGCATACATAGACTCACTAGGCATTTACTTATGATGCATGTGTGTATATATGCATACATAGGCTCACTAGGCATTTAGTTATGATGCATGTGTGTATATATGCATACATAGACTCACTAGGTATTTACTTATGATGCATGTGTGCATATATGCATACATAGACTCATTAGGCATTTACTTATGATGCATGTGTGTATATATGCATACATAGGCTCACTAGGCATTTACTTATGATGCATGTGTGTATATATGCATACATAGGCTCACTAGGTATTTACTTATGATGCATGTGTGCATATATGCATACATAGACTCACTAGGCATTTACTTATGATGCATGTGTGTATATATGCATACATAGGCTCACTAGGTATTTACTTATGATGCATGCGTGCATTATATGCATACATAGACTCACTAGGCATTTACTTATGATGCATGTGTGCATATATGCATACATTGGCTCACTAGGCATTTACTTATGATGCATGTGTGTATATATGCATACATAGGCTCACTAGGTATTTACTTATGATGCATGTGTGCATATATGCATACATTGGCTCACTAGGCATTTACTTATGATGCATGTGTGTATATATGCATACATAGGCTCACTAGGTATTTACTTATGATGCATGTGTGTATATATGCATACATAGGCTCACTAGGTATTTACTTATGATGCATGTGTGTATATATGCATACATAGGCTCACTAGGTATTTACTTATGATGCATGTGTGTATATATGCATACATAGACTCACTAGGTATTTACTTATGATGCATGTGTGCATATATGCATACATAGACTCACTAGGCATTTACTTATGATGCATGTGTGTATATATGCATACATAGACTCACTAGGCATTTACTTATGATGCATGTGTGCATATATGCATACATAGGCTCACTAGGCATTTACTTATGATGCATGTGTGTATATATGCATACATAGACTCACTAGGCATTTACTTATGATGCATGTGTGTATATATGCATACATAGGCTCACTAGGTATTTACTTATGATGCATGTGTGTATATATGCATACATAGGCTCACTAGGTATTTACTTATGATGCATGTGTGTATATATGCATACATAGACTCACTAGGCATTTACTTATGATGCATGTGTGTATATATGCATACATAGACTCACTAGGCATATACTTATGATGCATGTGTGTATATATGCATACATAGGCTCACTAGGTATTTACTTATGATGCATGTGTGTATATATGCATACATAGGCTCACTAGGCATTTACTTATGATGCATGTGTGCACATATGCATACATAGGCTCACTAGGTATTTACTTATGATGCATGTGTGTATATATAAGCATACATAGACTCACTAGGTATTTACTTATGATGCATGTGTGCATATATGCATACATAGGCTCACTAGGTATTTACTTATGATGCATGTGTGTATATATGCATACATAGGCTCACTAGGCATTTACTTATGATGCATGTGTGTATATATGCATACATAGGCTCACTAGGCATTTACTTATGATGCATGTGTGTATATATGCATACATAGGCTCACTAGGTATTTACTTATGATGCATGTGTGTATATATGCATACATAGACTCACTAGGCATTTACTTATGATGCATGTGTGTATATATGCATATAAAGACTCACTAGGTATTTACTTATGATGCATGTGTGTATATATGCATACATAGGCTCACTAGGCATTTACTTATGATGCATGTGTGTATATATGCATACATAGGCTCACTAGGCATTTACTTATGATGCATGTGTGTATATATGATACATAGACTCACTAGGTATTTACTTATGATGCATGTGTGTATATATGCATACATAGGCTCACTAGGTATTTACTTATGATGCATGTGTGTATATATGCATACATAGACTCACTAGGCATTTACTTATGATGCATGTGTGTATATATGCATATAAAGACTCACTAGGTATTTACTTATGATGCATGTGTGTATATATGCATACATAGGCTCACTAGGCATTTACTTATGATGCATGTGTGTATATATGCATACATAGGCTCACTAGGCATTTACTTATGATGCATGTGTGCATTTATGCATACATAGACTCACTAGGTATTTACTTATGATGCATGTGTGTATATATGCATACATAGACTCACTAGGTATTTACTTATGATGCATGTGTGTATATATGCATACATAGGCTCACTAGGCATTTACTTATGATGCATGTATGCATACATAGACTCACTAGGCATTTACTTATGATGCATGTGTGTATATATGCATACATAGGCTCACTAGGCATTTACTTATGATGCATGTGTGTATATATGCATACATAGACTCACTAGTTATTTACTTATGATGCATGTGTGTATATATGCATACATAGGCTCACTAGGTATTTACTTATGATGCATGTGTGCATATATGCATACATGGGCTCACTAGGTATTTACTTATGATGCATGTGTGCATATATGCATACATAGGCTCACTAGGCATTTACTTATGATGCATGTGTGTATATATGCATACATAGGCTCACTAGGCATTTACTTATGATGCATGTGTGTATACATGCATACATAGACTCACTAGGTATATACTTATGATGCATGTGTGTATATATGCATACATAGACTCACTAGTTATTTACTTATGATGCATGTGTGTATATATGCATACATAGGCTCACTAGGTATTTACTTATGATGCATGTGTGCATATATGCATACATGGGCTCACTAGGTATTTACTTATGATGCATGTGTGCATATATGCATACATAGGCTCACTAGGCATTTACTTATGATGCATGTGTGTATATATGCATACATAGGCTCACTAGGCATTTACTTATGATGCATGTGTGTATACATGCATACATAGACTCACTAGGCATTTACTTATGATGCATGTGTGTATATATGCATACATAGACTCACTAGGTATATACTTATGATGCATGTGTGTATATATGCATACATAGACTCACTAGGTATTTACTTATGATGCATGTGTGTATATATGCATACATAGGCTCACTAGGTATTTACTTATGATGCATGTGTGTATATATGCATACATAGGCTCACCAGGTATTTACTTATGATGCATGTGTGTATATATGCATACATAGACTCACTAGGCATTTACTTATGATGCATGTGTGTATATATGCATACATAGGCTCACTAGGTATTTACTTATGATGCATGTGTGCATATATGCATACATGGTCTCACTAGGTATTTACTTATGATGCATGTGTGCATATATGCATACATGGTCTCACTAGGTATTTACTTATGATGCATGTGTGCATATATGCATACATAGGCTCACTAGGCATTTACTTATGATGCATGTGTGTATATATGCATATATAGACTCACTAGGCATTTACTTATGATGCATGTGTGTATATATGCATACATAGGCTCACTAGGTATTTACTTATGATGCATGTGTGCATATATGCATACATAGACTCACTAGGCATTTACTTATGATGCATGTGTGTATATATGCATACATAGGCTCACTAGGTATTTACTTATGATGCATGTGTGTATATATGCATACATAGGCTCACTAGGTATTTACTTATGATGCATGTGTGTATATATGCATATATAGACTCACTAGGCATTTACTTATGATGCATGTGTGTATATATGCATACATAGGCTCACTAGGTATTTACTTATGATGCATGCGTGCATTATATGCATACATAGACTCACTAGGCATTTACTTATGATGCATGTGTGTATATATGCATACATAGGCTCACTAGGTATTTACTTATGATGCATGTGTGCATATATGCATACATTGGCTCACTAGGCATTTACTTATGATGCATGTGTGTATATATGCATACATAGACTCACTAGGTATTTACTTATGATGCATGTGTGTATATATGCATACATAGGCTCACTAGGTATTTACTTATGATGCATGTGTGTATATATGCATACATAGACTCACTAGGCATTTACTTATGATGCATGTGTGTATATATGCATACATAGACTCACTAGGTATTTACTTATGATGCATGTGTGCATATATGCATACATAGGCTCACTAGGTATTTACTTATGCTGCATGTGTGTATATATGCATACATAGGCTCACTAGGTATTTACTTATGATGCATGTGTGTATATATGCATACATAGGCTCACTAGGCATTTACTTATGATGCATGTGTGTATATATGCATACATAGGCTCACTAGGTATTTACTTATGATGCATGTGTGTATATATGCATACATAGACTCACTAGGTATTTACTTATGATGCATGTGTGTATATATGCATACATAGACTCACTAGGTATTTACTTATGATGCATGTGTGTATATATGCATACATAGGCTCACTAGGTATTTACTTATGATGCATGTGTGTATATATGCATACATAGGCTCACTAGGCATTTACTTATGATGCATGTGTGTATATATGCATACATATGCTCACTAGGTATTTACTTATGATGCATGTGTGCATATATGCATACATAGACTCACTAGGTATTTACTTATGATGCATGTGTGCATATATGCATACATAGGCTCACTAGGTATTTAC
Source organism: Cladorhizidae sp. MBARI D1340-BT2 (assembly GCA_028752905.1). Classification (NCBI taxonomy): domain Eukaryota; kingdom Metazoa; phylum Porifera; class Demospongiae; order Poecilosclerida; family Cladorhizidae; species Cladorhizidae sp. MBARI D1340-BT2. The sequence continues at coordinate 23,094,143 of JAQNBH010000014.1, read as the reverse complement.
TTATGATGCATGTGTGTATATATGCATACATAGGCTCACTAGGTATTTACTTATGATGCATGTGTGTATATATGCATACATAGGCTCACTAGGCATTTACTTATGATGCATGTGTGTATATATGCATACATAGGCTCACTAGGCATTTACTTATGATGCATGTGTGTATATATGCATACATAGGCTCACTAGGTATTTACTTATGATGCATGTGTGTATATATGCATACATAGGCTCACTAGGCATTTACTTATGATGCATGTGTGTATATATGCATACATAGACTCACTAGGCATTTACTTATGATGCATATGTGTATATATGCATACATAGGCTCACTAGGCATTTACTTATGATGCATGTGTGTATATATGCATACATAGACTCACTAGGCATTTACTTATGATGCATGTGTGTATATATGCATACATAGGCTCACTAGGCATTTACTTATGATGCATGTGTGTATATATGCATACATAGGCTCACTAGGTATTTACTTATGATGCATGTGTGTATATATGCATACATAGGCTCACTAGGTATTTACTTATGATGCATGTGTGTATATATGCATACATAGACTCACTAGGTATTTACTTATGATGCATGTGTGTATATATGCATATATAGGCTAACTAGGCATTTACTTATGATGCATGTGTGTATATATGCATACATAGGCTCACTAGGCATTTACTTATGATGCATGTGTGTATATATGCATACATAGGCTCACTAGGTATTTACTTATGATGCATGTGTGTATACATGCATACATAGGCTCACTAGGCATTTACTTATGATGCATGTGTGCATATATGCATACATAGGCTCACTAGGTATTTACTTATGATGCATGTGTGTATATATGCATACATAGGCTCACTAGGTATTTACTTATGATGCATGTGTGTATATATGCATACATAGACTCACTAGGTATTTACTTATGATGCATGTGTGTATATATGCATACATAGACTCACTAGGTATTTACTTATGATGCATGTGTGTATATATGCATACATAGGCTCACTAGGCATTTACTTATGATGCATGTGTGTATATATGCATACATAGGCTCACTAGGCATTTACTTATGATGCATGTGTGTATATATGCATACATAGGCTCACTAGGCATTTACTTATGATGCATGTGTGTATATATGCATACATAGACTCACTAGGCATTTACTTATGATGCATGTGTGCATATATGCATACATAGGCTCACTAGGTATTTACTTATGATGCATGTGTGCATATATGCATACATAGACTCACTAGGTATTTACTTATGATGCATGTGTGTATATATGCATACATAGGCTCACTAGGTATTTACTATGATGCATGTGTGTATATATGCATACATAGGCTCACTAGGCATTTACTTATGATGCATGTGTGTATATATGCATACATAGGCTCACTAGGTATTTACTTATGATGCATGTGTGTATACATGCATACATAGGCTCACTAGGCATTTACTTATGATGCATGTGTGCATATATGCATACATAGGCTCACTAGGTATTTACTTATGATGCATGTGTGTATATATGCATACATAGGCTCACTAGGCATTTACTTATGATGCATGTGTGTATATATGTATACATAGACTCACTAGGCATTTACTTATGATGCATGTGTGTATATATGCATACATAGGCTCACTAGGTATTTACTTATGATGCATGTGTGTATATATGTATACATAGACTCACTAGGTATTTACTTATGATGCATGTGTGTATATATGCATACATAGGCTCACTAGGTATTTACTTATGATGCATGTGTGTATATATGCATACATAGGCTCACTAGGCATTTACTTATGATGCATATGTGTATATATGCATACATAGACTCACTAGGCATTTACTTATGATGCATGTGTGTATATATGCATACATAGACTCACTAGGCATTTACTTATGATGCATGTGTGTATATATGCATACATAGGCTCACTAGGCATTTACTTATGATGCATGTGTGTATATATGCATACATAGGCTCACTAGGCATTTACTTATGATGCATGTGTGTATATATGCATACATAGACTCACTAGGCATTTACTTATGATGCATGTGTGTATATATGCATACATAGGCTCACTAGGCATTTACTTATGATGCATGTGTGTATATATGCATACATAGGCTCACTAGGTATTTACTTATGATGCATGTGTGTATATATGCATACATAGACTCACTAGGTATTTACTTATGATGCATGTGTGTATATATGCATACATAGGCTCACTAGGCATTTACTTATGATGCATGTGTGTATATATGCATACATAGGCTCACTAGGCATTTACTTATGATGCATGTGTGTATATATGCATACATAGACTCACTAGGTATTTACTTATGATGCATGTGTGTATATATGCATACATAGACTCACTAGGTATTTACTTATGATGCATGTGTGTATATATGCATACATAGGCTCACTAGGCATTTACTTATGATGCATGTGTGTATATATGCATACATAGGCTCACTACGCATTTACTTATGATGCATGTGTGTATATATGCATACATAGGCTCACTAGGTATTTACTTATGATCATGTGTGTATATATGCATACATAGGCTCACTAGGTATTTACTTATGATGCATGTGTGTATATATGCATACATAGGCATTTACTTATGATGCATGTGTGCATATATGTATACATAGGCTCACTAGGTATTTACTTATGATGCATGTGTGTATATATGCATACATAGACTCACTAGGTATTTACTTACATGTATGATGCATGTGTGTATATATGCATACATAGACTCACTAGGTATTTACTTATGATGCATGTGTGTATATATGCATACATAGGCTCACTAGGTATTTACTTATGATGCATGTGTGTATATATGCATACATAGGCTCACTAGGCATTTACTTATGATGCATGTGTGTATATATGCATACATAGACTCACTAGGTATTTACTTATGATGCATGTGTGTATATATGCATACATAGGCTCACTAGGTATTTACTTATGATGCATGTGTGTATATATGCATACATAGGCTCACTAGGTATTTACTTATGATGCATGTGTGTATATATGCATACATAGGCTCACTAGGTATTTACTTATGATGCATGTGTGTATATATGCATACATAGACTCACTAGGTATTTACTTATGATGCATGTGTGTATATATGCATACATAGGCTCACTAGGCATTTACTTATGATGCATGTGTGTATATATGCATACATAGGCTCACTAGGTATTTACTTATGATGCATGTGTGCATATATGCATACATAGACTCACTAGGCATTTACTTATGATGCATGTGTGTATATATGCATACATAGGCTCACTAGGTATTTACTTATGATGCATGTGTGTATATATGCATACATAGTCTCACTAGGCATTTACTTATGATGCATGTGTGTATATATGCATACATAGGCTCACTAGGCAATTACTTATGATGCATGTGTGTATATATGCATACATAGGCTCACTAGGCATTTACTTATGATGCATGTGTGTATATATGCATACATAGACTCACTAGGCATTTACTTATGATGCATGTGTGTATATATGCATACATAGACTCACTAGGCATTTACTTATGATGCATGTGTGTATATATGCATACATAGACTCACTAGGCATTTACTTATGATGCATTTGTGTATATATGCATACATAGACTCACTAGGCATTTACTTATGATGCATGTGTGTATATATGCATACATAGGCTCACTAGGCATTTACTTATGATGCATGTGTGTATATATGCATACATAGGCTCACTAGGCATTTACTTATGATGCATGTGTGTATATATGCATACATAGGCTCACTAGGTATTTACTTATGATGCATGTGTGTATATATGCATACATAGACTCACTAGGCATTTACTTATGATGCATGTGTGTATATATGCATACATAGGCTCACTAGGCATTTACTTATGATGCATGTGTGTATATATGCATACATAGGCATTTACTTATGATGCATGTGTGCATATATGTATACATAGGCTCACTAGGTATTTACTTATGATGCATGTGTGTATATATGCATATATAGACTCACTAGGTATTTACTTATGATGCATGTGTGTATATATGCATACATAGGCTCACTAGGTATTTACTTATGATGCATGTGTGTATATATGCATACATAGGCTCACTAGGCATTTACTTACATGTATGATGCATGTGTGTATATATGCATACATAGACTCACTAGGTATTTACTTATGATGCATGTGTGTATATATGCATACATAGGCTCACTAGGCATTTACTTATGATGCATGTGTGTATATATGCATACATAGGCTCACTAGGCATTTACTTATGATGCATGTGTGTATATATGCATACATAGACTCACTAGGCATTTACTTATGATGCATGTGTGTATATATGCATACATAGGCTCACTAGGCATTTACTTATGATGCATGTGTGTATATATGCATACATAGGCTCACTAGGCATTTACTTATGATGCATGTGTGTATATATGCATACATAGGCTCACTAGGCATTTACTTATGATGCATGTGTGTATATATGCATACATAGGCTCACTAGGTATTTACTTATGATGCATGTGTGTATATATGCATACATAGGCTCACTAGGCATTTACTTATGATGCATGTGTGTATATATGCATACATAGGCTCACTACGCATTTACTTATGATGCATGTGTGTATATATGCATACATAGGCTCACTAGGCATTTACTTATGATGCATGTGTGTATATATGCATACATAGGCTCACTAGGTATTTACTTATGATGCATGTGTGTATATATGGATACATAGGCTCACTAGGTATTTACTTATGATGCATGTGTGCATATATGCATACATAGACTCACTAGGCATTTACTTATGATGCATGTGTGTATATATGCATACATAGGCTCACTAGGCATTTACTTATGATGCATGTGTTTATATATGCATACAAAGACTCACTAGGCATTTACTTATGATGCATGTGTGTATATATGCATACATAGGCTCACTAGGTATTTACTTATGATGCATGTGTGTATATATGCATACATAGGCTCACTAGCCATTTACTTATGATGCATGTGTGCATATATGCATACATAGACTCACTAGGCATTTACTTATGATGCATGTGTGTATATATTATGCATACATAGGCTCACTAGGCATTTACTTATGATGCATGTGTGTATATATGCATACATAGACTCACTAGGTATTTACTTATGATGCATGTGCGTATATATGCATACATAGGCTCACTAGGTATTTACTTATGATGCATGTGTGTATATATTATGCATACATAGGCTCACTAGGTATTTACTTATGATGCATGTGTGTATATATGCATACGTAGGCTCACTAGGCATTTACTTATGATGCATGTGTGTATATATGCATACATAGACTCACTAGGTATTTACTTATGATGCATGTGTATATATATGCATACATAGGCTCACTAGGTATTTACTTATGATGCATGTGTGTATATATGCATACATAGACTCACTAGGCATTTACTTATGATGCATGTGTGTATATATGCATACATAGGCTCACTAGGCATTTACTTATGATGCATGTGTGTATATATGCATACATAGACTCACTAGGTATTTACTTATGATGCATGTGTGTATATATGCATACATAGGCTCACTAGGCATTTACTTATGATGCATGTGTGTATGCATACATAGGCTCACTAGGCATTTACTTATGATGCATGTGTGTATATATGCATACATAGACTCACTAGGTATTTACTTATGATGCATGTGTGTATATATGCATACATAGACTCACTAGGTATTTACTTATGATGCATGTGTGTATATATGCATACATAGGCATTTACTTATGATGCATGTGTGTATATATGCATACATAGACTCACTAGGTATTTACTTATGATGCATGTGTGTATATATGCATACTTAGACTCACTAGGCATTTACTTATGATGCATGTGTGTATATATGCATACATAGACTCACTAGGCATTTACTTATGATGCATGTGTGTATATATGCATACATAGGCTCACTAGGCATTTACTTATGATGCATGTGTGTATATATGCATACATATACGCTCACTAGGCATTTACTTATGATGCATGTGTGTATATATGCATACATAGGCTCACTAGGCATTTACTTATGATGCATGTGTGTATATATGCATACATAGGCTCACTAGGCATTTACTTATGATGCATGTGTGTATATATGCATACATAGGCTCACTAGGCATTTACTTATGATGCATGTGTGTATATATGCATACATAGGCTCACTAGGTATTTACTTATGATGCATGTGTGTATATATGCATACATAGTTACTTATGATGCATGTGTGTATATATGCATACATAGGCTCACTTGGCATTTACTTATAATGCATGTGTGTATATATGCATACATAGGCTCACTAGGTATTTACTTATGATGCATGTGTGTATATATGCATACATAGACTCACTAGGCATTTACTTATGATGCATGTGTGTATATATGCATACATAGACTCACTAGGCATTTACTTATGATGCATATGTGTATATATGCATACATAGGCTCACTAGGCATTTACTTATTATGCATGTGTGTATATATGCATACATAGGCTCACTAGGCATTTACTTATGATGCATGTGTGTATATATGCATACATAGGCTCACTAGGTATTTACTTATGATGCATGTGTGTATATATGCATACATAGGCTCACTAGGTATTTACTTATGATGCATGTGTGTATATAAGCATACATAGACTCACTAGGCATTTACTTATGATGCATGTGTGTATATATGCATACATAGGCTCACTTGGCATTTACTTATGATGCATGTGTGTATATATGCATACATAGACTCACTAGGCATTTACTTATGATGCATGTGCGTATATATGCATACATAGGCTCACTAGGCATTTACTTATGATGCATGTGTGTATATATGCATACATAGGCTCACTAGGCATTTACTTATGATGCATGTGTGTATATATGCATACATAGACTCACTAGGTATTTACTTATGATGCATGTGTGTATATATGCATACATAGGCTCACTAGGCATTTACTTATGATGCATGTGTGTATATATGCATACATAGGCTCACTAGGCATTTACTTATGATGCATGTGTGTATATATGCATACATAGGCTCACTAGGTATTTACTTATGATGCATGTGTGTATATATGCATACATAGGCTCACTAGGTATTTACTTATGATGCATGTGTGTATATATGCATACATAGACTCACTAGGTATTTACTTATGATGCATGTGTGTATATATGCATACATAGGCTCACTAGGAATTTACTTATGATGCATGTGTGTATATATGCATACATAGACTCACTAGGCATTTACTTATGATGCATGTGTGTATATATGCATACATAGGCTCACTAGGTATTTACTTATGATGCATGTGTGTATATATGCATACATAGACTCACTAGGCATTTACTTATGATGCATGTGTGTATATATGCATACATAGGCTCACTAGGTATTTACTTATGATGCATGTGTGTATATATGCATACATAGGCTCACTAGGCATTTACTTATGATGCATGTGTGTATATATGCATACATAGGCTCACTAGGTATTTACTTATGATGCATGTGTGTATATATGCATACATAGGCTCACTAGGCATTTACTTATGATGCATGTGTGTATATATGCATACATAGGCTCACTAGGCATTTACTTATGATGCATGTGTGCATATATGCATACATAGACTCACTAGGCATTTACTTATGATGCATGTGTGTATATATGCATACATAGGCTCACTAGGTATTTACTTATGATGCATGTGTGTATATATGCATACATAGGCTCACTAGGTATTTACTTATGATGCATGTGTGTATATATGCATACATCGACTCACTAGGTATTTACTTATGATGCATGTGTGTATATATGCATACATAGGCTCACTAGGCATTTACTTATGATACATGTGTGTATATATGCATGCATAGGCATTTACTTATGATGCATGTGTGCATATATGTATACATAGGCTCACTAGGTATTTACTTATGATGCATGTGTGTATATATGCATACATAGACTCACTAGGTATTTACTTATGATGCATGTGTGTATATATGCATACATAGGCTCACTAGGTATTTACTTATGATGCATGTGTGTATATATGCATACATAGGCTCACTAGGCATTTACTTATGATGCATGTGTGTATATATGCATACATAGGCTCACTAGGTATTTACTTATGATGCATGTGTGTATCTATGCATACATAGGCTCACTAGGTATTTACTTATGATGCATGTGTGTATATATGCATACATAGACTCACTAGGTATTTACTTATGATGCATGTGTGTATATATGCATACATAGGCTCACTAGGTATTTACTTATGATGCATGTGTGTATATATGCATACATAGGCTCACTAGGTATTTACTTATGATGCATGTGTGTATATATGCATACATAGGCTCACTAGGTATTTACTTATGATGCATGTGTGTATCTATGCATACATAGGCTCACTAGGTATTTACTTATGATGCATGTGTGTATATATGCATACATAGACTCACTAGGTATTTACTTATGATGCATGTGTGTATATATGCATACATAGACTCACTAGGCATTTACTTATGATGCATGTGTGTATATATGCATACATAGACTCACTAGGCATTTACTTATGATGCATGTGTGTATATATGCATACATAGTCTCACTAGGCATTTACTTATGATGCATGTGTGTATATATGCATACATAGGCTCACTAGGCATTTACTTATGATGCATGTGTGTATATATGCATACATAGGCTCACTAGGCATTAACTTATGATGCATGTGTGTATATATGCATACATAGGCTCACTAGGTATTTACTTATGATGCATGTGTGTATATATGCATACATAGGCTCACTAGGCATTTACTTATGATGCATGTGTGTATATATGCATACATAGGCTCACTAGGCATTTACTTATGATGCATGTGTGTATATATGCATATATAGGCTCACTAGGTATTTACTTATGATGCATGTGTGTATATATGCATACATAGGCTCACTAGGTATTTACTTATGATGCATGTGTGTATATATGCATACATAGGCTCACTAGGTATTTACTTATGATGCATGTGTGTATATATGCATACATAGACTCACTAGGCATTTACTTATGATGCATGTGTGTATATATGCATACATAGACTCACTAGGCATTTACTTATGATGCATGTGTGTATATATGTATACATAGGCTCACTAGGTATTTACTTATGATGCATGTGTGTATATATGCATACATAGACTCACTAGGCATTTACTTATGATGCATGTGTGTATATATGCATACATAGGCTCACTAGGCATTTACTTATGATGCATGTGTGTATATATGCATACATAGGCTCACTAGGCATTTACTTATGATGCATGTGTGTATATATGCATACATAGGCTCACTAGGCAATTACTTATGATGCATGTGTGTATATATGCATACATAGGCTCACTAGGCATTTACTTATGATGCATGTGTGTATATATGCATACATAGACTCACTAGGCATTTACTTATGATGCATGTGTGTATATATGCATACATAGACTCACTAGGCATTTACTTATGATGCATGTGTGTATATATGCATACATAGACTCACTAGGCATTTACTTATGATGCATGTGTGTATATATGCATACATAGGCTCACTAGGCATTTACTTATGATGTATGATGCATGTGTGTATATATGCATACATAGACTCACTAGGCATTTACTTATGATGCATGTGTGTATATATGCATACATAGGCTCACTAGGCATTTACTTATGATGCATGTGTGTATATATGCATACAAAGGCTCACTAGGTATTTACTTATGATGCATGTGTGTATATATGCATACATAGACTCACTAGGTATTTACTTATGATGCATGTGTGTATATATGCATACATAGGCTCACTAGGTATTTACTTATGATGCATGTGTGTATATATGCATACATAGGCATTTACTTATGATGCATGTGTGCATATATGTATACATAGGCTCACTAGGTATTTACTTATGATGCATGTGTGTATATATGCATATATAGACTCACTAGGTATTTACTTATGATGCATGTGTGTATATATGCATACATAGGCTCACTAGGTATTTACTTATGATGCATGTGTGTATATATGCATACATAGGCTCACTAGGCATTTACTTACATGTATGATGCATGTGTGTATATATGCATACATAGACTCACTAGGTATTTACTTATGATGCATGTGTGTATATATGCATACATAGGCTCACTACGCATTTACTTATGATGCATGTGTGTATATATGCATACATAGGCTCACTAGGCATTTACTTATGATGCATGTGTGTATATATGCATACATAGACTCACTAGGTATTTACTTATGATGCATGTGTGTATATATGCATACATAGACTCACTAGGTATTTACTTATGATGCATGTGTGCATATATGCATACATAGACTCACTAGGCATTTACTTATGATGCATGTGTGTATATATGCATACATAGGCTCACTAGGTATTTACTTATGATGCATGTGTGTATATATGCATACATAGGCTCACTAGGCATTTACTTATGATGCATGTGTGTATATATGCATACATAGACTCACTAGGCATTTACTTATGAAGCATGTGTGTATATATGCATACATAGACTCACTAGGTATTTACTTATGATGCATGTGTGGATATATGCATACATAGGCTCACTAGGTATTTACTTATGATGCATGTGTGCATATATGCATACATAGGCTCACTAGGCATTTACTTATGATGCATGTGTGTATATATGCATACATAGACTCACTAGGTATTTACTTATGATGCATGTGTGTATATATGCATACATAGACTCACTAGGTATTTACTTATGATGCATGTGTGTATATATGCATATATAGACTCACTAGGTATTTACTTATGATGCATGTGTGCATATATGCATACATAGGCTCACTAGGCATTTACTTATGATGCATGTGTGTATATATGCATACATAGGCTCAATAGGCATTTACTTATGATGCATGTGTGTATATATGCATACATAGGCTCACTAGGCATTTACTTATGATTCATGTGTGCATATATGCATACATAGGCTCACTAGGTATTTACTTATGATCATGTGTGTATATATGCATACATAGGCTCACTAGGTATTTACTTATGATGCATGTGTGTATATATGCATACATAGGCATTTACTTATGATGCATGTGTGCATATATGTATACATAGGCTCACTAGGTATTTACTTATGATGCATGTGTGTATATATGCATACATAGACTCACTAGGTATTTACTTATGATGCATGTGTGTATATATGCATACATAGGCTCACTAGGTATTTACTTATGATGCATGTGTGTATATATGCATACATAGGCTCACTAGGCATTTACTTATGATGCATGTGTGTATATATGCATACATAGACTCACTAGGCATTTACTTATGATGCATGTGTGTATATATGCATACATAGACTCACTAGGCATTTACTTATGATGCATGTGTGCATATATGATACATAGGCTCACTAGGTATTTACTTATGATGCATGTGTGTATATATGCATACATAGGCTCACTAGGTATTTACTTATGATGCATTTGTGTATATATGCATACATAGGCTCACTAGGTATTTACTTATGATGCATGTGTGTATATATGCATACATAGGCATTTACTTATGATGCATGTGTGCATATATGTATACATAGGCTCACTAGGTATTTACTTATGATGCATGTGTGTATATATGCATACATAGACTCACTAGGTATTTACTTATGATGCATGTGTGTATATATGCATACATAGGCTCACTAGGTATTTACTTATGATGCATGTGTGTATATATGCATACATAGGCTCACTAGGCATTTACTTATGATGCATGTGTGTATATATGCATACATAGGCTCACTAGGTATTTACTTATGATGCATGTGTGTATATATGCATACATAGGCTCACTAGGTATTTACTTATGATGCATGTGTGCATATATGCATACATAGACTCACTAGGCATTTACTTATGATGCATGTGTGTATATATGCATACATAGGCTCACTAGGTATTTACTTATGATGCATGTGTGTATATATGCATACATAGTCTCACTAGGCATTTACTTATGATGCATGTGTGTATATATGCATACATAGGCTCACTAGGTATTTACTTATGATGCATGTGTGTATATATGCATACATAGACTCACTAGGTATTTACTTATGATGCATGTGTGTATATATGCATACATAGGCTCACTAGGTATTTACTTATGATGCATGTGTGTATATATGCATACATAGGCTCACTAGGCATTTACTTATGATGCATGTGTGTATATATGCATACATAGGCTCACTAGGCATTTACTTATGATGCATGTGTGTATATATGCATACATAGGCTCACTAGGCATTTACTTATGATGCATGTGTGTATATATGCATACATAGACTCACTAGGCATTTACTTATGATGCATGTGTGTATATATGCATACATAGGCTCACTAGGCATTTACTTATGATGCATGTGTGTATATATGCATACATAGGCTCACTAGGTATTTACTTATGATGCATGTGTGTATATATGCATACATAGACTCACTAGGCATTTACTTATGATGCATGTGTGTATATATGCATACATAGGCTCACTAGGCATTTACTTATGATGCATGTGTGTATATATGCATACATAGACTCACTAGGCATTTACTTATGATGCATGTGTGTATATATGCATACATATGATCACTAGGTATTTACTTATGATGCATGTGTGTATATATGCATACATAGACTCACTAGGCATTATGATGCATGTGTGTATATATGCATATATATAGGCTCACTAGGTATTTACTTATGATTCATGTGTGTATATATGCATACATAGGCTCACTAGGTATTTACTTATGATGCATGTGTGTATATATGCATACATAGACTCACTAGGTATTTACTTATGATGCATGTGTGTATATATGCATACATAGGCTCACTAGGTATTTACTTATGATGCATGTGTGTATATATGCATACATAGGCTCACTAGGCATTTACTTATGATGCATGTGTGCATATATGCATACATAGACTCACTAGGCATTTACTTATGATGCATGTGTGTATATATGCATACATAGACTCACTAGGCATTTACTTATGATGCATGTGTGTATATATGCATACATAGACTCACTAGGCATTTACTTATGATGCATGTGTGTATATATGTATACATAGGCTCACTAGGTATTTACTTATGATGCATGTGTGTATATATGCATACATAGACTCACTAGGTATTTACTTATGATGCATGTGTGTATATATGCATACATAGGCTCACTAGGTATTTACTTATGATGCATGTGTGTATATATGCATACATAGACTCACTAGGCATTTACTTATGATGCATGTGTGTATATATGCATACATATGATCACTAGGTATTTACTTATGATACATGTGTGTATATATGTATACATAGACTCACTAGGCATTTACTTATGATGCATGTGTGTATATATGCATACATAGACTCACTAGGCATTTACTTATGATGCATGTGTGTATATATGCATACATAGGCTCACTAGGCATTTACTTATGATGCATGTGTGTATATATGCATACATAGACTCACTAGGCATTTACTTATGATGCATGTGTGTATATATGCATACATAGGCTCACTAGGTATTTACTTATGATGCATGTGTGCATATATGCATACATAGACTCACTAGGCATTTACTTATGATGCATGTGTGTATATATGCATACATAGGCTCACTAGGCATTTACTTATGATGTATGTGTGTATATATGCATACATAGGCTCACTAGGCATTTACTTATGATGCATGTGTGTATATATGCATACATAGACTCACTAGGCATTTACTTATGATGCATGTGTGTATATATGCATACATAGACTCACTAGGCATTTACTTATGATGCATGTGTGTATATATGCATACATAGACTCACTAGGCATTTACTTATGATGCATGTGTGTATATATGCATACATAGACTCACTAGGCATTTACTTATGATGCATGTGTGTATATATGCATACATAGACTCACTAGGCATTTACTTATGATGCATGTGTGCATATATGCATACATAGGCTCACTAGGTATTTACTTATGATGCATGTGTGTATATATGCATACATAGGCTCACTAGGTATTTACTTATGATGCATGTGTGTATATATGCATACATAGACTCACTAGGTATTTACTTATGATGCATGTGTGTATATATGCATACATAGGCTCACTAGGCATTTACTTGTGATGCATGTGTGTATATATGCATACATAGGCTCACTAGGCATTTACTTGTGATGCATGTGTGTATATATGCATACATAGGCTCACTAGGTATTTACTTATGATGCATGTGTGTATATATGCATACATAGACTCACTAGGCATTTACTTATGATGCATGTGTGTATATATGCATACATAGGCTCACTAGGCATTTACTTGTGATGCATGTGTGCATATATGCATACATAGACTCACTAGGCATTTACTTATGATGCATGTGTGTATATATGCATACATAGGCTCACTAGGTATTTACTTATCATGCATGTGTGCATATATGCATACATAGACTCACTAGGTATTTACTTATGATGCATGTGTGTATATATGCATACATACGCTCACTAGGCATTTACTTATGATGCATGTGTGTATATATGCATACATAGGCTCACTAGGTATTTACTTATGATGCATGTGTGTATATATGCATACATAGACTCACTCAGGCATTTACTTATGATGCATGTGTGTATATATGCATACATAGACTCACTAGGCATTTACTTATGATGCATGTGTGTATATATGCATACATAGGCTCACTAGGCATTTACTTATGATGCATGTGTGTATATATGCATACATAGACTCACTAGGTATTTACTTATGATGCATGTGTGCATATATGCATACATAGGCTCACTAGGCATTTACTTATGATGCATGTGTGCATATATGCATACATAGACTCACTAGGCATTTACTTATGATGCATGTGTGTATATATGCATACATAGGCTCACTAGGTATTTACTTATGATCCATGTGTGTATATATGCATACATAGACTCACTAGGTATTTACTTATGATGCATGTGTGTATATATGCATACATAGGCTCACTAGGTATTTACCTATGATGCATGTGTGCATATATGCATACATAGACTCACTAGGCATTTACTTATGATGCATGTGTGTATATATGCATACATAGACTCACTAGGTATTTACTTATGATGCATGTGTGTATATATGCATACATAGGCTCACTAGGTATTTACTTATGATGCATGTGTGTATATATGCATACATAGACTCACTAGGCATTTACTTATGATGCATGTGTGTATATATGCATACATAGGCTCACTAGGTAATTACTTATGATGCATGTGTGTATATATGCATACATAGGCTCACTAGGCATTTACTTATGATGCATGTGTGCATATATGCATACATAGGCTCACTAGGCATTTACTTATGATGCATGTGTGCATATATGCATACATAGGCTCACTAGGTATTTACTTATGATGCATGTGTGCATATATGCATATATAGGCTCACTAGGCATTTACTTATGATGCATGTGTGTATATATGCATACATAGGCTCACTAGGTATTTACTTATGATGCATGTGTGTATATATGCATACATAGGCTCACTAGGCATTTACTTATGATGCATGTGTGTATATATGCATACATAGGCTCACTAGGCATTTACTTATGATGCATGTGTGTATATATGCAAACATAGGCTCACTAGGAATTTACTTATGATGCATGTGTGTATATATGCATACATAGGCTCACTAGGTATTTACTTAAGATGAATGTGTGTATATATGCATACATAGGCTCACTAGGCATTTACTTATGATGCATGTGTGTATATATGCAAACATAGGCTCACTAGGAATTTACTTATGATGCATGTGTGTATATATGCATACATAGACTCACTAGGTATTTACTTATGATGAATGTGTGTATATATGCATACATAGGCTCACTAGGTATTTACTTATGATGCATGTGTGCATATATGCATACATAGACTCACTAGGTATTTACTTATGATGCATGTGTGTATATATGCATACATAGGCTCACTAGGCATTTACTTATGATGCATGTGTGTATATATGCATACATAGACTCACTAGGTATTTACTTATGATATTTACTTATGATACATGTGTGTATATATGCATACATAGACTCACTAGGCATTTACTTATGATGCATGTGTGTATATATGCATACATAGATTCACTAGGTATTTACTTATGATACATGTGTGTATATATGCATACATAGGCTCACTAGGCATTTAGTTATGATGCATGTGTGTATATATGCATACATAGGCTCACTAGGCATTTACTTATGATGCATGTGTGTATATATGCATACATAGGCTCACTAGGCATTTACTTATGATGCATGTGTGCATATATGCATACATAGAATCACTAGGTATTTACTTATGATGCATGTGTGTATATATTCATACATAGGCTCACTAGGTATTTACTTATGATGCATGTGTGTATATATGCATACATAGACTCACTAGGCATTTACTTATGATGCATGCGTGTATATATGCATACATAGGCTCACTAGGCATTTACTTATGATGCATGCGTGTATATATGCATACATAGGCTCACTAGGCATTTACTTATGATGCATGCGTGTATATATGCATACATAGGCTCACTAGGCATTTACTTATGATGCATGTGTGTATATATGCATACATAGGCTCACTAGGCATTTACTTATGATGCATGTGTGTATATATGCATACATAGACTCACTAGGCATTTACTTATGATGCATGTGTGTATATATGCTTACATAGACTCACTAGGCATTTACTTATGATGCATGTGTGTATATATGCATCCATAGGCTCACTAGGCATTTACTTATGATGCATGTGTGTATATATGCATACATAGACTCACTAGGTATTTACTTATGATGCATGTGTGTATATATGCATACATAGACTCACTAGGTATTTACTTATGATGCATGTGTGTATATATGCATACATAGGCTCACTAGGCATTTACTTATGATGCATGTGTGTATATATGCATACATAGGCTCACTAGGTATTTACTTATGATGCATGTGTGTATATATGCGTACATAGGCTCACTAGGCATTTACTTATGATGCATGTGTGTATATATGCATACATAGGCTCACTAGGTATTTACTTATGATGCATGTGTGTATATATGCATATATACGCTCACTAGGCATTTACTTATGATGCATGTGTGTATATATGCATATATACGCTCACTAGGCATTTACTTATGATGCATGTGTGTATATATGCGTATTTACTTATGATGCATGTGTGTATATATGCATACATAGGCTCACTAGGTATTTACTTATGATGCATGTGTGTATATATGCATATATACGCTCACTAGGCATTTACTTATGATGCATGTGTGTATATATGCATACATAGGCTCACTAGGCATTTACTTATGATGCATGTGTGTATATATGCATACATAGACTCACTAGGCATTTACTTATGATGCATGTGTGTATATATGCATACATAGGCTCACTAGGCATTTACTTATGATGCATGTGTGTATATATGCATACATAGGCTCACTAGGCATTTACTTATGATGCATGTGTGTATATATGCATACATAGACTCACTAGGCATTTACTTATGATGCATGTGTGCATATATGCATACATAGGCTCACTAGGTATTTACTTATGATGCATGTGTGTATATATGCATACATAGACTCACTAGGTATTTACTTATGATGCATGTGTGTATATATGCATACATAGGCTCACTAGGCATTTACTTATGATGCATGTGTGTATATATGCATACATAGGCTCACTAGGTATTTACTTATGATGCATGTGTGTATATATGCATACATAGGCTCACTAGGTATTTACTTATGATGCATGTGTGTATATATGCATACATAGGCTCACTAGGCATTTACTTATGATGCATGTGTGTATATATGCATACATAGGCTCACTAGGCATTTACTTATGATGCATGTGTGTATATATGCATACATAGACTCACTAGGCATTTACTTATGATGCATGTGTGTATATATGCATACATAGGCTCACTAGGCATTTACTTATGATGCATGTGTGTATATATGCATACATAGGCTCACTAGGCATTTACTTATGATGCATGTGTGTATATATGCATACATAGGCTCACTAGGTATTTACTTATGATGCATGTGTGTATATATGCATACATAGGCTCACTAGGTATTTACTTATGATGCATGTGTGTATATATGCATACATAGACTCACTAGGCATTTACTTATGATGCATGTGTGTATATATGCATACATAGGCTCACTAGGCATTTACTTATGATGCATGTGTGCATATATGCATACATAGACTCACTAGGTATTTTGCATGTGTGTATATATGCATACATAGGCTCACTAGGTATTTACTATGATGCATGTGTGTATATATGCATACATAGACTCACTAGTCATTTACTTATGATGCATGTGTGTATATATGCATACATAGACTCACTAGGTATTTACTTATGATGCATGTGTGTATATATGCATACATAGGCTCACTAGGTATTTACTTATGATGCATGTGTGTATATATGCATACATAGACTCACTAGGCATTTACTTATGATGCATGTGTGTATATATGCATACATAGGCTCACTAGGTATTTACTTATGATGCATGTGTGTATATATGCATACATAGACTCACTAGGTATTTACTTATTATGCATGTGTGTATATATGCATACATACGCTCACTAGTTATTTACTTATGATGCATGTGTGTATATATGCATACATACGCTCACTAGGTATTTACGTATGATGCATGTGTGTATATATGCATACATACGCTCACTAGGTATTTACTTATGATGCATGTGTGTATATATGCATACATAGGCTCACTAGGCATTTACTTATGATGCATGTGTGTATATATGCATACATAGACTCACTAGGCATTTACTTATGATGCATGTGTGTATATATGCATACATAGACTCACTAGGTATTTACTTATGATGCATGTGTGTATATATGGATACATAGGCTCACTAGGCATTTACTTATGATGCATGTGTGTATATATGCATACATAGACTCACTAGGCATTTACTTATGATGCATGCGTGTATATATGCATACATAGGCTCACTAGGCATTTACTTATGATGCATGCGTGTATATATGCATACATAGGCTCACTAGGCATTTACTTATGATGCATGCGTGTATATATGCATACATAGGCTCACTAGGCATTTACTTATGATGCATGTGTGTATATATGCATACATAGGCTCACTAGGCATTTACTTATGATGCATGTGTGTATATATGCATACATAGACTCACTAGGCATTTACTTATGATGCATGTGTGTATATATGCTTACATAGACTCACTAGGCATTTACTTATGATGCATGTGTGTATATATGCATCCATAGGCTCACTAGGCATTTACTTATGATGCATGTGTGTATATATGCATACATAGACTCACTAGGTATTTACTTATGATGCATGTGTGTATATATGCATACATAGACTCACTAGGTATTTACTTATGATGCATGTGTGTATATATGCATACATAGGCTCACTAGGCATTTACTTATGATGCATGTGTGTATATATGCATACATAGGCTCACTAGGTATTTACTTATGATGCATGTGTGTATATATGCGTACATAGGCTCACTAGGCATTTACTTATGATGCATGTGTGTATATATGCATACATAGGCTCACTAGGTATTTACTTATGATGCATGTGTGTATATATGCATATATACGCTCACTAGGCATTTACTTATGATGCATGTGTGTATATATGCATATATACGCTCACTAGGCATTTACTTATGATGCATGTGTGTATATATGCGTATTTACTTATGATGCATGTGTGTATATATGCATACATAGGCTCACTAGGTATTTACTTATGATGCATGTGTGTATATATGCATATATACGCTCACTAGGCATTTACTTATGATGCATGTGTGTATATATGCATACATAGGCTCACTAGGCATTTACTTATGATGCATGTGTGTATATATGCATACATAGACTCACTAGGCATTTACTTATGATGCATGTGTGTATATATGCATACATAGGCTCACTAGGCATTTACTTATGATGCATGTGTGTATATATGCATACATAGGCTCACTAGGCATTTACTTATGATGCATGTGTGTATATATGCATACATAGACTCACTAGGCATTTACTTATGATGCATGTGTGCATATATGCATACATAGGCTCACTAGGTATTTACTTATGATGCATGTGTGTATATATGCATACATAGACTCACTAGGTATTTACTTATGATGCATGTGTGTATATATGCATACATAGGCTCACTAGGCATTTACTTATGATGCATGTGTGTATATATGCATACATAGGCTCACTAGGTATTTACTTATGATGCATGTGTGTATATATGCATACATAGGCTCACTAGGTATTTACTTATGATGCATGTGTGTATATATGCATACATAGGCTCACTAGGCATTTACTTATGATGCATGTGTGTATATATGCATACATAGGCTCACTAGGCATTTACTTATGATGCATGTGTGTATATATGCATACATAGACTCACTAGGCATTTACTTATGATGCATGTGTGTATATATGCATACATAGGCTCACTAGGCATTTACTTATGATGCATGTGTGTATATATGCATACATAGGCTCACTAGGCATTTACTTATGATGCATGTGTGTATATATGCATACATAGGCTCACTAGGTATTTACTTATGATGCATGTGTGTATATATGCATACATAGGCTCACTAGGTATTTACTTATGATGCATGTGTGTATATATGCATACATAGACTCACTAGGCATTTACTTATGATGCATGTGTGTATATATGCATACATAGGCTCACTAGGCATTTACTTATGATGCATGTGTGCATATATGCATACATAGACTCACTAGGTATTTTGCATGTGTGTATATATGCATACATAGGCTCACTAGGTATTTACTATGATGCATGTGTGTATATATGCATACATAGACTCACTAGTCATTTACTTATGATGCATGTGTGTATATATGCATACATAGACTCACTAGGTATTTACTTATGATGCATGTGTGTATATATGCATACATAGGCTCACTAGGTATTTACTTATGATGCATGTGTGTATATATGCATACATAGACTCACTAGGCATTTACTTATGATGCATGTGTGTATATATGCATACATAGGCTCACTAGGTATTTACTTATGATGCATGTGTGTATATATGCATACATAGACTCACTAGGTATTTACTTATTATGCATGTGTGTATATATGCATACATACGCTCACTAGTTATTTACTTATGATGCATGTGTGTATATATGCATACATACGCTCACTAGGTATTTACGTATGATGCATGTGTGTATATATGCATACATACGCTCACTAGGTATTTACTTATGATGCATGTGTGTATATATGCATACATAGGCTCACTAGGCATTTACTTATGATGCATGTGTGTATATATGCATACATAGACTCACTAGGCATTTACTTATGATGCATGTGTGTATATATGCATACATAGACTCACTAGGTATTTACTTATGATGCATGTGTGTATATATGGATACATAGGCTCACTAGGCATTTACTTATGATGCATGTGTGTATATATGCATACATAGACTCACTAGGCATTTACTTATGATGCATGTGTGTATATATGCATACATAGGCTCACTAGGCATTTACTTATGATGCATGTGTGTATATATGCATACATAGGCTCACTAGGCATTTACTTATGATGCATGTGTGTATATATGCATACATAGGCTCACTAGGCATTTACTTATGATGCATGTGTGTATATATGCATACATAGGCTCACTAGGTATTTACTTATGATGCATGTGTGTATATATGCATACATAGACTCACTAGGCATTTACTTATGATGCATGTGTGTATATATGCATACATAGGCTCACTAGGCATTTACTTATGATGCATGTGTGTATATATGCATACATAGGCTCACTAGGCATTTACTTATGATGCATGTGTGTATATATGCATACATAGGCTCACTAGGTATTTACTTATGATGCATGTGTGTATATATGCATACATAGGCTCACTAGGCATTTACTTATGATGCATGTGTGCATATATGCATACATAGACTCACTAGGCATTTACTTATGATGCATGTGTGTATATATGCATACATAGACTCACTAGGCATTTACTTATGATGCATGTGTGTATATATGCATACATAGACTCACTAGGCATTTACTTATGATGCATGTGTGTATATATGCATACATAGGCTCACTAGGCATTTACTTATGATGAATGTGTGTATATATGCATACATAGACTCACTAGGCATTTACTTATGATGCATGTGTGTATATATGCATACATAGACTCACTAGGCATTTACTTATGATGCATGTGTGTATATATGCATACATAGACTCACTAGGTATTTACTTATGATGCATGTGTGCATATATGCATACATAGGCTCACTAGGTATTTACTTATGATGCATGTGTGTATATATGCATACATAGACTCACTAGGTATTTACTTATGATGCATGTGTGTATATATGCATACATAGACTCACTAGGCATTTACTTATGATGCATGTGTGCATATATGCATACACAGGCTCACTAGGTATTTACTTATGATGCATGTGTGTATATATGCATACATAGGCTCACTAGGCATTTACTTATGATGCATGTGTGTATATATGCATACATAGACTCACTAGGTATTTACTTATGATGCATGTGTGTATATATGCATACATAGGCTCACTAGGTATTTACTTATGATGCATGTGTGTATATATGCATACATAGGCTCACTAGGCATTTACTTATGATGCATGTGTGCATATATGCATACATAGACTCACTAGGTATTTTGCATGTGTGTATATATGCATACATAGGCTCACTAGGTATTTACTATGATGCATGTGTGTATATATGCATACATAGACTCACTAGTCATTTACTTATGATGCATGTGTGTATATATGCATACATAGGCTCACTAGGCATTTACTTATGATGCATGTGTGTATATATGCATACATAGACTCACTAGGTATTTACTTATGATGCATGTGTGTATATATGCATACATAGGCTCACTAGGCATTTACTTATGATGCATGTGTGTATATATGCATACATAGACTCACTAGGCATTTACTTATGATGCATGTGTGTATATATGCATACATAGGCTCACTAGGCATTTACTTATGATGCATGTGTGTATATATGCATACATAGACTCACTAGGCATTTACTTATGATGCATGTGTGTATATATGCATACATAGGCTCACTAGGTATTTACTTATGATGCATGTGTGTATATATGCATACATAGACTCACTAGGCATTTACTTATGATGCATGTGTGTATATATGCATACATAGGCTCACTAGGCATTTACTTATGATGCATGTGTGTATATATGCATACATAGGCTCACTAGGCATTTACTTATGATGCATGTGTGTATATATGCATACATAGGCTCACTAGGCATTTACCTATGATGCATGTGTGTATATATGCATACATAGGCTCACTAGGCATTTACTTATGATGCATGTGTGCATATATGCATACATAGACTCACTATTTACTTATGATGCATGTGTGTATATATGCATACATAGGCTCACTAGGCATTTACTTATGATGCATGTGTGTATATATGCATACATAGGCTCACTAGGTATTTACTTATGATGCATGTGTGTATATATGCATACATAGACTCACTAGGTATTTACTTATGATGCATGTGTGTATATATGCATACATAGGCTCACTAGGCATTTACTTATGATGCATGTGTGTATATATGCATACATAGGCTCACTAGGCATTTACTTATGATGCATGTGTGTATATATGCATACATAGCCTCACTAGGTATTTACTTATGATGCATGTGTGTATATATGCATACATAGGCTCACTAGGCATTTACTTATGATGCATGTGTGTATATATGCATACATAGGCTCACTAGGTATTTACTTATGATGCATGTGTGCATATATGCATACATAGACTCACTAGGCATTTACTTATGATGCATGTGTGTATATATGCATACATAGGCTCACTAGGTATTTACTTATGATGCATGTGTGTATATATGCATACATAGGCTCACTAGGCATTTACTTATGATGCATGTGTGTATATATGCATACATAGACTCACTAGGTATTTACTTATGATTCATGTGTGTATATATGCATACATAGGCTCACTAGGTATTTACTTATGATGCATGTGTGTATATATGCATACATAGACTCACTAGGTATTTACTTATGATGCATGTGTGTATATATGCATACATAGACTCACTAGGTATTTACTTATGATTCATGTGTGTATATATGCATACATAGGCTCACTAGGTATTTACTTATGATGCATGTGTGTATATATGCATACATAGACTCACTAGGTATTTACTTATGATGCATGTGTGTATATATGCATACATAGACTCACTAGGCATTTACTTATGATGCATGTGGGTATATATGCATACATAGGCTCACTAGGTATTTACTTATGATGCATGTGTGTATATATGCATACATAGGCTCACTAGGTATTTACTTATGATGCATGTGTGTATATATGCATACATAGACTCACTAGGTATTTACTTATGATGCATGTGTGTATATATGCATACATAGGCTCACTAGGCATTTACTTATGATGCATGTGTGTATATATGCATACATAGGCTCACTAGGCATTTACTTATGATGCATGTGTGTATATATGTATACATAGACTCACTAGGCATTTACTTATGATGCATGTGTGTATATATGCATACATAGACTCACTAGGTATTTACTTATGATGCATGTGTGTATATATGCATACATAGGCTCACTAGGTATTTACTTATGATGCATGTGTGCATATATGCATACATAGACTCACTAGGCATTTACTTATGATGCATGTGTGTATATATGCATACATAGACTCACTAGGCATTTACTTATGATGCATGTGTGTATATATGCATATATAGACTCACTAGGTATTTACTTATGATGCATGTGTGTATATATGCATATATAGACTCACTAGGCATTTACTTATGATGCATGTGTGTATATATGCATACATAGGCTCACTAGGTATTTACTTATAATGCATGTGTGCATATATGCATACATAGACTCACTAGGCATTTACTTATGATGCATGTGTGTATATATGCATACATAGGCTCACTAGGTATTTACTTATGATGCATGTGTGTATATATGCATACATAGACTCACTAGGTATTTACTTATGATGCATGTGTGTATATATGCATACATAGGCTCACTAGGTATTTACTTATGATGCATGTGTGTATATATGCATACATAGGCTCACTAGGCATTTACTTATGATGCATGTGTGTATATATGCATACATAGGCTCACTAGGCATTTACTTATGATGCATGTGTGTATATATGCATACATAGACTCACTAGGCATTTACTTATGATGCATGTGTGTATATATGCATACATAGGCTCACTAGGCATTTACTTATGATGCATGTGTGTATATATGCATACATAGGCTCACTAGGTATTTACTTATGATGCATGTGTGTATATATGCATACATAGACTCACTAGGCATTTACTTATGATGCATGTGTGTATATATGCATACATAGACTCACTAGGCATTTACTTATGATGCATGTGTGTATATATGCATACATAGACTCACTAGGTATTTACTTATGATGCATGTGTGCATATATGCATATATAGACTCACTAGGCATTTACTTATGATGCATGCGTGTATATATGCATACATAGGCTCACTAGGCATTTACTTATGATGCATGTGTGTATATATGCATACATAGACTCACTAGGCATTTACTTATGATGCATGTGTGTATATATGCATACATATGATCACTAGGTATTTACTTATGATGCATGTGTGTATATATGCATACATAGACTCACTAGGCATTATGATGCATGTGTGTATATATGCATATATAGGCTCACTAGGTATTTACTTATGATTCATGTGTGTATATATGCATACATAGGCTCACTAGGTATTTACTTATGATGCATGTGTGTATATATGCATACATAGACTCACTAGGTATTTACTTATGATGCATGTGTGTATATATGCATACATAGGCTCACTAGGCATTTACTTATGATGCATGTGTGTATATATTCATACATAGGCTCACTAAGCATTTACTTATGATGCATGTGTGTATATATGCATACATAGGCTCACTAGGTATTTACTTATGATTCATGTGTGTATATATGCATACATAGGCTCACTAGGTATTTACTTATGATGCATGTGTGTATATATGCATACATAGACTCACTAGGCATTTACTTATGATGCATGTGTGTATATATACATACATAGACTCACTAGGCATTTACTTATGATGCATGTGTGTATATATGCATACATAGGCTCACTAGGTATTTACTTATGATGCATGTGTGTATATATGCATACATAGACTCACTAGGCATTTACTTATGATGCATGTGTGTATATATGCATACATAGACTCACTAGGTATTTACTTATGATGCATGTGTGTATATATGCATACATAGGCTCACTAGGCATTTACTTATGATGCATGTGTGTATATATGCATACATAGACTCACTAGGCATTTACTTATGATGCATGTGTGTATATATGCATACATAGACTCACTAGGCATTTACTTATGATGCATGTGTGTATATATGCATACATAGGCTCACTAGGTATTTACTTATGATGCATGTGTGTATATATGCATACATAGACTCACTAGGTATTTACTTATGATGCATGTGTGTATATATGCATACATAGGCTCACTAGGTATTTACTTATGATGCATGTGTGTATATATGCATACATAGGCTCACTAGGTATTTACTTATGATGCATGTGTGTATATATGCATACATAGGCTCACTAGGTATTTACTTATGATGCATGTGTGTATATATGCATACATAGACTCACTAGGTATTTACTTATGATGCATGTGTGTATATATGCATACATAGACTCACTAGGTATTTACTTATGATGCATGTGTGTATATATGCATACATAGGCTCACTAGGTATTTACTTATGATGCATGTGTGCATATATGCATACATAGACTCACTAGGCATTTACTTATGATGCATGTGTGTATATATGCATACATAGGCTCACTAGGCATTTACTTATGATGCATGTGTGTATATATGTATACATAGACTCACTAGGCATTTACTTATGATGCATGTGTGTATATATGCATACATAGACTCACTAGGTATTTACTTATGATGCATGTGTGTATATATGCATACATAGGCTCACTAGGTATTTACTTATGATGCATGTGTGCATATATGCATACATAGACTCACTAGGCATTTACTTATGATGCATGTGTGTATATATGCATACATAGACTCACTAGGCATTTACTTATGATGCATGTGTGTATATATGCATACATAGGCTCACTAGGCATTTACTTATGATGCATGTGTGTATATATGCATACATAGGCTCACTAGGTATTTACTTATGATGCATGTGTGTATATATGCATACATAGGCTCACTAGGTATTTACTTATGATGCATGTGTGTATATATGCATACATAAGGCTCACTAGGCATTTACTTATGATGCATGTGTGTATATATGCATACATAGACTCACTAGGCATTTACTTATGATGCATGTGTGTATATATGCATACATAGACTCACTAGGCATTTACTTATGATGCATGTGTGTATATATGCATACATATGATCACTAGGTATTTACTTATGATGCATGTGTGTATATATGCATACATAGACTCACTAGGCATTATAATGCATGTGTGTATATATGCATACATAGGCTCACTAGGTATTTACTTATGATTCATGTGTGTATATATGCATACATAGGCTCACTAGGTATTTACTTATGATGCATGTGTGTATATATGCATACATAGACTCACTAGGTATTTACTTATGATGCATGTGTGTATATATGCATACATAGACTCACTAGGCATTTACTTATGATGCATGTGTGTATATATGCATACATAGGCTCACTAGGTATTTACTTATGATGCATGTGTGTATATATGCATACATAGGCTCACTAGGTATTTACTTATGATGCATGTGTGTATATATGCATACATAGACTCACTAGGTATTTACTTATGATGCATGTGTGTATATATGCATACATAGGCTCACTAGGCATTTACTTGTGATGCATGTGTGTATATATGCATACATAGGCTCACTAGGCATTTACTTATGATGCATGTGTGTATATATGCATACATAGGCTCACTAGGCATTTACTTATGATGCATGTGTGTATATATGTATACATAGACTCACTAGGCATTTACTTATGATGCATGTGTGTATATATGCATACATAGACTCACTAGGTATTTACTTATGATGCATGTGTGTATATATGCATACATAGGCTCACTAGGTATTTACTTATGATGCATGTGTGCATATATGCATACATAGACTCACTAGGCATTTACTTATGATGCATGTGTGTATATATGCATATATAGACTCACTAGGCATTTACTTATGATGTATGTGTGTATATATGCATACATAGGCTCACTAGGTATTTACTTATAATGCATGTGTGCATATATGCATACATAGACTCACTAGGCATTTACTTATGATGCATGTGTGTATATATGCATACATAGGCTCACTAGGTATTTACTTATGATGCATGTGTGTATATATGCATACATAGACTCACTAGGTATTTACTTATGATGCATGTGTGTATATATGCATACATAGGCTCACTAGGTATTTACTTATGATGCATGTGTGTATATATGCATACATAGGCTCACTAGGCATTTACTTATGATGCATGTGTTTATATATGCATATATAGGCTCACTAGGCATTTACTTATGATGCATGTGTGTATATATGCATACATAGGCTCACTAGGCATTTACTTATGATGCATGTGTGTATATATGCATACATAGACTCACTAGGCATTTACTTATGATGCATGTGTGTATATATGCATACATAGGCTCACTAGGCATTTACTTATGATGCATGTGTGTATATATGCATACATAGGCTCACTAGGTATTTACTTATGATGCATGTGTGTATATATGCATACATAGACTCACTAGGCATTTACTTATGATGCATGTGTGTATATATGCATACATAGGCTCACTAGGCATTTACTTATGATGCATGTGTGTATATATGCATACATAGACTCACTAGGCATTTACTTATGATTCATGTGTGTATATATGCATACATAGGCTCACTAGGTATTTACTTATGATGCATGTGTGTATATATGCATACATAGACTCACTAGGTATTTACTTATGATGCATGTGTGTATATATGCATACATAGGCTCACTAGGCATTTACTTATGATGCATGTGTGTATATATTCTTACATAGGCTCACTAAGCATTTACTTATGATGCATGTGTGTATATATGCATACATAGGCTCACTAGGTATTTACTTATGATTCATGTGTGTATATATGCATACATAGGCTCACTAGGTATTTACTTATGATGCATGTGTGTATATATGCATACATAGACTCACTAGGCATTTACTTATGATGCATGTGTGCATATATGCATACATAGGCTCACTAGGTATTTACTTATGATGCATGTGTGTATATATGCATACATAGGCTCACTAGGTATTTACTTATGATGCATGTGTGTATATATGCATACATAGACTCACTAGGCATTTACTTATGATTCATGTGTGTATATATGCATACATAGACTCACTAGGTATTTACTTATGATGCATGTGTGTATATATGCATACATAGACTCACTAGGTATTTACTTATGATGCATGTGTGTATATATGCATACATAGGCTCACTAGGTATTTACTTATGATGCATGTGTGTATATATGCATACATAGGCTCACTAGGCATTTACTTATGATGCATGTGTGTATATATGTATACATAGACTCACTAGGCATTTACTTATGATGCATGTGTGTATATATGCATACATAGACTCACTAGGTATTTACTTATGATGCATGTGTGTATATATGCATACATAGGCTCACTAGGTATTTACTTATGATGCATGTGTGCATATATGCATACATAGACTCACTAGGCATTTACTTATGATGCATGTGTGTATATATGCATACATAGGCTCACTAGGCATTTACTTATGATGCATGTGTGTATATATGCATACATAGGCTCACTAGGTATTTACTTATGATGCATGTGTGTATATATGCATACATAGGCTCACTAGGTATTTACTTATGATGCATGTGTGTATATATGCATATATAGACTCACTAGGTATTTACTTATGATGCATGTGTGTATATATGCATATATAGACTCACTAGGTATTTACTTATGATGCATGTGTGTATATATGCATACATAGGCTCACTAGGTATTTACTTATGATGCATGTGTGTATATATGCATACATAGACTCACTAGGCATTTACTTATGATGCATGTGTGTATATATGCATATATAGACTCACTAGGTATTTACTTATGATGCATGTGTGTATATATGCATACATAGGCTCACTAGGCATTTACTTATGATGCATGTGTGTATATATGCATACATAGGCTCACTAGGCATTTACTTATGATGCATGTGTGTATATATGCATACATAGGCTCACTAGGCATTTACTTATGATGCATGTGTGTATATATGCATACATAGACTCACTAGGTATTTACTTATGATGCATGTGTGTATATATGCATACATAGGCTCACTAGGCATTTACTTATGATGCATGTGTGTATATATGCATACATAGACTCACTAGGCATTTACTTATGATGCATGTGTGTATATATGCATACATAGACTCACTAGGCATTTACTTATGATGCATGTGTGTATATATGCATACATAGACTCACTAGGTATTTACTTATGATGCATGTGTGTATATATGCATACATAGACTCACTAGGCATTTACTTATGATGCATGTGTGTATATATGCATACATAGGCTCACTAGGCATTTACTTATGATGCATGTGTGTATATATGCATATATAGACTCACTAGGTATTTACTTATGATGCATGTGTGTATATATGCATATATAGACTCACTAGGCATTTACTTATGATGCATGTGTGTATATATGCATACATAGGCTCACTAGGTATTTACTTATAATGCATGTGTGCATATATGCATACATAGACTCACTAGGCATTTACTTATGATGCATGTGTGTATATATGCATACATAGGCTCACTAGGTATTTACTTATGATGCATGTGTGTATATATGCATACATAGGCTCACTAGGTATTTACTTATGATGCATGTGTGTATACATGCATACATAGGCTCACTAGGTATTTACTTATGATGCATGTGTGTATATATGCATACATAGGCTCACTAGGCATTTACTTATGATGCATGTGTGTATATATGCATACATAGGCTCACTAGGTATTTACTTATGATGCATGTGTGTATATATGCATACATAGACTCACTAGGCATTTACTTATGATGCATGTGTGTATATATACATACATAGACTCACTAGGTATTTACTTATGATGCATGTGTGTATATATGCATACATAGACTCACTAGGTATTTACTTATGATGCATGTGTGTATATATGCATACATAGGCTCACTAGGTATTTACTTATGATGCATGTGTGTATATATGCATACATAGACTCACTAGGCATTTACTTATGATGCATGTGTGTATATATGCATACATAGGCTCACTAGGCATTTACTTATGATGCATGTGTGTATATATGCATACATAGGCTCACTAGGTATTTACTTATGATGCATGTGTGTATATATGCATACATAGGCTCACTAGGTATTTACTTATGATGCATGTGTGTATATATGCATATATAGACTCACTAGGTATTTACTTATGATGCATGTGTGTATATATGCATATATAGACTCACTAGGTATTTACTTATGATGCATGTGTGTATATATGCATACATAGGCTCACTAGGTATTTACTTATGATGCATGTGTGTATATATGCATACATAGACTCACTAGGCATTTACTTATGATGCATGTGTGTATATATGCATATATAGACTCACTAGGTATTTACTTATGATGCATGTGTGTATATATGCATACATAGGCTCACTAGGCATTTACTTATGATGCATGTGTGTATATATGCATACATAGGCTCACTAGGCATTTACTTATGATGCATGTGTGTATATATGCATACATAGGCTCACTAGGCATTTACTTATGATGCATGTGTGTATATATGCATACATAGACTCACTAGGTATTTACTTATGATGCATGTGTGTATATATGCATACATAGGCTCACTAGGTATTTACTTATGATGCATGTGTGTATATATGCATACATAGACTCACTAGGCATTTACTTATGATGCATGTGTGTATATATGCATACATAGACTCACTAGGCATTTACTTATGATGCATGTGTGTATATATGCATACATAGACTCACTAGGTATTTACTTATGATGCATGTGTGTATATATGCATACATAGACTCACTAGGCATTTACTTATGATGCATGTGTGTATATATGCATACATAGGCTCACTAGGCATTTACTTATGATGCATGTGTGTATATATGCATATATAGACTCACTAGGTATTTACTTATGATGCATGTGTGTATATATGCATATATAGACTCACTAGGCATTTACTTATGATGCATGTGTGTATATATGCATACATAGGCTCACTAGGTATTTACTTATAATGCATGTGTGCATATATGCATACATAGACTCACTAGGCATTTACTTATGATGCATGTGTGTATATATGCATACATAGGCTCACTAGGTATTTACTTATGATGCATGTGTGTATATATGCATACATAGGCTCACTAGGTATTTACTTATGATGCATGTGTGTATACATGCATACATAGGCTCACTAGGTATTTACTTATGATGCATGTGTGTATATATGCATACATAGGCTCACTAGGCATTTACTTATGATGCATGTGTGTATATATGCATACATAGGCTCACTAGGTATTTACTTATGATGCATGTGTGTATATATGCATACATAGACTCACTAGGCATTTACTTATGATGCATGTGTGTATATATACATACATAGACTCACTAGGTATTTACTTATGATGCATGTGTGTATATATGCATACATATGATCACTAGGTATTTACTTATGATGCATGTGTGTATATATGCATACATAGACTCACTAGGCATTATGATGCATGTGTGTATATATGCATATATAGGCTCACTAGGTATTTACTTATGATTCATGTGTGTATATATGCATACATAGGCTCACTAGGTATTTACTTATGATGCATGTGTGTATATATGCATACATAGACTCACTAGGTATTTACTTATGATGCATGTGTGTATATATGCATACATAGACTCACTAGGTATTTACTTATGATGCATGTGTGTATATATGCATACATAGACTCACTAGGCATTTACTTATGATGCATGTGTGCATATATGCATACATAGGCTCACTAGGTATTTACTTATGATGCATGTGTGTATATATGCATACATAGGCTCACTAGGCATTTACTTATGATGCATGTGTGTATATATTCATACATAGGCTCACTAAGCATTTACTTATGATGCATGTGTGTATATATGCATACATAGGCTCACTAGGTATTTACTTATGATTCATGTGTGTATATATGCATACATAGACTCACTAGGTATTTACTTATGATGCATGTGTGTATATATGCATACATAGGCTCACTAGGTATTTACTTATGATGCATGTGTGCATATATGCATACATAGACTCACTAGGCATTTACTTATGATGCATGTGTGTATATATGCATACATAGGCTCACTAGGCATTTACTTATGATGCATGTGTGTATATATGTATACATAGACTCACTAGGCATTTACTTATGATGCATGTGTGTATATATGCATACATAGACTCACTAGGTATTTACTTATGATGCATGTGTGTATATATGCATACATAGGCTCACTAGGTATTTACTTATGATGCATGTGTGCATATATGCATACATAGACTCACTAGGCATTTACTTATGATGCATGTGTGTATGTATGCATACATAGGCTCACTAGGCATTTACTTATGATGCATGTGTGTATATATGCATACATAGGCTCACTAGGCATTTACTTATGATGCATGTGTGTATATATCCATACATAGGCTCACTAGGTATTTACTTATGATGCATGTGTGTATGTATGCATACATAGGCTCACTAGGCATTTACTTATGATGCATGTGTGTATATATGCATACATAGGCTCACTAGGCATTTACTTATGATGCATGTGTGTATATATCCATACATAGGCTCACTAGGCATTTACTTATGATGCATGTGTGTATATATGCATACATAGGCTCACTAGGTATTTACTTATGATGCATGTGTGTATATATGCATATATAGACTCACTAGGTATTTACTTATGATGCATGTGTGTATATATGCATATATAGACTCACTAGGTATTTACTTATGATGCATGTGTGTATATATGCATACATAGGCTCACTAGGTATTTACTTATGATGCATGTGTGTATATATGCATACATAGGCTCACTAGGCATTTACTTATGATGCATGTGTGTATATATGCATACATAGACTCACTAGGCATTTACTTATGATGCATGTGTGTATATATGCATACATAGACTCACTAGGCATTTACTTATCATGCATGTGTGTATATATGCATACATAGACTCACTAGGCATTTACTTATGATGCATGTGTGTATATATGCATACATAGGCTCACTAGGCATTTACTTATGATGCATGTGTGTATATATGCATACATAGACTCACTAGGTATTTACTTATGATGCATGTGTGCATATATGCATACATAGGCTCACTAGGCATTTACTTATGATGCATGTGTGCATATATGCATACATAGACTCACTAGGCATTTACTTATGATGCATGTGTGTATATATGCATACATAGGCTCACTAGGTATTTACTTATGATGCATGTGTGTATATATGCATACATAGGCTCACTAGGTATTTACATATGATGCATGTGTGTATATATGCATACATAGACTCACTAGGCATTTACTTATGATGCATGTATATTATATGTATACATAGACTCACTAGGCATTTACTTATGATGCATGTGTGTATATATGCATACATAGGCTCACTAGGCATTTACTTGTGATGCATGTGTGTATATATGCATACATAGGCTCACTAGGCATTTACTTGTGATGCATGTGTGTATATATGCATACATAGGCTCACTAGGTATTTACTTATGATGCATGTGTGCATATATGCATACATAGGCTCACTAGGTATTTACTTATGATGCATGTGTGTATATATGCATACATAGACTCACTAGGTATTTACTTATGATGCATGTGTGTATATATGCATACATAGACTCACTAGGCATTTACTTATGATGCATGTATGTATATATGTATACATAGACTCACTAGGCATTTACTTATGATGCATGTGTGTATATATGCATACATAGGCTCACTAGGCATTTACTTGTGATGCATGTGTGTATATATGCATACATAGGCTCACTAGGCATTTACTTGTGATGCATGTGTGTATATATGCATACATAGGCTCACTAGGTATTTACTTATGATGCATGTGTGTATATATGCATACATAGGCTCACTAGGTATTTACTTATGATGCATGTGTGTATATATGCATACATAGGCTCACTAGGCATTTACTTATGATGCATGTGTGCATATATGTATACATAGGCTCACTAGGTATTTACTTATGATGCATGTGTGCATATATGTATACATAGGCTCACTAGGTATTTACTTATGATGCATGTGTGTATATATGCATACATAGACTCACTAGGCATTTACTTATGATGCATGTGTGTATATATGCATACATAGGCTCACTAGGCATTTACTTATGATGCATGTGTGTATATATACATACATAGGCTCACTAGGCATTTACTTATGATGCATGTGTGTATATATGCATACATAGACTCACTAGGCATTTACTTATGATGCATGTGTGTATATATGCATACATAGACTCACTAGGCATTTACTTATGATGCATGTGTGTATATATGCATACATAGACTCACTAGGCATTTACTTATGATGCATGTGTGTATATATGCATACATAGGCTCACTAGGTATTTACTTATGATGCATGTGTGCATATATGCATACATAGACTCACTAGGCATTTACTTATGATGCATGTGTGCATATATGCATACATAGACTCACTAGGCATTTACTTATGATGCATGTGTGTATATATGCATACATAGGCTCACTAGGCATTTACTTATGATGCATGTGTGTATATATGCATACATAGGCTCACTAGGCATTTACTTATGATGAATGTGTGTATATATGCATACATAGACTCACTAGGCATTTACTTATGATGCATGTATGTATATATGCATACATAGACTCACTAGGTATTTACTTATGATGCATGTGTGTATATATGCATACATACGCTCACTAGGCATTTACTTATGATGCATGTGTGTATATATGCATACATAGGCTCACTAGGCATTTACTTATGATGCATGTGTGTATATATGCATACATAGACTCACTAGGCATTTACTTATGATGCATGTGTGTATATAATTATGCATACATAGGCTCACTAGGTATTTACTTATGATGCATGTGTGTATATATGCATACATAGGCTCACTAGGCATTTACTTATGATGCATGTGTGTATATATGCATACATAGACTCACTAGGTATTTACTTATGATACATGTGTGTATATATGCATACATAGGCTCACTAGGCATTTACTTATGATGCAAGTGTGTATATATGCATACATAGGCTCACTAGGCATTTACTTATGATGCATGTGTGTATATATGCATACATAGACTCACTAGGCATTTACTTATGATGCATGTGTGTATATATGCATACATAGACTCACTAGGCATTTACTTATGATGCATGTGTGTATATATGCATACATAGGCTCACTAGGCATTTACTTATGATGCATGTGTGTATATATGCATACATAGGCTCACTAGGCATTTACTTATGATGCATGTGTGTATATATGCATACATAGGCTCACTAGGCATTTACTTATGATGCATGTGTGTATATATGCATACATAGACTCACTAGGCATTTACTTATGATGCATGTGTGTATATATGCATACATAGGCTCACTAGGCATTTACTTATGATGCATGTGTGTATATATGCATACATAGGCTCACTAGGCATTTACTTATGATGCATGTGTGTATATATGCATACATAGGCTCACTAGGCATTTACTTATGATGCATGTGTGTATATATGCATACATAGGCTCACTAGGCATTTACTTATGATGCATGTGTGTATATATGCATACATAGGCTCACTAGGTATTTACTTATGATGCATGTGTGCATATATGCATACATAGACTCACTAGGTATTTACTTATGATGCATGTGTGTATATATGCATACATAGGCTCACTAGGTATTTACTTATGATGCATGTGTGTATATATGCATACATAGACTCACTAGGCATTTACTTATGATGCATGTGTGCATATATGCATACATAGACTCACTAGGCATTTACTTATGATGCATGTGTGTATATATGCATACATAGACTCACTAGGTATTTACTTATGATGCATGTGTGTATATATGCATACATAGGCTCACTAGGCATTTACTTATGATGCATGTGTGTATATATGCATACATAGGCTCGCTAGGCATTTACTTATGATGCATGTGTGTATATATGCATACATAGGCTCACTAGGCATTTACTTAATGATGCATGTGTGCATATATGCATACATAGGCTCACTAGGTATTTACTTATGATGCATGTGTGTATATATGCATACATAGGCTCACTAGGTATTTACTTATGATGCATGTGTGTATATATGCATACATAGGCTCACTAGGCATTTACTTATGATGCATGTGTGTATATATGCATACATAGGCTCACTAGGCATTTACTTATGATGCATGTGTGTATATATGCATACATAGGCTCACTAGGCATTTACTTATGATGCATGTGTGTATATATGCATACATAGACTCACTAGGCATTTACTTATGATGCATGTGTGTATATATGCATACATAGACTCACTAGGTATTTACTTATGATGCATGTGTGTATATATGCATACATAGGCTCACTAGGCATTTACTTATGATGCATGTGTGTATATATGCATACATAGGCTCACTAGGTATTTACTTATGATGCATGTGTGTATATATGCATACATAGACTCACTAGGCATTTACTTATGATGCATGTGTGTATATATGCATACATAGGCTCACTAGGCATTTACTTATGATGCATGTGTGTATATATGCATACATAGACTCACTAGGCATTTACTTATGATGCATGTGTGTATATATGCATACATATGATCACTAGGTATTTACTTATGATGCATGTGTGTATATATGCATACATAGACTCACTAGGCATTATGATGCATGTGTGTATATATGCATATATATAGGCTCACTAGGTATTTACTTATGATTCATGTGTGTATATATGCATACATAGGCTCACTAGGTATTTACTTATGATGCATGTGTGTATATATGCATACATAGACTCACTAGGTATTTACTTATGATGCATGTGTGTATATATGCATACATAGGCTCACTAGGTATTTACTTATGATGCATGTGTGTATATATGCATACATAGGCTCACTAGGCATTTACTTATGATGCATGTGTGCATATATGCATACATAGACTCACTAGGCATTTACTTATGATGCATGTGTGTATATATGCATACATAGACTCACTAGGCATTTACTTATGATGCATGTGTGTATATATGCATACATAGACTCACTAGGCATTTACTTATGATGCATGTGTGTATATATGTATACATAGGCTCACTAGGTATTTACTTATGATGCATGTGTGTATATATGCATACATAGACTCACTAGGTATTTACTTATGATGCATGTGTGTATATATGCATACATAGGCTCACTAGGTATTTACTTATGATGCATGTGTGTATATATGCATACATAGACTCACTAGGCATTTACTTATGATGCATGTGTGTATATATGCATACATATGATCACTAGGTATTTACTTATGATACATGTGTGTATATATGTATACATAGACTCACTAGGCATTTACTTATGATGCATGTGTGTATATATGCATACATAGGCTCACTAGGTATTTACTTATGATGCATGTGTGTATATATGCATACATAGGCTCACTAGGCATTTACTTATGATGCATGTGTGTATATATGCATACATAGGCTCACTAGGCATTTACTTATGATGCATGTGTGTATATATGCATACATAGACTCACTAGGCATTTACTTATGATGCATGTGTGTATATATGCATACATAGGCTCACTAGGCATTTACTTATGATGCATGTGTGTATATATGCATACATAGACTCACTAGGCATTTACTTATGATGCATGTGTGTATATATGCATACATAGGCTCACTAGGTATTTACTTATGATGCATGTGTGCATATATGCATACATAGACTCACTAGGCATTTACTTATGATGCATGTGTGTATATATGCATACATAGGCTCACTAGGCATTTACTTATGATGTATGTGTGTATATATGCATACATAGGCTCACTAGGCATTTACTTATGATGCATGTGTGTATATATGCATACATAGACTCACTAGGCATTTACTTATGATGCATGTGTGTATATATGCATACATAGACTCACTAGGCATTTACTTATGATGCATGTGTGTATATATGCATACATAGACTCACTAGGCATTTACTTATGATGCATGTGTGTATATATGCATACATAGACTCACTAGGCATTTACTTATGATGCATGTGTGTATATATGCATACATAGACTCACTAGGCATTTACTTATGATGCATGTGTGCATATATGCATACATAGGCTCACTAGGTATTTACTTATGATGCATGTGTGTATATATGCATACATAGGCTCACTAGGTATTTACTTATGATGCATGTGTGTATATATGCATACATAGACTCACTAGGTATTTACTTATGATGCATGTGTGTATATATGCATACATAGGCTCACTAGGCATTTACTTGTGATGCTTGTGTGTATATATGCATACATAGGCTCACTAGGCATTTACTTGTGATGCATGTGTGTATATATGCATACATAGGCTCACTAGGTATTTACTTATGATGCATGTGTGTATATATGCATACATAGACTCACTAGGCATTTACTTATGATGCATGTGTGTATATATGCATACATAGGCTCACTAGGCATTTACTTGTGATGCATGTGTGCATATATGCATACATAGACTCACTAGGCATTTACTTATGATGCATGTGTGTATATATGCATACATAGGCTCACTAGGTATTTACTTATCATGCATGTGTGCATATATGCATACATAGACTCACTAGGTATTTACTTATGATGCATGTATATATGCATACATACGCTCACTAGGTATTTACTTATGATGCATGTGTGTATATATGCATACATAGGCTCACTAGGTATTTACTTATGATGCATGTGTGTATATATGCATACATAGACTCACTCAGGCATTTACTTATGATGCATGTGTGTATATATGCATACATAGACTCACTAGGCATTTACTTATGATGCATGTGTGTATATATGCATACATAGGCTCACTAGGCATTTACTTATGATGCATGTGTGTATATATGCATACATAGACTCACTAGGTATTTACTTATGATGCATGTGTGCATATATGCATACATAGGCTCACTAGGCATTTACTTATGATGCATGTGTGCATATATGCATACATAGACTCACTAGGCATTTACTTATGATGCATGTGTGTATATATGCATACATAGGCTCACTAGGTATTTACTTATGATCCATGTGTGTATATATGCATACATAGACTCACTAGGTATTTACTTATGATGCATGTGTGTATATATGCATACATAGGCTCACTAGGTATTTACTTATGATGCATGTGTGCATATATGCATACATAGACTCACTAGGCATTTACTTATGATGCATGTGTGCATATATGCATACATAGGCTCACTAGGCATTTACTTATGATGCATGTGTGCATATATTCATACATAGACTCACTAGGTATTTACTTATGATGCATGTGTGTATATATGCATACATAGGCTCACTAGGTATTTACTTATGATGCATGTGTGTATATATGCATACATAGACTCACTAGGCATTTACTTATGATGCATGTGTGTATATATGCATACATAGGCTCACTAGGTAATTACTTATGATGCATGTGTGTATATATGCATACATAGGCTCACTAGGCATTTACTTATGATGCATGTGTGCATATATGCATACATAGGCTCACTAGGCATTTACTTATGATGCATGTGTGCATATATGCATACATAGGCTCACTAGGTATTTACTTATGATGCATGTGTGCATATATGCATATATAGGCTCACTAGGCATTTACTTATGATGCATGTGTGTATATATGCATACATAGGCTCACTAGGTATTTACTTATGATGCATGTGTGTATATATGCATACATAGGCTCACTAGGCATTTACTTATGATGCATGTGTGTATATATGCATACATAGGCTCACTAGGCATTTACTTATGATGCATGTGTGTATATATGCAAACATAGGCTCACTAGGAATTTACTTATGATGCATGTGTGTATATATGCATACATAGGCTCACTAGGTATTTACTTAAGATGAATGTGTGTATATATGCATACATAGGCTCACTAGGCATTTACTTATGATGCATGTGTGTATATATGCAAACATAGGCTCACTAGGAATTTACTTATGATGCATGTGTGTATATATGCATACATAGACTCACTAGGTATTTACTTATGATGAATGTGTGTATATATGCATACATAGGCTCACTAGGTATTTACTT
This sequence comes from Cladorhizidae sp. MBARI D1340-BT2, assembly GCA_028752905.1. Taxonomy (NCBI): domain Eukaryota; kingdom Metazoa; phylum Porifera; class Demospongiae; order Poecilosclerida; family Cladorhizidae; species Cladorhizidae sp. MBARI D1340-BT2. Next base: position 23,051,362 of record JAQNBH010000014.1, on the reverse strand, counting down.
ATGATGCATGTGTGCATATATGCATACATAGACTCACTAGGTATTTACTTATGATGCATGTGTGTATATATGCATACATAGGCTCACTAGGCATTTACTTATGATGCATGTGTGTATATATGCATACATAGACTCACTAGGTATTTACTTATGATATTTACTTATGATACATGTGTGTATATATGCATACATAGACTCACTAGGCATTTACTTATGATGCATGTGTGTATATATGCATACATAGATTCACTAGGTATTTACTTATGATACATGTGTGTATATATGCATACATAGGCTCACTAGGCATTTAGTTATGATGCATGTGTGTATATATGCATACATAGGCTCACTAGGCATTTACTTATGATGCATGTGTGTATATATGCATACATAGGCTCACTAGGCATTTACTTATGATGCATGTGTGCATATATGCATACATAGAATCACTAGGTATTTACTTATGATGCATGTGTGTATATATTCATACATAGGCTCACTAGGTATTTACTTATGATGCATGTGTGTATATATGCATACATAGACTCACTAGGCATTTACTTATGATGCATGCGTGTATATATGCATACATAGGCTCACTAGGCATTTACTTATGATGCATGCGTGTATATATGCATACATAGGCTCACTAGGCATTTACTTATGATGCATGCGTGTATATATGCATACATAGGCTCACTAGGCATTTACTTATGATGCATGTGTGTATATATGCATACATAGGCTCACTAGGTATTTACTTATGATGCATGTGTGTATATATGCATACATAGGCTCACTAGGTATTTACTTATGATGCATGTGTGTATATATGCATACATAGGCTCACTAGGCATTTACTTATGATGCATGTGTGTATATATGCATACATACGCTCACTAGGCATTTACTTATGATGCATGTGTGTATATATGCATATATACGCTCACTAGGCATTTACTTATGATGCATGTGTGTATATATGCGTATTTACTTATGATGCATGTGTGTATATATGCATACATAGGCTCACTAGGTATTTACTTATGATGCATGTGTGTATATATGCATATATACGCTCACTAGGCATTTACTTATGATGCATGTGTGTATATATGCATACATAGGCTCACTAGGCATTTACTTATGATGCATGTGTGTATATATGCATACATAGACTCACTAGGCATTTACTTATGATGCATGTGTGTATATATGCATACATAGGCTCACTAGGCATTTACTTATGATGCATGTGTGTATATATGCATACATAGGCTCACTAGGCATTTACTTATGATGCATGTGTGTATATATGCATACATAGACTCACTAGGCATTTACTTATGATGCATGTGTGCATATATGCATACATAGGCTCACTAGGTATTTACTTATGATGCATGTGTGTATATATGCATACATAGACTCACTAGGTATTTACTTATGATGCATGTGTGTATATATGCATACATAGGCTCACTAGGCATTTACTTATGATGCATGTGTGTATATATGCATACATAGGCTCACTAGGTATTTACTTATGATGCATGTGTGTATATATGCATACATAGGCTCACTAGGTATTTACTTATGATGCATGTGTGTATATATGCATACATAGGCTCACTAGGCATTTACTTATGATGCATGTGTGTATATATGCATACATAGGCTCACTAGGCATTTACTTATGATGCATGTGTGTATATATGCATACATAGACTCACTAGGCATTTACTTATGATGCATGTGTGTATATATGCATACATAGGCTCACTAGGCATTTACTTATGATGCATGTGTGTATATATGCATACATAGGCTCACTAGGCATTTACTTATGATGCATGTGTGTATATATGCATACATAGGCTCACTAGGTATTTACTTATGATGCATGTGTGTATATATGCATACATAGGCTCACTAGGTATTTACTTATGATGCATGTGTGTATATATGCATACATAGACTCACTAGGCATTTACTTATGATGCATGTGTGTATATATGCATACATAGGCTCACTAGGCATTTACTTATGATGCATGTGTGCATATATGCATACATAGACTCACTAGGTATTTTGCATGTGTGTATATATGCATACATAGGCTCACTAGGTATTTACTATGATGCATGTGTGTATATATGCATACATAGACTCACTAGTCATTTACTTATGATGCATGTGTGTATATATGCATACATAGACTCACTAGGTATTTACTTATGATGCATGTGTGTATATATGCATACATAGGCTCACTAGGTATTTACTTATGATGCATGTGTGTATATATGCATACATAGACTCACTAGGCATTTACTTATGATGCATGTGTGTATATATGCATACATAGGCTCACTAGGTATTTACTTATGATGCATGTGTGTATATATGCATACATAGACTCACTAGGTATTTACTTATTATGCATGTGTGTATATATGCATACATACGCTCACTAGTTATTTACTTATGATGCATGTGTGTATATATGCATACATACGCTCACTAGGTATTTACGTATGATGCATGTGTGTATATATGCATACATACGCTCACTAGGTATTTACTTATGATGCATGTGTGTATATATGCATACATAGGCTCACTAGGCATTTACTTATGATGCATGTGTGTATATATGCATACATAGACTCACTAGGCATTTACTTATGATGCATGTGTGTATATATGCATACATAGACTCACTAGGTATTTACTTATGATGCATGTGTGTATATATGGATACATAGGCTCACTAGGCATTTACTTATGATGCATGTGTGTATATATGCATACATAGACTCACTAGGCATTTACTTATGATGCATGTGTGTATATATGCATACATAGGCTCACTAGGCATTTACTTATGATGCATGTGTGTATATATGCATACATAGGCTCACTAGGCATTTACTTATGATGCATGTGTGTATATATGCATACATAGGCTCACTAGGCATTTACTTATGATGCATGTGTGTATATATGCATACATAGGCTCACTAGGTATTTACTTATGATGCATGTGTGTATATATGCATACATAGACTCACTAGGCATTTACTTATGATGCATGTGTGTATATATGCATACATAGGCTCACTAGGCATTTACTTATGATGCATGTGTGTATATATGCATACATAGGCTCACTAGGCATTTACTTATGATGCATGTGTTTATATATGCATACATAGGCTCACTAGGTATTTACTTATGATGCATGTGTGTATATATGCATACATAGGCTCACTAGGCATTTACTTATGATGCATGTGTGCATATATGCATACATAGACTCACTAGGCATTTACTTATGATGCATGTGTGTATATATGCATACATAGACTCACTAGGCATTTACTTATGATGCATGTGTGTATATATGCATACATAGACTCACTAGGCATTTACTTATGATGCATGTGTGTATATATGCATACATAGGCTCACTAGGCATTTACTTATGATGAATGTGTGTATATATGCATACATAGACTCACTAGGCATTTACTTATGATGCATGTGTGTATATATGCATACATAGACTCACTAGGCATTTACTTATGATGCATGTGTGTATATATGCATACATAGACTCACTAGGTATTTACTTATGATGCATGTGTGCATATATGCATACATAGGCTCACTAGGTATTTACTTATGATGCATGTGTGTATATATGCATACATAGACTCACTAGGTATTTACTTATGATGCATGTGTGTATATATGCATACATAGACTCACTAGGCATTTACTTATGATGCATGTGTGCATATATGCATACACAGGCTCACTAGGTATTTACTTATGATGCATGTGTGTATATATGCATACATAGGCTCACTAGGCATTTACTTATGATGCATGTGTGTATATATGCATACATAGACTCACTAGGTATTTACTTATGATGCATGTGTGTATATATGCATACATAGGCTCACTAGGTATTTACTTATGATGCATGTGTGTATATATGCATACATAGGCTCACTAGGCATTTACTTATGATGCATGTGTGCATATATGCATACATAGACTCACTAGGTATTTTGCATGTGTGTATATATGCATACATAGGCTCACTAGGTATTTACTATGATGCATGTGTGTATATATGCATACATAGACTCACTAGTCATTTACTTATGATGCATGTGTGTATATATGCATACATAGGCTCACTAGGCATTTACTTATGATGCATGTGTGTATATATGCATACATAGACTCACTAGGTATTTACTTATGATGCATGTGTGTATATATGCATACATAGGCTCACTAGGCATTTACTTATGATGCATGTGTGTATATATGCATACATAGGCTCACTAGGTATTTACTTATGATGCATGTGTGTATATATGCATACATAGACTCACTAGGCATTTACTTATGATGCATGTGTGTATATATGCATACATAGGCTCACTAGGCATTTACTTATGATGCATGTGTGTATATATGCATACATAGGCTCACTAGGCATTTACTTATGATGCATGTGTGTATATATGCATACATAGGCTCACTAGGCATTTACCTATGATGCATGTGTGTATATATGCATACATAGGCTCACTAGGCATTTACTTATGATGCATGTGTGCATATATGCATACATAGACTCACTATTTACTTATGATGCATGTGTGTATATATGCATACATAGGCTCACTAGGCATTTACTTATGATGCATGTGTGTATATATGCATACATAGGCTCACTAGGTATTTACTTATGATGCATGTGTGTATATATGCATACATAGACTCACTAGGTATTTACTTATGATGCATGTGTGTATATATGCATACATAGGCTCACTAGGCATTTACTTATGATGCATGTGTGTATATATGCATACATAGGCTCACTAGGCATTTACTTATGATGCATGTGTGTATATATGCATACATAGCCTCACTAGGTATTTACTTATGATGCATGTGTGTATATATGCATACATAGGCTCACTAGGCATTTACTTATGATGCATGTGTGTATATATGCATACATAGGCTCACTAGGTATTTACTTATGATGCATGTGTGCATATATGCATACATAGACTCACTAGGCATTTACTTATGATGCATGTGTGTATATATGCATACATAGGCTCACTAGGTATTTACTTATGATGCATGTGTGTATATATGCATACATAGGCTCACTAGGCATTTACTTATGATGCATGTGTGTATATATGCATACATAGACTCACTAGGTATTTACTTATGATTCATGTGTGTATATATGCATACATAGGCTCACTAGGTATTTACTTATGATGCATGTGTGTATATATGCATACATAGACTCACTAGGTATTTACTTATGATGCATGTGTGTATATATGCATACATAGACTCACTAGGTATTTACTTATGATTCATGTGTGTATATATGCATACATAGGCTCACTAGGTATTTACTTATGATGCATGTGTGTATATATGCATACATAGACTCACTAGGTATTTACTTATGATGCATGTGTGTATATATGCATACATAGACTCACTAGGCATTTACTTATGATGCATGTGGGTATATATGCATACATAGGCTCACTAGGTATTTACTTATGATGCATGTGTGTATATATGCATACATAGGCTCACTAGGTATTTACTTATGATGCATGTGTGTATATATGCATACATAGACTCACTAGGTATTTACTTATGATGCATGTGTGTATATATGCATACATAGGCTCACTAGGCATTTACTTATGATGCATGTGTGTATATATGCATACATAGGCTCACTAGGCATTTACTTATGATGCATGTGTGTATATATGTATACATAGACTCACTAGGCATTTACTTATGATGCATGTGTGTATATATGCATACATAGACTCACTAGGTATTTACTTATGATGCATGTGTGTATATATGCATACATAGGCTCACTAGGTATTTACTTATGATGCATGTGTGCATATATGCATACATAGACTCACTAGGCATTTACTTATGATGCATGTGTGTATATATGCATACATAGACTCACTAGGCATTTACTTATGATGCATGTGTGTATATATGCATATATAGACTCACTAGGTATTTACTTATGATGCATGTGTGTATATATGCATATATAGACTCACTAGGCATTTACTTATGATGCATGTGTGTATATATGCATACATAGGCTCACTAGGTATTTACTTATAATGCATGTGTGCATATATGCATACATAGACTCACTAGGCATTTACTTATGATGCATGTGTGTATATATGCATACATAGGCTCACTAGGTATTTACTTATGATGCATGTGTGTATATATGCATACATAGACTCACTAGGTATTTACTTATGATGCATGTGTGTATATATGCATACATAGGCTCACTAGGTATTTACTTATGATGCATGTGTGTATATATGCATACATAGGCTCACTAGGCATTTACTTATGATGCATGTGTGTATATATGCATACATAGGCTCACTAGGCATTTACTTATGATGCATGTGTGTATATATGCATACATAGACTCACTAGGCATTTACTTATGATGCATGTGTGTATATATGCATACATAGGCTCACTAGGCATTTACTTATGATGCATGTGTGTATATATGCATACATAGGCTCACTAGGTATTTACTTATGATGCATGTGTGTATATATGCATACATAGACTCACTAGGCATTTACTTATGATGCATGTGTGTATATATGCATACATAGACTCACTAGGCATTTACTTATGATGCATGTGTGTATATATGCATACATAGACTCACTAGGTATTTACTTATGATGCATGTGTGCATATATGCATATATAGACTCACTAGGCATTTACTTATGATGCATGCGTGTATATATGCATACATAGGCTCACTAGGCATTTACTTATGATGCATGTGTGTATATATGCATACATAGACTCACTAGGCATTTACTTATGATGCATGTGTGTATATATGCATACATATGATCACTAGGTATTTACTTATGATGCATGTGTGTATATATGCATACATAGACTCACTAGGCATTATGATGCATGTGTGTATATATGCATATATAGGCTCACTAGGTATTTACTTATGATTCATGTGTGTATATATGCATACATAGGCTCACTAGGTATTTACTTATGATGCATGTGTGTATATATGCATACATAGACTCACTAGGTATTTACTTATGATGCATGTGTGTATATATGCATACATAGGCTCACTAGGCATTTACTTATGATGCATGTGTGTATATATTCATACATAGGCTCACTAAGCATTTACTTATGATGCATGTGTGTATATATGCATACATAGGCTCACTAGGTATTTACTTATGATTCATGTGTGTATATATGCATACATAGGCTCACTAGGTATTTACTTATGATGCATGTGTGTATATATGCATACATAGACTCACTAGGCATTTACTTATGATGCATGTGTGTATATATACATACATAGACTCACTAGGCATTTACTTATGATGCATGTGTGTATATATGCATACATAGGCTCACTAGGTATTTACTTATGATGCATGTGTGTATATATGCATACATAGACTCACTAGGCATTTACTTATGATGCATGTGTGTATATATGCATACATAGACTCACTAGGTATTTACTTATGATGCATGTGTGTATATATGCATACATAGGCTCACTAGGCATTTACTTATGATGCATGTGTGTATATATGCATACATAGACTCACTAGGCATTTACTTATGATGCATGTGTGTATATATGCATACATAGACTCACTAGGCATTTACTTATGATGCATGTGTGTATATATGCATACATAGGCTCACTAGGTATTTACTTATGATGCATGTGTGTATATATGCATACATAGACTCACTAGGTATTTACTTATGATGCATGTGTGTATATATGCATACATAGGCTCACTAGGTATTTACTTATGATGCATGTGTGTATATATGCATACATAGGCTCACTAGGTATTTACTTATGATGCATGTGTGTATATATGCATACATAGGCTCACTAGGCATTTACTTATGATTCATGTGTGTATATATGCATACATAGACTCACTAGGTATTTACTTATGATGCATGTGTGTATATATGCATACATAGACTCACTAGGTATTTACTTATGATGCATGTGTGTATATATGCATACATAGGCTCACTAGGTATTTACTTATGATGCATGTGTGCATATATGCATACATAGACTCACTAGGCATTTACTTATGATGCATGTGTGTATATATGCATACATAGGCTCACTAGGCATTTACTTATGATGCATGTGTGTATATATGTATACATAGACTCACTAGGCATTTACTTATGATGCATGTGTGTATATATGCATACATAGACTCACTAGGTATTTACTTATGATGCATGTGTGTATATATGCATACATAGGCTCACTAGGTATTTACTTATGATGCATGTGTGCATATATGCATACATAGACTCACTAGGCATTTACTTATGATGCATGTGTGTATATATGCATACATAGACTCACTAGGCATTTACTTATGATGCATGTGTGTATATATGCATACATAGGCTCACTAGGCATTTACTTATGATGCATGTGTGTATATATGCATACATAGGCTCACTAGGTATTTACTTATGATGCATGTGTGTATATATGCATACATAGGCTCACTAGGTATTTACTTATGATGCATGTGTGTATATATGCATACATAAGGCTCACTAGGCATTTACTTATGATGCATGTGTGTATATATGCATACATAGACTCACTAGGCATTTACTTATGATGCATGTGTGTATATATGCATACATAGACTCACTAGGCATTTACTTATGATGCATGTGTGTATATATGCATACATATGATCACTAGGTATTTACTTATGATGCATGTGTGTATATATGCATACATAGACTCACTAGGCATTATAATGCATGTGTGTATATATGCATACATAGGCTCACTAGGTATTTACTTATGATTCATGTGTGTATATATGCATACATAGGCTCACTAGGTATTTACTTATGATGCATGTGTGTATATATGCATACATAGACTCACTAGGTATTTACTTATGATGCATGTGTGTATATATGCATACATAGACTCACTAGGCATTTACTTATGATGCATGTGTGTATATATGCATACATAGGCTCACTAGGTATTTACTTATGATGCATGTGTGTATATATGCATACATAGGCTCACTAGGTATTTACTTATGATGCATGTGTGTATATATGCATACATAGACTCACTAGGTATTTACTTATGATGCATGTGTGTATATATGCATACATAGGCTCACTAGGCATTTACTTGTGATGCATGTGTGTATATATGCATACATAGGCTCACTAGGCATTTACTTATGATGCATGTGTGTATATATGCATACATAGGCTCACTAGGCATTTACTTATGATGCATGTGTGTATATATGTATACATAGACTCACTAGGCATTTACTTATGATGCATGTGTGTATATATGCATACATAGACTCACTAGGTATTTACTTATGATGCATGTGTGTATATATGCATACATAGGCTCACTAGGTATTTACTTATGATGCATGTGTGCATATATGCATACATAGACTCACTAGGCATTTACTTATGATGCATGTGTGTATATATGCATACATAGACTCACTAGGCATTTACTTATGATGCATGTGTGTATATATGCATATATAGACTCACTAGGTATTTACTTATGATGCATGTGTGTATATATGCATATATAGACTCACTAGGCATTTACTTATGATGTATGTGTGTATATATGCATACATAGGCTCACTAGGTATTTACTTATAATGCATGTGTGCATATATGCATACATAGACTCACTAGGCATTTACTTATGATGCATGTGTGTATATATGCATACATAGGCTCACTAGGTATTTACTTATGATGCATGTGTGTATATATGCATACATAGACTCACTAGGTATTTACTTATGATGCATGTGTGTATATATGCATACATAGGCTCACTAGGTATTTACTTATGATGCATGTGTGTATATATGCATACATAGGCTCACTAGGCATTTACTTATGATGCATGTGTTTATATATGCATACATAGGCTCACTAGGCATTTACTTATGATGCATGTGTGTATATATGCATACATAGGCTCACTAGGTATTTACTTATGATGCATGTGTGTATATATGCATACATAGGCTCACTAGGTATTTACTTATGATGCATGTGTGTATATATGCATACATAGGCTCACTAGGCATTTACTTATGATGCATGTGTGTATATATGCATACATAGACTCACTAGGCATTTACTTATGATGCATGTGTGTATATATGCATACATAGGCTCACTAGGCATTTACTTATGATGCATGTGTGTATATATGCATACATAGGCTCACTAGGTATTTACTTATGATGCATGTGTGTATATATGCATACATAGACTCACTAGGCATTTACTTATGATGCATGTGTGTATATATGCATACATAGGCTCACTAGGCATTTACTTATGATGCATGTGTGTATATATGCATACATAGACTCACTAGGCATTTACTTATGATTCATGTGTGTATATATGCATACATATGCTCACTAGGTATTTACTTATGATGCATGTGTGTATATATGCATACATAGACTCACTAGGTATTTACTTATGATGCATGTGTGTATATATGCATACATAGGCTCACTAGGCATTTACTTATGATGCATGTGTGTATATATTCTTACATAGGCTCACTAAGCATTTACTTATGATGCATGTGTGTATATATGCATACATAGGCTCACTAGGTATTTACTTATGATTCATGTGTGTATATATGCATACATAGGCTCACTAGGTATTTACTTATGATGCATGTGTGTATATATGCATACATAGACTCACTAGGCATTTACTTATGATGCATGTGTGCATATATGCATACATAGGCTCACTAGGTATTTACTTATGATGCATGTGTGTATATATGCATACATAGGCTCACTAGGTATTTACTTATGATGCATGTGTGTATATATGCATACATAGACTCACTAGGCATTTACTTATGATTCATGTGTGTATATATGCATACATAGACTCACTAGGTATTTACTTATGATGCATGTGTGTATATATGCATACATAGACTCACTAGGTATTTACTTATGATGCATGTGTGTATATATGCATACATAGGCTCACTAGGTATTTACTTATGATGCATGTGTGTATATATGCATACATAGGCTCACTAGGCATTTACTTATGATGCATGTGTGTATATATGTATACATAGACTCACTAGGCATTTACTTATGATGCATGTGTGTATATATGCATACATAGACTCACTAGGTATTTACTTATGATGCATGTGTGTATATATGCATACATAGGCTCACTAGGTATTTACTTATGATGCATGTGTGCATATATGCATACATAGACTCACTAGGCATTTACTTATGATGCATGTGTGTATATATGCATACATAGGCTCACTAGGCATTTACTTATGATGCATGTGTGTATATATGCATACATAGGCTCACTAGGTATTTACTTATGATGCATGTGTGTATATATGCATACATAGGCTCACTAGGTATTTACTTATGATGCATGTGTGTATATATGCATATATAGACTCACTAGGTATTTACTTATGATGCATGTGTGTATATATGCATATATAGACTCACTAGGTATTTACTTATGATGCATGTGTGTATATATGCATACATAGGCTCACTAGGTATTTACTTATGATGCATGTGTGTATATATGCATACATAGACTCACTAGGCATTTACTTATGATGCATGTGTGTATATATGCATATATAGACTCACTAGGTATTTACTTATGATGCATGTGTGTATATATGCATACATAGGCTCACTAGGCATTTACTTATGATGCATGTGTGTATATATGCATACATAGGCTCACTAGGCATTTACTTATGATGCATGTGTGTATATATGCATACATAGGCTCACTAGGCATTTACTTATGATGCATGTGTGTATATATGCATACATAGACTCACTAGGTATTTACTTATGATGCATGTGTGTATATATGCATACATAGGCTCACTAGGTATTTACTTATGATGCATGTGTGTATATATGCATACATAGACTCACTAGGCATTTACTTATGATGCATGTGTGTATATATGCATACATAGACTCACTAGGCATTTACTTATGATGCATGTGTGTATATATGCATACATAGACTCACTAGGTATTTACTTATGATGCATGTGTGTATATATGCATACATAGACTCACTAGGCATTTACTTATGATGCATGTGTGTATATATGCATACATAGGCTCACTAGGCATTTACTTATGATGCATGTGTGTATATATGCATATATAGACTCACTAGGTATTTACTTATGATGCATGTGTGTATATATGCATATATAGACTCACTAGGCATTTACTTATGATGCATGTGTGTATATATGCATACATAGGCTCACTAGGTATTTACTTATAATGCATGTGTGCATATATGCATACATAGACTCACTAGGCATTTACTTATGATGCATGTGTGTATATATGCATACATAGGCTCACTAGGTATTTACTTATGATGCATGTGTGTATATATGCATACATAGGCTCACTAGGTATTTACTTATGATGCATGTGTGTATACATGCATACATAGGCTCACTAGGTATTTACTTATGATGCATGTGTGTATATATGCATACATAGGCTCACTAGGCATTTACTTATGATGCATGTGTGTATATATGCATACATAGGCTCACTAGGTATTTACTTATGATGCATGTGTGTATATATGCATACATAGACTCACTAGGCATTTACTTATGATGCATGTGTGTATATATACATACATAGACTCACTAGGTATTTACTTATGATGCATGTGTGTATATATGCATACATAGACTCACTAGGTATTTACTTATGATGCATGTGTGTATATATGCATACATAGGCTCACTAGGTATTTACTTATGATGCATGTGTGTATATATGCATACATAGACTCACTAGGCATTTACTTATGATGCATGTGTGTATATATGCATACATAGGCTCACTAGGCATTTACTTATGATGCATGTGTGTATATATGCATACATAGGCTCACTAGGTATTTACTTATGATGCATGTGTGTATATATGCATACATAGGCTCACTAGGTATTTACTTATGATGCATGTGTGTATATATGCATATATAGACTCACTAGGTATTTACTTATGATGCATGTGTGTATATATGCATATATAGACTCACTAGGTATTTACTTATGATGCATGTGTGTATATATGCATACATAGGCTCACTAGGTATTTACTTATGATGCATGTGTGTATATATGCATACATAGACTCACTAGGCATTTACTTATGATGCATGTGTGTATATATGCATATATAGACTCACTAGGTATTTACTTATGATGCATGTGTGTATATATGCATACATAGGCTCACTAGGCATTTACTTATGATGCATGTGTGTATATATGCATACATAGGCTCACTAGGCATTTACTTATGATGCATGTGTGTATATATGCATACATAGGCTCACTAGGCATTTACTTATGATGCATGTGTGTATATATGCATACATAGACTCACTAGGTATTTACTTATGATGCATGTGTGTATATATGCATACATAGGCTCACTAGGTATTTACTTATGATGCATGTGTGTATATATGCATACATAGACTCACTAGGCATTTACTTATGATGCATGTGTGTATATATGCATACATAGACTCACTAGGCATTTACTTATGATGCATGTGTGTATATATGCATACATAGACTCACTAGGTATTTACTTATGATGCATGTGTGTATATATGCATACATAGACTCACTAGGCATTTACTTATGATGCATGTGTGTATATATGCATACATAGGCTCACTAGGCATTTACTTATGATGCATGTGTGTATATATGCATATATAGACTCACTAGGTATTTACTTATGATGCATGTGTGTATATATGCATATATAGACTCACTAGGCATTTACTTATGATGCATGTGTGTATATATGCATACATAGGCTCACTAGGTATTTACTTATAATGCATGTGTGCATATATGCATACATAGACTCACTAGGCATTTACTTATGATGCATGTGTGTATATATGCATACATAGGCTCACTAGGTATTTACTTATGATGCATGTGTGTATATATGCATACATAGGCTCACTAGGTATTTACTTATGATGCATGTGTGTATACATGCATACATAGGCTCACTAGGTATTTACTTATGATGCATGTGTGTATATATGCATACATAGGCTCACTAGGCATTTACTTATGATGCATGTGTGTATATATGCATACATAGGCTCACTAGGTATTTACTTATGATGCATGTGTGTATATATGCATACATAGACTCACTAGGCATTTACTTATGATGCATGTGTGTATATATACATACATAGACTCACTAGGTATTTACTTATGATGCATGTGTGTATATATGCATACATATGATCACTAGGTATTTACTTATGATGCATGTGTGTATATATGCATACATAGACTCACTAGGCATTATGATGCATGTGTGTATATATGCATATATAGGCTCACTAGGTATTTACTTATGATTCATGTGTGTATATATGCATACATAGGCTCACTAGGTATTTACTTATGATGCATGTGTGTATATATGCATACATAGACTCACTAGGTATTTACTTATGATGCATGTGTGTATATATGCATACATAGACTCACTAGGTATTTACTTATGATGCATGTGTGTATATATGCATACATAGACTCACTAGGCATTTACTTATGATGCATGTGTGCATATATGCATACATAGGCTCACTAGGTATTTACTTATGATGCATGTGTGTATATATGCATACATAGGCTCACTAGGCATTTACTTATGATGCATGTGTGTATATATTCATACATAGGCTCACTAAGCATTTACTTATGATGCATGTGTGTATATATGCATACATAGGCTCACTAGGTATTTACTTATGATTCATGTGTGTATATATGCATACATAGACTCACTAGGTATTTACTTATGATGCATGTGTGTATATATGCATACATAGGCTCACTAGGTATTTACTTATGATGCATGTGTGCATATATGCATACATAGACTCACTAGGCATTTACTTATGATGCATGTGTGCATATATGCATACATAGACTCACTAGGCATTTACTTATGATGCATGTGTGTATGTATGCATACATAGGCTCACTAGGCATTTACTTATGATGCATGTGTGCATATATGCATACATAGACTCACTAGGCATTTACTTATGATGCATGTGTGTATGTATGCATACATAGGCTCACTAGGCATTTACTTATGATGCATGTGTGTATATATGCATACATAGGCTCACTAGGCATTTACTTATGATGCATGTGTGTATATATCCATACATAGGCTCACTAGGTATTTACTTATGATGCATGTGTGTATGTATGCATACATAGGCTCACTAGGCATTTACTTATGATGCATGTGTGTATATATGCATACATAGGCTCACTAGGCATTTACTTATGATGCATGTGTGTATATATCCATACATAGGCTCACTAGGCATTTACTTATGATGCATGTGTGTATATATGCATACATAGGCTCACTAGGTATTTACTTATGATGCATGTGTGTATATATGCATATATAGACTCACTAGGTATTTACTTATGATGCATGTGTGTATATATGCATATATAGACTCACTAGGTATTTACTTATGATGCATGTGTGTATATATGCATACATAGGCTCACTAGGTATTTACTTATGATGCATGTGTGTATATATGCATACATAGGCTCACTAGGCATTTACTTATGATGCATGTGTGTATATATGCATACATAGACTCACTAGGCATTTACTTATGATGCATGTGTGTATATATGCATACATAGACTCACTAGGCATTTACTTATCATGCATGTGTGTATATATGCATACATAGACTCACTAGGCATTTACTTATGATGCATGTGTGTATATATGCATACATAGGCTCACTAGGCATTTACTTATGATGCATGTGTGTATATATGCATACATAGACTCACTAGGTATTTACTTATGATGCATGTGTGCATATATGCATACATAGGCTCACTAGGCATTTACTTATGATGCATGTGTGCATATATGCATACATAGACTCACTAGGCATTTACTTATGATGCATGTGTGTATATATGCATACATAGGCTCACTAGGTATTTACTTATGATGCATGTGTGTATATATGCATACATAGGCTCACTAGGTATTTACATATGATGCATGTGTGTATATATGCATACATAGACTCACTAGGCATTTACTTATGATGCATGTATATTATATGTATACATAGACTCACTAGGCATTTACTTATGATGCATGTGTGTATATATGCATACATAGGCTCACTAGGCATTTACTTGTGATGCATGTGTGTATATATGCATACATAGGCTCACTAGGCATTTACTTGTGATGCATGTGTGTATATATGCATACATAGGCTCACTAGGTATTTACTTATGATGCATGTGTGTATATATGCATACATAGGCTCACTAGGTATTTACTTATGATGCATGTGTGCATATATGCATACATAGACTCACTAGGCATTTACTTATGATGCATGTGTGTATATATGCATACATAGACTCACTAGGTATTTACTTATGATGCATGTGTGTATATATGCATACATAGACTCACTAGGCATTTACTTATGATGCATGTATGTATATATGTATACATAGACTCACTAGGCATTTACTTATGATGCATGTGTGTATATATGCATACATAGGCTCACTAGGCATTTACTTGTGATGCATGTGTGTATATATGCATACATAGGCTCACTAGGCATTTACTTGTGATGCATGTGTGTATATATGCATACATAGGCTCACTAGGTATTTACTTATGATGCATGTGTGTATATATGCATACATAGGCTCACTAGGTATTTACTTATGATGCATGTGTGTATATATGCATACATAGGCTCACTAGGCATTTACTTATGATGCATGTGTGCATATATGTATACATAGGCTCACTAGGTATTTACTTATGATGCATGTGTGCATATATGTATACATAGGCTCACTAGGTATTTACTTATGATGCATGTGTGTATATATGCATACATAGACTCACTAGGCATTTACTTATGATGCATGTGTGTATATATGCATACATAGGCTCACTAGGCATTTACTTATGATGCATGTGTGTATATATACATACATAGACTCACTAGGCATTTACTTATGATGCATGTGTGTATATATGCATACATAGGCTCACTAGGTATTTACTTATGATGCATGTGTGTATATATGCATACATAGACTCACTAGGCATTTACTTATGATTCATGTGTGTATATATGCATACATAGGCTCACTAGGTATTTACTTATGATGCATGTGTGTATATATGCATACATAGGCTCACTAGGCATTTACTTATGATGCATGTGTGTATATATGCATACATAGACTCACTAGGCATTTACTTATGATGCATGTGTGTATATATGCATACATAGACTCACTAGGCATTTACTTATGATTCATGTGTGTATATATGCATACATAGGCTCACTAGGTATTTACTTATGATGCATGTGTGTATATATGCATACATAGGCTCACTAGGCATTTACTTATGATGCATGTGTGTATATATGCATACATAGACTCACTAGGCATTTACTTATGATGCATGTGTGTATATATGCATACATAGGCTCACTAGGTATTTACTTATGATGCATGTGTGTATATATGCATACATAGGCTCACTAGGCATTTACTTATGATGCATGTGTGTATATATGCATACATAGACTCACTAGGCATTTACTTATGATGCATGTGTGTATATATGCATACATAGACTCACTAGGCATTTACTTATGATGCATGTGTGTATATATGCATACATAGACTCACTAGGCATTTACTTATGATGCATGTGTGTATATATGCATACATAGGCTCACTAGGTATTTACTTATGATGCATGTGTGTATATATACATACATAGACTCACTAGGTATTTACTTATGATGCATGTGTGCATATATGCATACATAGACTCACTAGGCATTTACTTATGATGCATGTGTGCATATATGCATACATAGACTCACTAGGCATTTACTTATGATGCATGTGTGTATATATGCATACATAGGCTCACTAGGCATTTACTTATGATGCATGTGTGTATATATGCATACATAGGCTCACTAGGCATTTACTTATGATGAATGTGTGTATATATGCATACATAGACTCACTAGGCATTTACTTATGATGCATGTATGTATATATGCATACATAGACTCACTAGGTATTTACTTATGATGCATGTGTGTATATATGCATACATACGCTCACTAGGCATTTACTTATGATGCATGTGTGTATATATGCATACATAGGCTCACTAGGCATTTACTTATGATGCATGTGTGTATATATGCATACATAGACTCACTAGGCATTTACTTATGATGCATGTGTGTATATAATTATGCATACATAGGCTCACTAGGTATTTACTTATGATGCATGTGTGTATATATGCATACATAGGCTCACTAGGCATTTACTTATGATGCATGTGTGTATATATGCATACATAGACTCACTAGGTATTTACTTATGATACATGTGTGTATATATGCATACATAGGCTCACTAGGCATTTACTTATGATGCAAGTGTGTATATATGCATACATAGGCTCACTAGGCATTTACTTATGATGCATGTGTGTATATATGCATACATAGACTCACTAGGTATTTACTTATGATGCATGTGTGTATATATGCATACATAGACTCACTAGGCATTTACTTATGATGCATGTGTGTATATATGCATACATAGGCTCACTAGGCATTTACTTATGATGCATGTGTGTATATATGCATACATAGGCTCACTAGGCATTTACTTATGATGCATGTGTGTATATATGCATACATAGGCTCACTAGGCATTTACTTATGATGCATGTGTGTATATATGCATACATAGACTCACTAGGCATTTACTTATGATGCATGTGTGTATATATGCATACATAGGCTCACTAGGCATTTACTTATGATGCATGTGTGTATATATGCATACATAGGCTCACTAGGCATTTACTTATGATGCATGTGTGTATATATGCATACATAGGCTCACTAGGCATTTACTTATGATGCATGTGTGTATATATGCATACATAGGCTCACTAGGCATTTACTTATGATGCATGTGTGTATATATGCATACATAGGCTCACTAGGTATTTACTTATGATGCATGTGTGCATATATGCATACATAGACTCACTAGGTATTTACTTATGATGCATGTGTGTATATATGCATACATAGGCTCACTAGGTATTTACTTATGATGCATGTGTGTATATATGCATACATAGACTCACTAGGCATTTACTTATGATGCATGTGTGCATATATGCATACATAGACTCACTAGGCATTTACTTATGATGCATGTGTGTATATATGCATACATAGACTCACTAGGTATTTACTTATGATGCATGTGTGTATATATGCATACATAGGCTCACTAGGCATTTACTTATGATGCATGTGTGTATATATGCATACATAGGCTCGCTAGGCATTTACTTATGATGCATGTGTGTATATATGCATACATAGGCTCACTAGGCATTTACTTAATGATGCATGTGTGCATATATGCATACATAGGCTCACTAGGTATTTACTTATGATGCATGTGTGTATATATGCATACATAGACTCACTAGGTATTTACTTATGATGCATGTGTGTATATATGCATACATAGACTCACTAGGCATTTACTTATGATGCATGTGCGTATATATGCATACATAGGCTCACTAGGCATTTACTTATGATGCATGTGTGTATATATGCATACATAGACTCACTAGGCATTTACTTATGATGCATGTGTGTATATATGCATACATAGGCTCACTAGGTATTTACTTATGATGCATGTGTGTATATATGCATACATAGGCTCACTAGGCATTTACTTATGATGCATGTGTGTATATATGCATACATAGGCTCACTAGGCATTTACTTATGATGCATGTGTGTATATATGCATACATAGACTCACTAGGCATTTACTTATGATGCCTTTGTGTATATATGCATATATAGGCTCACTAGGCATTTACTTATGATGCATGTGTGTATATATGCATACATACGCTCACTAGGCATTTACTTATGATGCATGTGTGTATATATGCATACATAGGCTCACTAGGTATTTACTTATGATGCATGTGTGTATA
This sequence comes from Cladorhizidae sp. MBARI D1340-BT2, assembly GCA_028752905.1. Lineage (NCBI taxonomy): Eukaryota > Metazoa > Porifera > Demospongiae > Poecilosclerida > Cladorhizidae > Cladorhizidae sp. MBARI D1340-BT2. Next base: position 23,030,880 of record JAQNBH010000014.1, on the reverse strand, counting down.
TATGCATACATACGCTCACTAGGCATTTACTTATGATGCATGTGTGTATATATGCATACATAGACTCACTAGGCATTTACTTATGATGCATGTGTGTATATATGCATACATAGACTCACTAGGTATTTACTTATGATGCATGTGTGTATATATGCATACATAGGCTCACTAGGTATTTACTTATGATGCATGTGTGTATATATGCATACATAGGCTCACTAGGCATTTACTTATGATGCATGTGTGTATATATGCATACATAGACTCACTAGGTATTTACTTATGATGCATGTGTGTATATATGCATACTAGGTATGCAGTGAACATAGACTGCTTTTGGATATTGTTTCTCGATTAGAGCAGCAGCCCCATAATACTTGCCAGCCATGTTGCTGGCACCATCATAACCCTGCCCACGTAAATTATTTTGGTCTAAGCCATAATTTTGTATTGCATTTAGGATGGTTTAGAAACAGCTACTCCACTGGTGCCATCTTTAATAAATTCAACAAACTCTTCTCTCGCCACATTTTCCGAGTCAACATACCGCAGGACTAGAGGAAGCTACTCTTTATTAGATGCATCAGCAGCCACATCAGCACACACAGAAAAGTACTTTGCTAGCCTAACCTCATGTAGAATTTTCCATTCACCAATGGCTGCAATCGGTTCATTTTGAATGATTGGGGCATGTTATTGGGCATTTCTGGCTGCAGAAGCAAAGTGTTCTGTCAGAACTGCATCACCTGCTTCAACACGAAATTGAAGCAAGGCTAAAAAATTTCCAGGATTTTCATCACTCCAAAGAGCCTCTCGGTGGCCACGAAGAGCTCTGTTTTGCTTACCACAAAAAATGATCGTCTTGAGAATAGCCTTAAGAACATTCCGATTCTTCTTAATTTGAGCAGATGCTTGACTATGTAACTTTTGCTGTATGGAAAGCTGGCCTCCTTCCATTTGCCCAGTAAATGTAACAGTATCATCCATAGCTGCTCTGTGGTCCTTGAGTGTTTGCTTTGCTTGAGTCAAATTAGTCATTGGAACGGTGACCAGCTGTCCAAGAATAGATCGATTCTTGGTGAAGAGTAAACAGCTCACACAGAAGCCACCATTTCACGAAACAGAGTAGCTCAACCAAGAGTACTCTTTCAACCAGGAGTTCTGGAAGGAACTAGACTTTGAGTACTCAATTTTAGTAGGGAACTTGAAGTCACACCCTGGTCTAAAGGGATTTTCAGAAGCCAAAGCTTCTGGTCATTGCTATGAATTCTGATGTCCTCAAGTTTATAGTTTCCTAAGTCAGCCCCAGGAGGACATGCATGCACCCCTAGCAGCTGATACACACCCTTGACCTGACACATTTCCCAGATCATCAGGAGATAGAGACTGAGTAGTACTTGGCTAACTTAATTCCCTTTGATCTTGAACTCTGACTTTCTTACGATCAGTAGCAGTGCTACTGTCAGACTCACTGCTTGACACTGACATCCCAGACAGAATGGATATTTGCCTCTTGGACATGTCACAGCTTTACTACAATCTCAAATACAGTGCATCCTCCTGGAATAGGGGCTGGGCTAAGGTAATCCTATAAAAACTTACTAATATTCCATAGGCTTGCCAGTTCCAAGCAATTCGGAAAACAGCTGCTTGAGTACTGTACTAAAAGTTTATTTTTAGAAGTAAATTTATGGGGCTTAAATTTGCAATACAAGAGTACACTATAGTACAAATTTATATGTAGGATTAGCAAGGATGATGCTGTCAAATGGATTATGGGTGTGGCTTGTACTCAGGGGGGGGGTTCTGGGCAACAGGAAACCCCCCCTAAATACGCCCCTGCATAGGCATTTACTTATGATGCATGTGTGTATATATGCGTACATAGACTCACTAGGCATTTACTTATGATGCATGTGTGCATATATGCATACATAGGCTCACTAGGCATTTACTTATGATGCATGTGTGTATATATGCATACATAGACTCACTAGGCATTTACTTATGATGCATGTGTGTATATATGCATACATAGGCTCACTAGGCATTTACTTATGATGCATGTGTGTATATATGCATACATAGACTCACTAGGTATTTACTTATGATGCATGTGTGTATATATGCATACATAGGCTCACTTGGCATTTACTTATGATGCATGTGTGTATATATGCATACATAGGCTCACTAGGTATTTACTTATGATGCATGTGTGTATATATGCATACATAGACTCACTAAGCATTTACTTATGATGCATGTGTGTATATATGCATACATAGGCTCACTAGGTATTTACTTATGATGCATGTGTGTATATATGCATACATAGGCTCACTAGGTATTTACTTATGATGCATGTGTGTATATATGCATACATAGGCTCACTAGGTATTTACTTATGATGCATGTGTGTATATATGCATACATAGGCTCACTAGGTATTTACTTATGATGCATGTGTGCATATATGCATACATAGACTCACTAGGCATTTACTTATGATGCATGTGTGTATATATGCATACATAGACTCACTAGGCATTTACTTATGATGCATGTGTGTATATATGCATACATAGACTCACTAGGCATTTACTTATGATGCATGTGTGTATATATGCATACATAGACTCACTAGGCATTTACTTATGATGCATGTGTGTATATATGCATACATAGACTCACTAGGCATTTACTTATGATGCATGTGTGTATATATGCATACATAGACTCACTAGGCATTTACTTATGATGCATGTGTGTATATATGCATACATAGGCTCACTAGGCATTTACTTATGATGCATGTGTGTATATATGCATACATAGGCTCACTAGGCATTTACTTATGATGCATGTGTGTATATATGCATACATAGGCTCACTAGGCATTTACTTATGATGCATGTGTGTATATATGCATACATAGGCTCACTAGGCATTTACTTATGATGCATGTGTGTATATATGCATACATAGGCTCACTAGGTATTTACTTATGATGCAGGTGTGTATATATGCATACATAGACTCACTAGGTATTTACTTATGATGCATGCGTGCATATATGCATATATAGGCATTTACTTATAATGCATGTGTGTATATATGCATACATAGGCTCACTAGGCATTTACTTATGATGCATGTGTGTATATATGCATACATAGACTCACTAGGTATTTACTTATGATGCATGTGTGTATATATGCATACATAGGCTCACTAGGCATTTACTTATGATGCATGTGTGTATATATGCATACATAGGCTCACTAGGCATTTACTTATGATGCATGTGTGTATATATGCATACATAGACTCACTAGGCATTTACTTATGATGCATGTGTGTATATATGCATAAATAGGCTCCCTAGGTATTTACTTATGATGCATGTGTGTATATATGCATACATAGACTCACTAGGTATTTACTTATGATGCATGTGTGTATATATGCATACATAGGCTCACTAGGCATTTACTTATGATGCATGTGTGTATATATGCATACATAGGCTCACTAGGTATTTACTTATGAATGTGTGTATATATGCATACATAGACTCACTAGGCATTTACTTATGATGCATGTGTGTATATATGCATACATAGGCTCACTAGGCATTTACTTATGATGCATGTGTGTATATATGCATACATAGACTCACTAGGTATTTACTTATGATGCATGTGTGTATATATGCATACATAGACTCACTAGGTATTTACTTATGATGCATGTGTGTATATATGCATACATAGACTCACTAGGCATTTACTTATGATGCATGTGTGTATATATGCATACATAGGCTCACTAGGCATTTACTTATGATGCATGTGTGTATATATGCATACATAGACTCACTAGGCATTTACTTATGATGCATGTGTGTAAAAATGCATACATAGGCTCACTAGGCATTTACTTATGATGCATGTGTGTATATATGCATACATAGGCTCACTAGGCATTTACTTATGATGCATGTGTGTATATATGCATACATAGACTCACTAGGTATTTACTTATGATGCATGTGTGCATATATGCATACATAGGCTCACTAGGCATTTACTTATGATGCATGTGTGTATATATGCATACATAGACTCACTAGGCATTTACTTATGATGCATGTGTGTATATATGCATACATAGGCTCACTAGGCATTTACTTATGATGCATGTGTGTATATATGCA